>JBAMAW010002569.1:0-463021 GCA_037043295.1 Amiota minor | reverse complement strand
GAGAGATCAACTAATAATAAAATTTAAGCAGCTATACCCGCTTCTTAACAGTAGATCTAAGTTATCAACCAATGGGAAATTGGTAATATACAATAGTGTAATTAAGCCTATATGGACGTACGGCATGCAATTATGGGGTACAGCCAAGAAAACTAACATTAACATTATTCAGCGTCAACAATCGAAAATACTTCGATCAATAGTTAATGCGGACTGGTTTATATCTAACTATGAAATTCACAAAGACCTCGGCGTAACTATGATTCAGGAAGAAATCATTAACGCTAGCAGGAGGTACCACAAAACATTAGAGCGACATACCAATCTAGAAATAACAGACCTTCCATCTCACGAATTGCCTAGTCGTAGACGCTGAAAACGAAGCAGACCAGTCAATCTGACCTAACTTAGGTTACGGGTGGCGCTGAGAGGCATCTTGCGGTTGTTGGCCTGCCGCAAGTAGCTCTCAAAAATGAGGCCTAAGACACCCAGGATCATTATTCAAGAGACAATTCGAAAATGTTCGATATTGTCCACTGCCTTTTCCCCTCTTATTGTTAAAAATGTACTTATTGTTTTCTTTTATATTTAAGATATAAGATGTAGGAAAACAATAGTACACACCCAATCTGGAACAAAAAAAAAAAAAAAAAAAAATAAATAAATTAAGTCCAATGCCCTAGCTGCGTCAGCTTCTTATTGTAATTAGAATTAAGTTCTAGTCTACAATAAATAAATTAACTTATACTTGCAGCCCATTGCTGTTACAACAACAACAAAATATAATTCTCTGAGTGATCGGTTCTACACTCCGGAATCAAACGAACAGTCGGCCAAGGCCCACTCAACCCTGGCGCGAGACTACGGTTTTACATGCAAGAGATCCCGTGGCTGGAGTTGTACTTGCTTTAGCCTTCTTGCAGTTAAAACAACCACAACAAAATACACACAATCTCTTTTTCACTTACTTATTTATTTATGTAATAATTTATATTACTTTCCCCACTTGGTAAGATTTTAGTTTTTTACATACCATTATTGTCACAACGCACTGAGTTTGGGCAACTAGAAATGGAAGAAGCGCCATCGTTAGAGTTATCAACTCCTTCATTCTCCGAATCCTCTATGGTTTGTGCTACATTATCTTCTTTGTCCAAATTGTTCATTGCTGGCGGCTCACCGAATAAATCATCTTCAAAAAGTTCAGGTTCTAAAAATACTACATTATAGAACACAGTTATTTAAAAATTCTATAACTTACGTCCGAAGGCGTCACCAAAGCCGTCCCCATCTAAAGGAGTATTTACCAATTCGCCCTCATGTAACTTTAAATTAGTTTCATTTTCCTCATTAGCTTCTAAGATTTCATCTTGAAATAATTGATTCTAAAAGTGGAAAAAAAATTTTGTGTTTGTATTTTTTGCAAAATCTCATTACATCTACAAGTGCTGCATGTTTTGATTGAACGATGTTTTATAATACACACCCATGTACCTACTAAAATTTGTTAAGGTATCAGGCACAAACATAGAATATAAAGAAGCTATCGATACGTTATGAATGACACTTTTGTCCACTAAAAACTAAAAGTGCGACGTCTTGGTGCTTCATTAATGTGATCGAAACATGGTTCCATTACTACTCAAAGTAAACTTTACTGCGATTTACCGTTAGCGAATGCAGCATTAGCGTTTAACGCTGCGTTAACGTTTTTATTTTTATATAGCAACAACCACTAGATGTTAATTATTTTCCTGTTGTTGATGTAAAAAATACAAATGTCCGCACATGGTTGAACGTGAATGCTGTTCTAACAGGAATAAAAAATCGTCCAAGTGCGAGTCGGACTCGGGTTCCGTACAAAATGGGGAGGTAAAGGTCCAGCTTATCTATAAGCAGATCATTATTAAGGAATCAAACGCTTTGATGAAGTCTATGTAAATCACATCACTTTGACACTTTTCACTAAAATCAAGATTTACGACGAAAGATGTAAACTCCAAGCAAGTTTGTAATTGGTGAATGCTTTTTCATAAAACCGTGTTGACACAAAGAAATAATAGATTTGCAGTGATGATAAAGGATAAGTGATAATTTTTTCAAACAACCTTAAAATTGCCGAAAGTTTTGCAATACCTCTGTAATTGAATATGTCAGCTTTGTTACCTTTTTTATGTAGGGGAACAATAAAGGATTCATCCAGATAGAAGGCTAACATAGAGACTCAGCACAGTACTTTAGTAGGATTTGAAAGATTTCAAACTTATAAGAGGACACTCCTCAATTACAGGAGAAACAATGTGGTAACATTGGGAAATGGAATATAGATAATTGTCGTAAATATATGGTTCAGAGGAATAAGTGGATTGAAAGAATTTTGCGAACTGTTCTGGAATACCTAAATACAGGTTTGTTCGTCAATACTTGGGTAAAGGATACAAAAATTCATTAAAAAACCCTATTCATTTTATGCAATTTGAAGTGCGTAGTGTGTACATGTTTTTTACTTATTCATATTATCATTTCACTTTAATAATTAAAGAAAAACTTACATTGATGCTTGATGCTAATGTACCTCGCATTACATCAGGTGTCTCCGCTTCAAAGCCAACATCTCCAAAACCATCATCATTTAAAGAAAGAGAAAGACTCCCATAGTCTTCTCGCATAGTTATTTCATCTGCTCTTGACTGATTAATAGAAAATTGTGCTTCAATATCTATATCGTTTAACTCAGGCAGAGCAGTGTCAAAATCGTGAAATACTTCAGGCAGTGTAATTGCGTTGACATTGGCTTCCCTGTGCCCTTCAGGTAAATCGACCATACCAGGCCTAAACGCCATCTAAATAGTTTCAGGGTTATGTTTAAAATATTTTTTCATACAATAACTAAACTTACCTTGATTTTAACAAAAGCTTCATTGCAATCAGCTAATAAATATTTAGCTTTTCGTGAATAAATGCGTACAACTCCCAATAATAAATGTCCAGATGTTCGTAATGCTAACTTTACTTTTGGTTGTAAGATACCTTCGACCGATTTTTCAATATTAGTTTCAAAAACATGCGCCTTAGTAATTTTTTTATCCCAATGTGCAGCAAGCCAAATCCGCGCAAGTGGCCCTTTCTTTGCCAATATAATATGTTCGTAAAACATGTTCAAATTAAAAACATTCCCAAGAAACTATTTGGCGTATGTTTGATAATACAACAAATATTGCTTCTGTGCAAACCTATGGTGAAAAATTACTCAATTACTTTTGTAAATTACAGTTACTGAACCAACTACTTTATGTGAATCACGTCAAACTCTTGAGAATTTCTTAACCAAACATCGTCAAAACACCGACATATATTATTTATATTATTATTATTGTTAACAATGTTTAATAACGAAAGCGAACATAAACAAATATGTATGTACACATATGGCTTTCGGCTAACCAATATCAATAACATACTAGTCTTTTAAAAAATCATTTTTGTTGAATAAAATTTGTAAATTTTTAGTTCTAATGCCCAATCGTCTTATTAATCTGGCGTCACTTTATATAAAATAAAAATAAAACTGATACAGCAAAGATGCCCATCTATTTCAACAACAAGGAACTGAAAATGCAAAATTCGTGATACAGCTGTACTGCATATGTGTTGGATATGAAATGTGGCTTTCGTCTGCGTTTCCACAAAATTCATACTTTCTTGCAACTTGTTGACCAATGTTGCAACATTTTTGGCAAGTTTTATGTGATTTTTATCTATCTTGCTTTGTATTTTATTTGTGCGCCAACATAAAACAGCTGATGATGATTTTCAAAATTAAAATGGTAAAATTGTTGTTAAAATTTTAATGAAACACGTAGCAGGAATGAAAAATTAAGTTGGAAGTACGATGTGCGTACATTGCAAATTGTTCCAAATCATGACCGATATTCAATTTTTTGTATTTCCCTTTTTGTGGTCATGCTCGATTGTCTTCGATTTTTTTTTTTTTTTTAAGTGAAACATCCTTATCTGCGTTGGGCAAAAATTTATACTAAAAAATTGAGTGCGAAATTACAAATCGTCACGTTTTTCTTGAGTCTGTACCTCATGAACCGTACTAGGTAGACACTTCAAATTTTCTCATAATGTGAATTTCTATTGCCATACCCCCAACAAATAATAATATTTTTGGAAAATCTACCGGAAAAGTCTCAAAAAAGAGATTATATTTCCACAACAACGACATGCAGTTTGTGTGTATTAAAATGTTTACGTTCAACATGCAAGCAAACAGCTTGTGTGTTGTACAAAGACAAGCAAATGAACGAAGAAAAGAGAACGAGAAACACACAGAAGCTCGTTGGTGATCTAATTTATGTGTTATTTTCTTTCTTCGATAATGATAAAAATCGTGCAGTCACCTGTTGGATGTGCGATAATGTAGCACATTTAAAGTGTGCCGGTTTGACTAGAAAAGACCATGACAGGATTTATGGAATTAAGTCGGGCTGTGGTGTTACCAAATGGTGTTGTCCTGACTGCTTTAAACGAAAAGATTTTTCGGGCATGTACCGGGCTTTCTTCGCAATTGTCAAATGAATTTGAATCAACATCTGATCTTGGGAATTCTGTTTTTGATCTTTCCTTGCTTTCCATCTC
Source organism: Amiota minor (assembly GCA_037043295.1). NCBI lineage: Eukaryota > Metazoa > Arthropoda > Insecta > Diptera > Drosophilidae > Amiota > Amiota minor. Next base: position 458,377 of record JBAMAW010002569.1, on the reverse strand, counting down.
AACTTCTCCAATACCGAATGGTAATACATCCACCAGTGCCCTCAATTTCCACTTCTTCTAACCATCCTAGTGCTACTAATACTCGACAGTTACCGCTTCCTGAAGCACAATCATCATTGCCCCTTGTGCCATTCACAACAATGCTTGATTCTTCCCTCATCCTTCTAATTAACTATCTACGTCCTTAACTACTTCCCTCTCAGTACCTCCACCGGATCAAATCACCACTTCTAATTCCATGCCTACGTCTAATTCAGCTTGTGCTAAATCAGCTGCTGTTCCTAAATTCCCACCTGTTCCTACTGTGGCTGCTCCCCGTTGAGATATTTTCTTATCTAGGTTGGCAGCAAATACAACCTGTGATGATGTAGTATCTTATATTTCAGCCAAAATAAAAGTTAAAGCAAAAATTCACAAATTTAATTTCCCGACACCATTATTCATACTAATTGTGTTGCAAAATTTTGGCCAGAGCATACCGTTGTCAATAAATTTAAATCTATACGAAAAAAAACTTTGACGACACAAACCTTTCCTTTGTTGTAATTGTATCGTTGCCAATCGGCGATAAAAACATTTGCACAAATAGTTGTTCTAATCATTATTCGTTCGTAGTTTCGAATTTCTTTAGTTTGTTTTTACACCAATTACAAACGCATAAACCAGCTTCATCCACGACACAAACGGCATGCACTCTATCTCATTTTGTTTTTGTTTTTGCAAATCTTTGTATTGTCAATGGGTACCTTAATTTGTGACAAAGTCATCGTTGTGCGCAGATACGTCCGCTGAAAATTAACACTTTTGTGCAACTGTGTTGAAGCGTGTGAACTCTACATTAATATCTTAGCATTCGTACTTTTCAATGCAATGTTGTATTGATTTAACTTTGTTAAGTAGCTACCAGTAAACGGGACTTGACGACGTTTGTTTTGAAAAGAAAATATTTATATTAAAATTCAATATTTAAATACACGTATATATTAAAAAAATCGCGTACATAATGCAGGGAATGGGGCTTCAGAGTTTAAAAAAGAATCCAGCAGTAAATCTCATTATATACTAAAAAGCGTTACATAATAACAAATTGTTTTTCAGTTGATACCTCTTTACGTATGTGTTGGTGCTGGGGCCTTGGGTGCCATATATTACATAACTCGTTTGGCAACCAGAAATCCTGATGTAACATGGAACCGTTCTTCTAATCCTGAGCCATGGCAAGAATACAAAGAAAAACAATATAAGGTATTTAAAATAATTATAGTTGGAATGCAATGTTTCTATTTTGGGTTATTTGCAGTTCTACTCACCTGTAAGGGACTATTCTAAAATTAAAAGCCCAGCTCCAAGCTATGAAGACTAATTTAATCGACTAAAATTGTTACTAATGAAATAAAAATGATTGTCGTGACAACACATTAAGCATTGACTAGTAAGAATTGTTTATTTCATGAACAAAGATCTAGTTTAGTTAGTTATTCGATCAGATACAAGTAAAAAGCGATAATCGATGTCTTGCTATGTTTCCTAACAAATCGTTTACACTTTATGACATCAGCACACAATAATTACAAAAACAAAAAACAAGTAAAAGAAAAGTTAACTTCGCCTATTCCGAAGCTGATAAACTCTTCACATAGGGTATGTGAAAACCCTAGAAAACGTTTTTGCGTACGCTCTGTGATAGAGCATTCAGCAATATTTGATTATTGATTTGACTTATTTTTAGGGTACGGTCAGTAACATAGAGCACTTCAACGCTGATACCGAAATATTTGTGTCGGAGCTATACGATCCAGTAACTCTAGGGACTTGAAATTTACGCGTTTCGTGGACATTGATTAGAAACTTAATGTCCACGTCTCAGTTCGATAGTACAAAAACAAAAAAGTTTTTCTAAAGAGAATGACTTTTAATGGGTGTTTGTATGGGCCCCGATTCGGCTGGTTCCGATGTACTGCTCATTCAATGATACGAGTAGTAACAACGAATTCAATGATAAAGAAAAAATTTGTAGTGAGAAAATGAGATAAAATCAAACTGGCATTAAAACTATATTACATGTGATACGATTTTGCTATGGAAAATTTCTCTAACACTAGGGCTGCGATGAACTGGTTCCAACGTACGTCCGAATCTTTGACGATCCAATTCGGCGTTTTCAATTATCCTCCGAACCGTTACTATTTATATTCCTCTCTGACGACGACAAAGAAACCTTTAAGATTGGCAACAGCTTGCCGACGATGACTTCTACCTAGGATGCAACAACGGTTGTCTCGGACAAACACTAATATTTACCGACCAGGTTGCAGTGGTCTCTTTCTCGCACCGCACGATCATCTTATTTTACAGTAAGGTCATCTGGATTCCAGAGTGAAGGACACAAAAAAGCTCTCAGTCAAATTTCTCCTTATTCAAAACTCCCATGCAACAAACTGGCGGATCAGAAACTCCGATACAGCGGTAAACATGTACATATATACTAAAATAAACAAAAGTAAGGATAATTTTTACTATATACGCTGTCTCTAGACGAGCCCTCAAGTTATCTAAATATATTGCTTAAATGCTAGTTCCTTTTTAGAAAATGTAAAAATGAATGTGATGTTATATAAGTTTTATGAAGTTGTGGTAAGAAGTCAAGGGTATAAGATAAAAGACAGGCAAATTAGTATAGCAGTTGAATTATTATTGAGGCTGGAACTAAAGCCACCAACATTTTTTAGCTGTATTAGTTGAATCTTTTATGTCTTTATTTGTGTTAGCTCTTCTATATACATATGTGATATTATATAGGGACGTAGTCATTGTTTGAATTTACCCATTTGTATCAAGATATAAAAATATTTCGAGAGGTGTATATCCGTTAGCTAGTGCCTTTTCAAAATATGGTAACGACATATTTGTTTACTGATGAGGTTTATCATAAATACATCAATTCTTACAACATCGATTAACATATATCATTTTTTATTAGAAGCTAAATAGTCATTCTACGATGTCGCACAATTATAGTAACGGATTTACTTTTACACACATTTTGCATTAGTTGTCTATTGAGAAGATACATGTAAGACATACCTACAATGATGAGAGCGTATAAATGAAGTTCGACTCGCCCCACGATTTTATTTCAGTCTGATCAATGTTCTAGAATCATAGGTTCCAAATTGGGGACAACGCCCCCGTATGTGCGAATAGAACAGACAGACAAGCAATCAAAATGCGCAAAGGCAAATTGTATCTTCGAAGCCAGGGCTGTCAAACCCGCGGCCCAAAAAAAAATAAATTAAAAATTTTTGGGGGTACTACGATTTTTACACAGCTCAAAGTGGGCGGTGGTGGTCGAAAAAAGTTGGAGACCCTTTCGATCAACTACTTGTTGTTTAAATTTTCCTCACAATTTGGTTATGTTCTCAGTTGTAGTTGTAGAGAAAACTTGATCCACCAATTCAGTTTTCCAAAAAAATGTCCATATTGTGGTGTTAGCAGAACTAAGGGTGTATGCAAAATAACAGCGCAATCGGATGTCAAGAAGTGGTTTTAATTTAGCTTACAAGATTTGACTCCGCAGACAGAACATTGGAACTAAATGAAGCCATTTAAAAACAATAGTCACTTAAATTTTCACAAAATGTTCAGTAATTTTACTTGAGATCGTTTCCATTTAGTTGTCATAGCCAAATCTGAAGTCTGAGGTGCACATCAGATATAAAAATTATTTAAACTATGAACTTGAATTCAATTTTATTTTTTGTTGTTAATATGACACAAATTAACATTACGTATAGAATCAATGGTGTGCATTCCAATTAGTTGTCAACGGGTGTATACCACTTCACGAGTAGAACTGAATAAAAAACTAGAAAGAAGGTTATCTTCGACTATGCCGAAGATGAAATACTCTTCACGGGATTTGTATAGGAGGTACACTCCTTAGTGGTCCAATTCTGCTGATTCCAACATATGTACTGCGTCTATATTGTAAACGGATAATGTCCAAGTTTCAGTTCGATAGGACAAAAAACAAAAAAGTTTTTCTAATAAGCACATGAATTGAAATGATTGGTTTGTATAGCAGGTAACCAAACTCAAAAACTGAGGGTCTAGTTTGCACATATACAGACGGACATGGCTTAATCAATTCGTCTAATCGAGCTGATCATGAACATATATACTTTGACAAACATATAATACTATTCACTCCCGTGAAGAGTATAAGAAATATAACTTGCAACTCTTCGCTTGTATGTTATACAGGGAAAGCCCTACCAATATCCGTTTAGTTAAGTTATACTAAGTAGGAAATAATGCACAAATTGCAGTCAATTTTCCCCCAAGTATAAATATCAGTTCCATAACAAATTAATTGTCAATACAAGTATATATAAAATAATAAAAAGAGAATTACATTAAAAAAAAAAAAATACATTTGAATAGAAATTTCAACATTGTATCTTTTCACTAAAGTATACAGTTCTGTTCAGCGTTTTGATGAATTATTTTATAGTTCTCACGTCGCTTTCTTGCTTGCATTTGACAACTGCTATACAATTAAGTATTTCACTGTCCGCCACAAAGTTTTCTTTGGAAGCTACCCCTGAAAAGTAACAATGCATTATGTATTATATTTTGGTATATTCAGTGAAAAAATACCGTTTGGAGTCGCGGCATATAAGCGTTGTACCTCATTTAGAAAGTTATCTTTTTTTGCTGAACTGTTTGAATCAAACGATTTACAATTTACGTTGGCAAATTCTTCGATTTGGTTTCCATTAAATTCCTTAATATTGTCCATTTCATTTAACTCGTTATATGCCTTTTCACGTTTTAAAGTAATTAAGTTTTCCACTTCAACTTTACCTTTTGCCAAGAGATGATCAGTATGATTTGACATAAATCGTGGTTTAAAATACAAATGTGGCTTAGTTTTAGTTCGAATATAGTTTTTGTTATAGAGCATAGATGCCTCCCAAGTTTTGAAGTCTTTAAGACGACTCATTTTAATCTCCAACAGTTTTATTTCTAAAAGTTTGCGCCGTTTGTCTAAAAATAAAGAATCTCTTTCTTTTTTTATAGATTCACGCTCCAACAAAGCTTGTTCTTCTAATTTTTTTTCAATTAATGCTTTTTTTTCCACTTTTTGCTTTAGTCTAGATTCCTCTTGACAAAACTTGTGTAGCGTTCCTAATAATGATCCAAAAATACGTCTATTACGAGCTCTTGATTCTGAATCCATTCCTTGCGCTTCCACAACTTCCTCTTTAGTAGGTAGTTCACGAATTACTCTCGAATTAATACGAGGCCTCGCATCTCCTACGTCGTTCGAATGAGGTGACGCACCTGCAAGTCTGTTAAATACAGATTTAGCATCATGGGTGCGACGTCTGATCTTATCGGCTCTATTTTGACGCTCACGGTCAAAAACTTCCTTTTTAATATCAGAAGACTTATCACTTCTTAAAAAAAAAAAGGATATCAAAAGTTGTTAGATACATACAAATACATAAGTCGGCAACAATTACCTAAACTCTTTGTTACTTCTTCCAGCCAGTCGCCTTATATTATCATTTAAACTTATTAATGATTGCTTAGCATTACTTAGTTGCTGTTCCAAGTCACCAACATTTCCAAAATAATCGGCGCTCATTGTGCAAACCTTAAAAATTTTGTATCACCTTGCTGGCCTTTCTTCCTCTTGGTAATTACTGTTCACTAGAAACTGAAAAAATATTCCAAAAATGAATATTTTGAAGACAGTCACAGTACGCGTTTCACACAACTGTAAGTGCCTTTTATATGTAGTATGGCATATTATGTGGCGTTCAGACTACGAGTTTCGTTGCAAGTTTCTGTTAGCCGTTCACACAGGTTGTTTGCGAGTACGTGTTTCTATGAACAGCTGTTTTTTCTTTTGGAAAATAGAAAATTGTATTGTTCAATTGTAAAATTTATGGGAAATACATAGTTTCAAACAATTTGCAGCGTATGAAAATATGATAGTTAGTTCCCTTTTTCATTTCTGCTTCATATTTTCTTAAAATTGTAACAAATAGTTTACAACTACGAATTTCGTTCATTTTCCCTATGGTTATTGTAGATTAGAATTCGAGCATCGTCCGAGTTTCTCGAAACTCGGAACCTCTGTCTGAACAGGCAATTAGTTAGCTCTGACCATTGCTCCATAAAAAATATATACGCAATTGTGTATACATATTCGATAATTGAGTTGGGCTGAATACTTTGTGAATTTATTGTTAATGGCAACTCTACCCAATCATAAGGTTAAGACACCTAGACACGGTACTATATTGCTTGTCCAACATCATCATAATGTTAGTGAATGTGTCCGTGTTTTTTAACATATTCGAAGGGGATAGGGTTAGTGCTGTATGAAATTTTTATGAAGTACCGGCGGCAAATAGCAATTATCAGCCGTCATCGAGTTTGTCTCTCTCTACACATCCGCACAATTTAACGAGAAAAAATGAGAATATTAATGTTGTCCGACATATGTAGTTGGATGCTTTATGCAACACACAAGCGCGCACGTTGGACAAGTAATGTAGTACCGTCTCTAGGTAAGAGGAGCAAACTTTTAAAAATACGTAAATTAGAAATTTTGGGACAATAGATTTTTGTTTTTTGTTGGTAAATTTTCTTTTAATAATGTTAACCCAATTAAAAATTGCATGAAACATTTATAGGATTATACAGAATAATGACTTGGAATAAAATTAAGTTGCTTCAACTTAGAAGGTCGTTGCGATGATGCCTCTTTAAGGGGACACTAGAGTTTCTTTTACAGCTCAACGTATGCGGTGGTGGAAATAAGTTTGGGAACCCATGATTTGCAGCAAATAGAAGTACGAAACATAAAATAATTAACAATTTCTGTAGTTATTTCAATAAATTTACCCATTTCACTTTTTTAGAGAAAAATTAAAGTTTTACATATTTACATGCTTTCGTAGGACCCCTAGTAAAACAGTTGTATAAAAATATTCGATATTTTAATACAGTAATTATGTTCCCTAAGGAGTTCCTAAGTTCCCAGTTCCAGCAATCTGAACTGGAAGTTCAAAAAAATTTAAGTATGGTTGTAAATGAAAGACACTTTCTTAAAAATAGATACTCCAATCAAACCTATAAAAAAAAATGAAAATCCCTACAGTTATGTAAACACGGATAGACTATTAAATTAATGTGTAATATGTGTACATACGTATAATTCCACTCAAATTACTCGGCAACAAATAAACCTAAGTCATTCTTTTATAGGAAATGAAATGTTAATATTTAATATTTTTTAACATTTGACAACAATTCCTTTGCATTTTAAAGTTAACAATTTTACACAAAAAAATTGTAAACTTGAAAGGTCTTCACGCAATGTGTCAATAGTTTTAAAATGTTATTTTGATAAATGTACAATAAACGTCTGCTTGGTCCCATTCAAACGAACTGGCACTAACATAGTACTGAATGATTCTCAACCAATGCAAGCAATACTGAGTTGTTGTGGTTCGAACGCAATTTATATGAGTTGCGCCTGCATTCAACCAAAAAATGTTCGCGCCGTTCATTGGTGGTTGGATTCGAAAGTTTGCTTATCAGTGTACAATGTACAATATTATAGAAGTTCAGAATAGGAAGAATGCATTTGTTTCGTGCTTGTGTTCTCTTCTTTCTAAAGCTTTTATTGCACTTTATGTCTTATCAGCTAAACATGAGTATATGTGTGTATGTTACGCTAAACTGGAACTATAAGTCTTTAAAGTGAAATAGATAATTTGAATAGAGTTGCAATTCGCAAGGCCAGCAGAGCGTGTCATTCTTCAGAAGACACAAAAAAACACTCGGTTTAATCGTGGATAAACGGCTGCTGAGCCAGCCCCGAATTGTCCAATTAACATTTGGCGCCCGAGCAGGGACCCAAAGGATTGGTGGTTCATATCTCTATCGGAAGACTACAATAGGAAGACGGGATTGCTTTCTGGAGAATCGTATTACATCAAGCTAATTGTGAGTCGATTACGGTAATTTGATTTCTAATAGTGATAATTTGAATGAATTAAAATAATTGAAGTGTAAAAAGGTCGTTAGTTTTTCAAGTGACACCGATTTTTAACTAATGTGGACAGTTGGAATCTCCCAAAGAATCTCAAGCTTGCTGACCCAGAGTTTCACTTGGCAGGAAGAAATGAGATGTTATTAGGCGTTGATATATTTTTTAAACTTCTCGCAACCGGACAGATAAGGCTTGGTAGAGATCTCCCGTTGTTACAAAAATCGCTAACGGGATGGATTGTGGTATGGGCAATTTTGGTTGGGGAAGAGCGGATATAAGATGGATTGTAGGAAATTGTAGAGCGATTCTGGAAAGGTGAAGATATTGGTCCACCAGCGGATGAATATACTGTGGAAGAGAAAGCCAATGTCAGGCTTACGTTATCGGTCGCTATGTACTAAAGTTGCCCTTCACTTAATATTGCGCTTTAGGTGATTCTTATCCAGTTGTTTTAAATCGATTTTTAAACTTAGAGCGTGAGCTTAATCGCGATGGGGACTTAAAAAGGTATTATGCAAATTTTATAGAAGAGTATCGACAGTTGGGCCATTTGGAGAATTTGATTGCAGAGCAGCTATCAGAGGTTAGGTCGAGAGTGTGAAGACTAAGCTTCGTGTCGTATTTCAGGCGTCCTTAGTGGGACTGACAATTCAGCCGGATTTAATTGAAATCTTGTTTCGATTCCGGTTTTGAAGGTATGCCTTAACGTCGGACGTTACCAAAATGTACAGACAGATCCTAGTTGATGATGATGATACATATTATCAGTGCATACAACGGCGAAGCGACAGTATAGACCGGTTCAAACTCTTAAACACTGTCACTTATGGAACCATTTTGGCCGTGCGTTGGCAGAAAGACTTAGCTGAAAAATACGCAAATAAATATCCTCTTGGTAGCAGGGCAATACTACATAATTTCTACGTGGAAAATTTTCTGGTAACTATAACAATGAGTACAATAAAAAAAAAAAGGTAATCAAAATTGGTCCAGCCGTTCTCGAGTTTTCCGCTGTCATACTATTTTTTGGGTTCATTTTATATATATACTAGCGTTAACCGGCGTGCGTTGCTATACCCCCTATGCGTTAATTGGGTGTTTCTTGTAAAAAGCTTTGTTTTAAAATGTATTTTAATATTCTATTATAACCTAAGCAACTTTAAGAATTTGTTCTTTTAAAAAAAACGGTTCAGTATATTTTGCACCAAATAAAAAAAAATTTTAAAATGGCATAAAACTATCTATAACAGCGCTACCTACCGGATCCAAATGAAGCAAAGAACCTGACTGTAACTCCATGAGTACAACAAAAAAACAAAAAAACAAAATCATCGAAATTGGTCCAGCCGTTCTCGAGTTTTGCGGGGTCATACTATTTTTTGAGTGCATTTATGTATATATAAGAATTTCTTCTAATTTGACTTTTCCTTGTAAGCAACACATGCCTTTCGATTCGTCCTTCAATGCAAAGCAATGTTCACACACTACTGACATAATACCTATTGACACTATACGATCGTCCTTGTAAGAAATCGAAGGATCGTAATTCATGGTAGAATTTTCTTTATTTACCCATGAATTAGTAACTCGTCCTGATGATTCTTTCTCTCTCTAAGCTCTATATCTATCCCGAGCCTGACTGAGGCAAGCCTCACGTTCCGTTGACGATTCTTCATCTCTTGTTGAACGTACTCTTTTGGCATGTCTTCCAGACATGACTTTATAATTTCTTGATAGCAATAATCAGACTTAAATAAAAAAAATCTAAAATTATTAAAAGAAACTTTGCTGTGTAAACAATGAGAAGCTGTAATATTGCAGTGACAGTAAATGCTTTTTCCATGAATTATAACACTATGCCAACTACATTAATTTTAAAGATATAAAGGTATATGTATAGTGAAAATAACAGTATTTCTGCACTATTTAATGGATGTTATTATAAATATAAACCTTCCTCTTCAATCACTCTATCTATTAAAAAAAAACCGCATCAAAATAGGTTGCGTATTTTTAAAGATTGAAGCGGTTAAAGGAAAAAAGCGACTTTGTTTTATAAAATATATATATATAATATATATATATAAGATTAAGTTTTCTTCCGATGCTGACTTTTGAAATTACTAATTAGAGGTCGAGCAAATAGCAATTAACTACATTGCACGCAGCAAATGTTTGCTTCATTTTTGGTTTAACGAGCGCGACAACAATAAGCTGCAGCAAAGAATTATGCCAAATATTTCATTATTACACGGGCAGGCAAATATTTTCTTTAATTTTTGCTACGTGTAATGCCAGCTTTAGTTTTATTTTAAACAACCAAACACAATCTCTTTTGTAAGGAATGAATGAACTTGTACAGTTTTGTTAGCTATTAGGCCAAGACAAAAACTTACTAGTTTTTAGTGTTGTTTCATATACTTATTAATTATGCTAAAGATTAAGCAGCATAAAAGTTCGGGTAACTGTGATGCTTTTAAAAAGCAGAAGTCAGTCGATTTTTTTAAGCGCATAGGGTCTTGCTCAAATCGAGAGAAAGCTGCCTATTCGAATCAAAGAAACCTCAACCACCTTTGCGCTAAAAGTAAAGTGTCGATTGGATCTCATATGCTCCAACAACTATTGGAAAAGCAGAAATCGGAAATTGAAACCATGAAGCAAATATATGAAAATTCTAAAAAAGTCTCATTTAGATCTAGCAAATTCGAAACAGAAGCGTGTAGGCAATTGGAAATTTTAAAAGAGTAGTAAGTATGTTTATATGTTTGTTGACAGTTTAATATCAGCGGCACATTTGGATTTAGTGCTAATAATCAAAAAATGGAGTTGCAAACCCTCAAGGAAGAATTACAAAATACGAAAAGCTATAATCAAGTTATGCGTAAGCAAAATGTTGATATTAATAATAAACTTATTGTAATTGAGTCAAACTACGACAATGAACTGCTTCGCTTTGGCACTGCCATAAAGGAGTTTGAGAATGAATCAAAAGTAAAACAGGCGCGGTATTTGGAATTAATGGAAGAAGTATGTCGCTTAATACACACGTTCCTTAATAATAATATACTTCCAGCTAACTGAAAGACGCACGTTGTGGGAAGAAAGTTTGAAAGAAAAACAGGATATTATTATAAATATGGATAAAAAAATTAATGAATATGACATTGATTTGAAAAAGTTGCTTGAACAAAACAACTCACTGAAGAGAACTATTGATCAAATAAAACAGGAAAACTATCAGAGACTTCAAGACAATAACGTGACTATATATGCACATGAGTGAATAAAATGGATTAATGTGTAGTTTTTCTTTTTACATTTTTAGAGCAAATTCGATGTGATGAGACAAGAATTGGACAAAAAGGAAGAAACTATTGCTCTGTGTCGTCAGGAAAAGGAAGAAATGTATCAAGAAAAAAATGTAATTTGTGTAATACTTATATTCATTAGGTTGCATTCACGAAGGTGACACAATTTACTTTTTATAGAAGATTATTGATGAACTTACTTGTAAAATTCGAAGAATTGAAAATGTGTTTGGCCAACCTGTGAAAAGCGTACCACCTTTACTTAATAACACATCAAATGTTTCAAGTGTACAATTAAAAGAACAGGTAAATTATTCATGTAACATATTGTGCCAATCAAATTAGTCTACTTTGTTAAGTACATCAAAGGAATCATCGAGGATATCATATATTATATATTCATAATTTGCATAGTAATGTCCGTTTGTTTCTTTACAAATCAGACCTTGAAATTTTTAGATACTGATCTAAAAAAATTTCTAATGCTGATGTGTGTGTGTGTGTGTGTGTGTAAACTTCAGTGAACCGAAGTAAATATTCTGTATTGTTTTTATTAAATCAAGCAATCTGTGCTTTTGAACATTTGGTTAATTATATAACAATACAAATTTCAGACCAGTACTTCTGATAAAGAATTGATGCAACCAGCTAATCTATGTAACCGAATTAGTAAAGAACAGGAACATAAATTGTCATCAGTAAATAAAACTAACCCAAAACGACGCAAATTACCTATGTACGTTAATACGTCAACTAAGGATATGGCAACAGACGATTCAGATGATGAATGGATTTCATCTAAAACATTGTCTTCGGTTTGTATATACATATACACACTTTTAATTAAAGTATCACAACTCAAAACTAGTAAGAACGTTATCTTCGACTTTGCCGAAGATGAATTACTCTTCACGGGACTTGTATGGTCGGATTGGGCTCGTTCCGACAAATGTCTTGGAAATTGATAATGTCCCAGTTTCAGTTCGATAAGACAAAAAACAAAAATGTTTTTCTAATTAAACCTGAATTCAAGTAGGTGGTTTGTACGGGAGGTACCCCCCTAGTGGTCCGATTCATATGGTTCCGATAAATGTACTGCATATGGTAAAAATAAAGGTTCGTGCATAATTTCAGCACTCTAGCTCAAAAACTGAGGGACTAGTTTGCATACTTACAGACGGACAGATGGACATGGCTTAATCAATTCTTCTAATCGAGCTGATCAAGAATATATGTATATACTTTATGTATTTTTTTTTTTGTTTTGTCTCCTTCTGCCTGTTACAAACTTCACGACAAACTTATAATACTTTTCACTCTCGTGAAGAGTATAAAAAAAAGATTTTAGCTGAAGGCCCTGGCAGCCATGGCTATTTTTCTGTTAATTCTAGTTTTAACTTTAGGTTAGCATTATATATAAAAAAAAAAAAAGAAAAAAAATTTCGAGAAGAAAGAACGCGTTTAAAGTTTTCATTTTACTCACAAATAAGAAGAAATGTTCTATTCTCACGCGGAATGTAAGCTATTAACATGAAATTATACACAATATATAATGAATATTTCTGCATCATTAATTCAAAAAAGTATTTTTTGAGTTGTGACACTTTAGATAAACTTGTGCGATATGTATAGTGTACAACAAAAACGCTATACAATTTTTTTATTTTAGCTATTACCTAAATCGATACGAAATCATCGTATTCCTTCAAATAAATCATCGTAACATTTAAGTTCTTTATTTGTAATGAATAAATTTCTTAAAATTACACGATTTGTACGTAGTAAATAGTTTCACGGCAAGGTTGTTATTCTTATAGCATATTAAATGAAGAATTAAATTAACCTTAGTTTAACCATTTTCATACTATTATAAAGAATAACGTTGTTTCGTAACGGCAGTAATAAACATTTTCTTTTATACTTGCTTCAAATATAAACTTGTAAATCTCTAAAGAAAGGATTTTAAGTACTTTTAGTTAAATGAATTTTCGGTAAACCTTAAAATTGTATTAATAAAAATTAAAATTGTAAGGTAGTCAATAATGGCTATTGAAAAATTAATATATATGTATATATGAAAATAAAAAACAAAATCATTAAATAAAGCATGTTGCATTTAATTTAATTTGTCCGTTCCTATGTACCTACTGTTGGGGCCTGTCTCAGAATAGCTCTAATAATATGGACATCATTGTAATTAAATCTAACAGAGCAGCGCTGTGAGTTTATTGTTTTCTATGTTACCGTTAATTTTTTTTTTTATATGTTCGCTATGTATTACTAAGCTTAAGGAGTTGATAAATTATCGGTACAAGAAAACGGGGCAGCGTAAGGTGTCAATATGTTAAGCAGTGTATGAACGCAAATATTTGCCAAACAAAAATGAGCGTGTACTCGTTAAGGAAGTGAAACTTCTTAAAAACAGAATAAAGGTAGGAATCCACTATACAACTATGTTTGAGGGCTTGTGTAAATGTTTGGCGAAAATCAAAACGTTTTGATTTTTCTTCAAATCTCTCTCTCATTTTTCCATTTGTATGCTTTTTTTTTTGTGTGTGGATGATGAAATTCTCTCATTCTTGTGAATATTTTGATGTGAATAGACGCGTGTGTAAAACGCACACAATATAGAAACGGTAAAGAAAAAAACAGAAACAAAAAAGGAAATATGTATATACATATGTATATTATTAAATTATTTTATTATTGGTTTTTCCCTTTTTGTTTCTGTTCTTATATTACGTGCTGTTTCATGGTTTACTCTCTTTGAACTGGTGTCGAGAGCGAAAAGTCGGAACAAAGGAATGTGATAACGAAACTTTATGAAATTTTGTGAAGTGCAGTGAATACGCGTATTGTTGAACCAGTTCATTTGAGAAGATTTGTGTCAATTTTGAGTGGTGTTTATTGTTTACAAAGTGAAAAAAATTTTTTTAGACACGCATCTCATTATTTGTGTTTGTCATAAAGAGGAAAAAGGGTTCCCAACTAAGGTTATGATCAACATCTTGAACAGAAGCAAAATCCCCCAGCCAATGTTCAAGGCCGAGCTCTCTCATGTGAATAAACAAGAGAAAAGGAACATTACTGACCCAATATATACGACTTACAATACTTGCTTGACCGCAGAATCACTGTAGAGGAACCTCTCAAGCGCACAGACCCTGTGCAGTGTACAAACTGTAAGGAATTCGGCCACACGAAATCGTACTGTACCCTACCTTCTGTCTATGTATCATGTGGTGACCTTCACGAGTCTTCAAGATGCCCTGTAAACAAAACAGACACAACGTCAAAAAAATGCAGTAACTGTAATCACACTGCTAATTAGAGGCTGTTCAGTTTTTAAAGAACTGAAAATCCGGATTAATCAACGCAAAGTAACTGCAACTGCCCGTAACTGACCCGAGACAAAAGCCACGATGCAAGACCCATGCACTTTCTAACTACCACTCCCAACATTACATACACATTCGCACTGCAACCTATTTCGCAACAAATATCCACCCTAGTGCCAGAGAAAATAACAGATACTACCAAGCGTACACTCCAACAATCTCAGAAAAATAAACTCGCGCAGCATTGTATAACTCAGGAAATAACAGCACCCACACCACATAGCTCTCTTGAAAATATGATTACTAATTTTATACAATGGATGTCCCAGACTACACCTATCCGAGACAGAAACTGACGTATTATTGGTCTCTGAAACCCACCTTACAAACAGATATAAATTTTAGATCCCGAACTACTCCGCCGCACACCACCATGATGGCAAAGCACATGGCGGAACGGGTATACTCATCAGAAGGCGACTAAAACACTATACGTCAGTATCATACTCGCAAAACTACATGCAGGCTACGTCGATTGTCATCGAAACTTCAAATGGAAATTTGACGCTTTCATCTGTCTACTGTTCACCCCGATTTTCAATTTCCGAATCGTGCAGTTCTTCGACACCCAAACCCAAATATAAGTTTTTATTAGAAAAACTTTTTTGGTCTTTATTTTATCGAACTGAAATTTGAACTGTACAAGTGTCTGGATCGCAAAGCTCCCATACAAATATTTCGGTCTTGTGTTGAAATGCTCCATGTGTGCTGACCCTAAACATAAGTCAAATCAATAATTAATTATTTCTGAATGCTCTATCACAGAGCGTACGCAAAAACGTTTTCTAGGGTTTTCACATACCCTATGTGAAGAGTATATCAACTTCGGCATAGTCGAAGTTAAACTTCTTACTAATTTTCTATTGAAAATGATTTTTTTTTTCTTATAAACATATATTAGGAATAATAATAATATATTATTATATAAAATATTGTTGTGAGGCAAATAAATTACAGAGATTGATTTAAACACATTTTGAAGGAAAACAAAGAAAAAAGAAGTTTATTAATTAATAATTAGTAAGTCATTTGGGTGGAGTTTTTTTAGGCGCCTTTGAAGTACCGTACTGGTTAGTGACTCGGCTAGAGGTGTTGGGTGTTATTTCCTGGAGAACTGTAGGCATGTTGAGGTCGTTATGAAGTGTTGAGTTCCTAACGAATCAGGGGGCAATGGTGATTGTCCTGAGAGCCTTATTTTGTATGACTTGAATTATCCTACGATTAGAAGGGCGTGATGTACCACATATTATCCACCATATTACCATATTTTTAGGATGGAGCAACAATTTGCTTGTAAATAAAGAGCTCATTTTCCAAGCTAAGTTTGCTCTTTTTACAAAGGAGCCAGATCAGCCTTTTTTCTGGGAACATGATCGGGCAACGGTGGTTATATGACGTTTCCATGTCAAGCGTTTATGAAAAACCCTAAGTATTTCACAACTGAAGATTGTGGAATCGCCAGGCCCCAAATCATTACCGGAGGTATGTTACTTCTCGTGAGGGTGAATGAACACAGTTGTGATTTACTTGAGTTCACCTTGATATTTCATCTAGTGAACCAGGCTTCCAAACGGTTCATG
The DNA here is from genome assembly GCA_037043295.1 of Amiota minor. Classification (NCBI taxonomy): domain Eukaryota; kingdom Metazoa; phylum Arthropoda; class Insecta; order Diptera; family Drosophilidae; genus Amiota; species Amiota minor. The sequence continues at coordinate 442,017 of JBAMAW010002569.1, read as the reverse complement.
TATGATTGCATGACTGATACGGCTTTTATCGGAGATTTGTCAGAACAGAGAACCACAGTGTCATCCGCGTATGTAGCTAGGATAGTGGCATTGGAGATCGATTGGGGTATATCAGCTGTAAAGATGGTGAAAAGCACTAGAGCTAATACACTGCCTTGAGGAACACCTGCCTGAACAGATCTGATTGAAGACTTAGCATCTCTGTATTTTAGGAAAAACTTTCTGTTCGACAAAAAGGATTCTGCAACTTCAAAAAGAGCAGACAGTAGGATATCCTTTAATTTGTGAAGCAGTCCTTGAAGCCAGACACGATCAAAGGCTTGTTCGACGTCCAGAAAAGCGCCAATGTGGTGAACGACTCGATGAACTTGCTCCGGGGTACCATGGTGTTCCCTAAAGTCAAATTGATGATTTGGAATGTTCCGGGGGCCCAATACAGCCAGTTCTCTACCAAGAAATATTCAAATATGTTGGAGAATACAGGCAGGAGGCTTATCGGTCTATACGACGCGACAAGGTTCTCCGGCTTCCCAGGTTTCGGGATCATTACAATTGCGGTGCATTTTCATTGTGTCGGGAAATGGCCCAGTCGTAACATCGCATTGAAGAGTAACACCAGAAACATAACCTCCTTATGCGGAAGGCCCTTCCACTCTGCCGTCGATGCCATCGTACCATGGAGTTTTGTTCATATACCTCAGTAGCCGAGACGGGATTTATGTGACTGGATGACTCGTTTGGATCTTGCAAGCGGGCCTTGATGCAGATGACATCAGCAGGAGCAGCGATTTGATGAGGTGTAAACCTCAAGGAGAGCTCGTTTGCGAAGGCTGTAGCTTTTTATTAGTCAGATCGGCACCAGAGGTTATGCGCATCAAGAAGGGAGGCAAAACGAAGTGGTTGCTGATTAACACATCGGGTGGCTCTCCACAGATTATCTCCTAAGGATTTGTTTGGATGCAATTACAGTCAAGAGTGGAGCTCTCATTTTAATTTTGGGATTCCATCATACGCTCGATTTTAGCTAGACGAGACGCGAAGCATTCCTCAAATGCAGTAGTAAATGATCGATGCCACCTTTCAACTAACCCAATTGACTGCAGATGGTAACTGGTCGTGTGAATGTGCTTGCTACCAACAAGATTCGCTAGTTCTTTAAACAAAGCAGACTCAAATTGAATGCCTTGATCCGTGGTAATGGTTTTCGGTGTTCCAAACCGTGAAATCCATTGTGAAAAAAAAAAAACTTGTGCGATGGTTTCAGCCGTTGTGTTGGTAATTGGAATAGCCTCTGGCCATCGTGTAAAGCGATCAATCATGGTTAGGCAGTACCGATAGTTTTCTTGCAAAGGCTTAACCACGAGATCTAAGTGCACATGATCGAATCTGCCATTGGGAACGATCATTTTATCCGGTACCAGATGGTTATGTCTGATGATTTTCGCGCGTTGACATGACAGGCAATTTCGGCACCAGTTAACAACATCCTTGTTCATAGATGGCCAAACAAACTTTTGCCGCAATTGACGTAACGTCGACCTGCCACTCGGGTGCGATAAGCTGTGAACAGAAGAAAAAATTTGATTTCGTAACGAATTGGGTTGGTTACTGCCGTATCGAATACTCTGCAACTTCAAAGACGTTGTTCCTTTCAACAAGTCTGCCAACATGCGATCGATTGCCTGTGCTTCCTCGATTTGCTGTAATGTAATAGCCATCGGCATGTCGATTTCGCACAATCTAGAAAAGGCGTGTGCAAACATGTTATGTACACCTTTCACATGCAAAATTGTAGTAGAAAACTGCGAAATGTAATTTAACTGGCGAAGTTGACGGGGTGATGCCTTCTCAGGCCGTTGCTTGAAGGCGTAGACCAGCGGTTTATGATCGGTTTTGATAATGAACAACCTGTCCTCGATACAGTGCTTGAAGTACTTAATGGCTTCAAATATTGCCAATAGCTCCCGATCATAAGCACTGTAGTTTTTCTCCGCATTGCTCAACTTCTTAGAGAAAAAACCAAGTACAAGCATCGCACACCAAAGCAAGCTTTGCATTCGGAGATGGGTGTGAGAGTGCGGCGTCCGCCACACTACTTTTACAAGCATTGAAATCATTCATTCGTTCGGTAGTCCAATCAATTTTGCGCTGATCACTTTTCTTGACATTCCTCAGCAGTTCAGACAAAAGCGCCTGTATATGCGACGAGTATGGTATGCATCTATGGTAATAATTGATAATGCCAAGAAAACGACCCAACTGGCTGATGGTGTCAGGATGAATATAGTTGAGAATAGCATCGGACACGATTAGTGGGTGGCTTAATTCCTTGTTCGTTGACGACGTAACTGAGAAAATACACTTCTGATTGCGCAATTCGACAGTTACTAAGATTGATACAAAGACCGTGAGTACGTAGGATCTACAAGACGATGCGAAAATGCTGTTCATGTCCCTCGATTGAATTTGACATGATTAATATATCGTCAATGTAACAATAAACAAAATCGATGGCACGAAACATATCGTCCATGAACCTTTGAAATGTCTGAGAGACGTTCTTCAACCCAAAAGGCAAGTACAGATATTCGATCAACCCGAAACGAGTGCACACTGCTGTCTTCGGAATGTCACTCTCTGCCATCGGAATCTGGTAATATGCATTTCTCAGGTCCAATGCCGAAAAAACCTTTTTCCCATGCAGCTGCTCCGTGAAATCGTGGATATGAGCAATCGGATATTGATCAGGTACAGTAGCTGCGTTAAGCTTCCGATAATCGCCGCATAACCGCCAACCACCATCTTTCTTCGTAACCATATGAAACGGACTGGCCCACCGGCTCTTCGAGGGACGACATATGCCTTTCGCAATCAAGAAGTTGATTTCAACTTCAGCGATAGCCAGTTTTTCTCCAGCGAGACGTCGAGGTCGATCGGATATGGGGCTGCCAACGGTTTCAATGTAATGACATACCTCATGATGACCGGCGGTCTTCCATCTAGGTATTGTCACATCGACAAATTCTTGCAAGAGGTTTTGAAATTTATATGTACCTTGAACGGTTGAAACTGACATGTGTTTCGCAGAAGATAGAAACGTTGTTGTTGTTAACCCGGTTAGTGAGTCGATTAGTCGTTTGTTTTTTATGTCGATATGCAGTTGAAAAGGACAGCAAGTCTGCACCAATGATAGCTGTTTGGACGTCCGCTATTATGAAAGGCCACATTATACAACGACGGAGTCCAATATCCAACTCTGCCACATGAGTACCATAGGTGTGGATGACCGTCTGGTTTGCCGCATTTAATAGTAAATCGCTTTTCACATTGCTCTGTTTAACCAACGAGCGAGGTATAACAGACACAACTGATCCGGAGTCGATGAGAAACCTGATGTGCGATTTACTATCGGTTATATGGAGGCGCCTTTCATGAATAGCAAATGGTTGTAAGGTTGAATCGCTGCCTGTGATTTCACTGACGTCAGTCAGCGAATTTGACGACAGCTGTTTCAGTTTAAAGATTGCTGAGAACGAGAACATGGCGCCCTGCATCTTCGAGCCTTATCGCCGTAGTTACGGTGGTAGTAGCACAACACTTCTTGACTGCCGCTTGTTTGCAACACTCGACCGCTAGCAATACTAGTTCGTTGGCCCGATCGTCCCTTGATCCGCTTCGAGACCGCTCAAGTTGTTTCACATCCTTTTGCAGGCTGTCGAGCTTCTGTGACAGTATACGTAAGGAATCAGCAATTCCGTTGGTTGTGCTTATCGACTCGACTTGCGGTTGCACCGTTGTGTTGATAGCAAAAGTAGCATTTACGTTGACAGAATCTATCATTTTATCCGCTATCTTGGCAAGTTTGCTCAGGTCATTTTCCTTCCAGACTGTAAGAAGTGGACAAATGTTCTGGGGCATTTCAGCAAGGAAAAGGAAACGAATGATGTTCTCATTGCCCGGTTATGGAGCAAGTGAGTGACGCCACTTAGTTTTTACAGAAACTCGTGCGTGCGTGTGCGTATGGTGTCGTTAAAATTTTCAAGCGATTGTGCGTGTGTGTTGATGTCACTTCGATGATTTTATCTGTTAAAAAATAATTATCATATATATTATTATATACTGTAGACTAAAACTTGTTCTTTTAGATCACGTCGGGGTCACCAATATGGTAAACTACCATTTATGTTTATTATATTGTAATTCTTTATTGTTAATCAACCGGTAATAAATTTATTGTTTGGTGCTACACACGCGTCGTACTTCTCGCCCTGCCAAGCCAAGCCAAATAGGAAAATCAAAATGTCGTCACGCAGAGTCACTCAGACTCCTCGAGTGCAAGTGAGACAGATGCGCCAGAAGCCAGCATCAGGTAGCGCTAAGGTAGATTGCCACAAAACTACTAAATCAAACGATATTAATTATTGTTAATTTTTCATACAATAAACTAAAGATTTTTTTTTATGCTTATGCTTTGAATTTTTTTGTTGTTTTTGCTATTGTTATGTTTATTCCTCTCATTTATAGATGTTGGTGTTGTTCAGCGTAAAAATAAGAAATCAATTTTCGACACTTAACTGTATAAAACTAGCGCCACCTTCTAAAGCAGGTCGTATAATCAAAGAACAAAAATTTTTGGTTTTCCATTCAACCAGCATGCTACCCTCCCGCAATGGTGAATGATTCACTCGGTGTAAATGAATAATAGGAATCCATACGTACACAATTGAACCATGTTCTTTGTTTACGCCTACTAGTAGAGCAAACGGACAGTTGATCTGAGACTGAATTGACCGTGTAAAAAGCACTTTACTTTGATATTAGTTATAGCCCGTTCAGACAGCCAGCGAGTTTCGTTACGAGTTTTGGTTAGACGTCCAGCTTCGTTTGCGAGTTCGAACGTTTATGAACAACAGTTTTTGTTATACATACAAATGGAAAGTTGGAAAGTTCAATTGTAAAATTTATGGAAAATACATAATTCAAACAATTTACAGTATCTGCAAATAGTTTTTGCAGTTCACATTTTTATCACTCATGTTCAAAGACTTCGGTTGGTCGTGCGACTCCGTGCTGGGTACTCCAGTACCTAATGTATCTAATAAAATATTAAACTAAATGGACTTATGATTTTGTTTCTTAAATAACCACTTCATATGTGGAGTAATATCGAAAAATATATAATTATATTTGCATAGTAATACGAATGTGATTCGTAACTAAGTTTCTGAAAAACCACTATTTTAGCGAGCAATGCTCGGCAACCAGGTTCTAATTTATTATTGAATCTTATTGTTTTGACAAGAAACTTGACAAAAACAAAGAGAAACCAATACAAGTACAATTGCAATCAGATCGTCGTCCACAATAACCATGACAACCACTCATGTATAACCGAATCTTGAATCATGATTCGCCGTGAATACCCAATCACTCTACATGCTTATTTTACTAATCCAACCAACAAAATTATGAGTCCTGACTTTCCGGGTGTGAGACCTATATTGAAAACAAAATTTTGTTTTTGTTTGTTGCTGTGAAACGTAAATGGAGAAGAGAAAGAAATATTGCATATTTTCTTAAAAATGGCTACTTTAAAGAAAATAAAAAAAGAGGTTGGTAAAAAACTATTTAAAAGTTCGTACACTTAAAATTTCATTTTAGGGAAAACAGAAAAAATCAAGTACGCTGCCTCTGAACATGCAATCAAACGTTTGCAACGATACTGAATCGATTAGCAGAACAATAGTGGACACAACATATGATAAAAAGGTTAATGATTCCAAAACATTGGAAGGAGTTGCTGAAAATTATAGCACATCTAATTTTTCGAATTCGTTTACTTGTAATAATCTAAATGACTCGGCTAAAACATCTATTCTATCGTCTTGTATTGCTGGAGAAGCAGGAAACCAACTGAGTGGTTCACAAGTTGTAAATGAGACATTGACGATTAACAATGAGCCAGTTGTGCCACTCGCAAAAACCGAGAAAAGCGTGCCAATAGAGTTTTATAAAACCACCCTTCCAATTGTGCATTATCCAAATCTGGCCAAGCTTAAGCATGTTGAGCCAGACGGTAACATTGTGTTTAAGAGACAACTACATTCACCTGTAGTTGTACAGCAACTACAAAATATGTACTATTGTGCTGATATAGAACTAGCTATGCAATTTGAGTCACAGTTCTTGATGAACTCAGCTTCAGAAAACTTTGAAAACGATTCGCTCTATGCAGCGCTACTTGAATACTTTCATTTGCAAAACAAATTGAGTCTAAATATGCTTGAAGTTAGAAATAATGTCAAATTTGCGATCGAGTCGCAAAAAAACATATGGTGCCAAGAAGAAATTTCAAAAACTTTTAATGGCCTTTGTGGGGACTCTAATACGGTCTATGTAACGTTGAAGTATGAGTAAGTAAAGCTATTCTTTAAATGTTTGGATTATAAATACACTTTCTGATACAGCCTGATCAAAGTGAGAAACTCTAACCTGGAAACATCTGCTAAAGCACTATCAGAATTATTCAACACAGTTTGCCACACGTATACAAACAATTATATAAAAGCGAATATAGTCAAAGCAAAGGTGGGTAGTATCATACTTTTCACGAAGAACAAGTCTGAAGCAGACTGAAAATCATTACTATATATTTAGGGTTTTCATGAAACCGAATATTCATGAAGGACCCCGTTTTTTGTGAACTGCACAAATCGCAAAAATTTATCAAAACAGCTGTTCTCGTCTGCACAAGTGAATGTTGAATGTAAACAAATAATGAAAAATGCCGAAAAAAAGTGATTGAAACAATTGCACAAACTGCAGTAAATAATTTGGTTAAGTGTATATATACATATATCTCCATTCAGTTTATAATTTTTCAGAAGAAACAAGTTAATTGAAAGTTGAAATTGTAGAGGTTGATTTGCATACAACAGCGGTTGCTTCTGCTTGCCGATATACATCACTCTGCGCCAAAATCGTGGAATTTAATATTTTTTACTACCTGTGGCGTTTATTGTTTACTTTTACCATATTATTTCACTGAGTTTCAAATTCATAATTAATGCAAAAAATTGGCAGAGCTTTTCGATTTGTGAGCATCAAATTTATACGAACACACACATTTTTTTTATATGGAGCAACTGTTATACAAAATCCCAACTGTTATACATTTGTGCGATTTATTCGCTTTCATGAAGACCCTAATTTATTATTTGTGAATATCATACCAAATAAATTATACTTGTTAAATTTAGTGTGGAAGGTATCAAATAATCTATCTTTTAACGAATATATCTGATAGGTCAGGGTTTAGTAGTGCCAAAAGGGTAATAACGGCGAACCATCGATGATTAAGTTTCAATGTCCATGCCATAGAGGATTTAACTTTTTGAATCCGAATCATTTTATATATGTTCGTCCAACACTCGGTATTCTTCTAGGAATTACTTTAAAACTTTTGCCATGACCCTTACAATTATGTGGAGGTCTTTTTGCAGAGCCTTAAAAAGAATGAATTTGATTTGCAGGTTCGTAATAACGTTTATAATTAAACAGCACAAACACCCTTAATTTTCTAAGATATTGATATATCGCCGTAACATTCAGTAAGCCGAAAAGACTGAGGTTATTTATATTTAAATATTTTTAGAGCTTAGCGTTGTGGAGTAGTAAAAATACCATAATCATCATCGTCATGTTTTCACTTTAGAGCTATGTATGTGCATCGTACATAAATTACAAACGAATGTTTTAACTTGCGATTACATGTATATAAATTAAAGCCGAGTGATTTAACTTTTAAGATTATGTACGAGGTCTGTTCAAAAATATCGTGTATGTTGGTACATATTAGACTTGTGCGTGAATGCGTTCAAAACGCCTTTTGAATTGTTCTTTTAAAGAAGAGTACTTCTTTTGCCGAACAAATTTAAAATGAATTTCGTGTTATTGTTTCTTTTGTTTATGTATTATATGTACTAGCGTTAACCGGCGTGCGTTGCTACACCCCCTATGCGTTAATTGGGTGTTTCTTATAAAAAGCTTTGTTGTAAAATGTGTAATTAATAATTTACAATATATTTTAATATTCTATTATAACCTAAGCAACTTTAAGAATTTGTTCTTTTAAAAAAAACGGTTCAGTATATTTTGCACCAAATAAAAAAAAATTTTAAAATGGCATAAAACTATCTATAACAGCGCTACCTACCGGATCCAAATGAAGCAAAGAACCTGACTGTAACTCCATGAGTACAACAAAAAAAAAAAAAAAAAAAATCATCGAAATTGGTCCAGCCGTTCTCGAGTTTTGAGGGGTCATACTATTTTTTGAGTGCATTTTTATATATATAGATGATCACCCGTAAGAAGAGAGTGAAGTGGTTCAGGTGAAGGGAGAATTTCTTCTAATTTGACTTTTCCTTGTAAGCAACACATGCCTTTCGATTCGTCCTTGAATTTCAATGCCAAGCAATGTTCACACACCACTGACATAGTACCTATTGATACTATACGATCGTCCTTGTAAGAAATCGAAGGATCGTAACTCATGGCAGAATTTTCTTTATTTACCCATGAATTAGTAACTCGTGATGATGATTCTCTCTCTCTCTCAGCTCTATATCTATCCCGAAGCTGACTAAGGCGAGCCTCACGTTCCGTTGAGAGAGATAATGAGAAGCTGGAATATTGTAGTGACAGTAAATGCTTTTTCCATGAATTATAACACTATGCCTACTACATTAATTTTAAAGATAGGCATATATATGTATAGTGAAAATAACAGTATTTCCGCACTATTTAATGGATGTTATTATAAATATTATAAATATTAACCTTCCTCTTCAATCACTCTATCTATTAAAAAAAAACGCATCAAAATAGGTTGCGTATTTTTAAAGATTGAAGAGGTTATAGGAAAAAAGCGACTTTGTTTTATAATATGTATAGATATAGATAGATATAGATATAAATAGATGCTTTATGTTTTCTTACTTTTTTGAAGTGAAACTTCTTTTAACCCATTAAGGATGGAGAGTTGCGTTTGCGCAACATTTTGGAATATTCATATATTTAGGCATCCACAGAAAAGTTGGACTCGTAAATACTTAGAGTTGAATTATAAAAGATTAATTCATGTAGCGCTATACTTATACTCCTAAGTTTTTAACGCACTAAAGCACCCCCGACACGATCATGCATTTAGCCTTCAGTCATTTCGTATACGTGTGTTCATCATATAGTATATCATTCATAAAATGTCTTCAAAAAAGTATCTAACCAAAAAGGAAATAGAAGATGTGCTGATTGAAATGGCCGGGGAGGACGAAGCAGTAGGAAAATTTAAACACGCTGATGATGTGGAATTAGTTGTGCTGCCGCCTGATGACGTCGACTAAATCAAAGTGGGAGGCATTGATCAGACGATCTTTCCGAGGTTGCTGGCGAGGTAGAAATAGTATGTTTCTACAATGACAAGAATGAGTACATTACATCACTAGCAAGATACAAACTAGACAGCTGCATGGCTTCGCTCCCAACTGAAGTCCAATGAATGAATTCGAATTGAATTGAATTGAGTTAAAGAAAGACACAAAACGAATGAAATGAATGCGACTGTGTTTTGAGTTCGAAAAGCGTCTGCACTCTGTGAAATGAGTTAGAAAGTATTAGCCTGCAAAACGAAATGAGAACTTTGCCATAGCCGAACGCATCCGAATTAATTCGAATTCGCTATGCATACATTGCGTGTTCTTTTATTTCGTTTGATTTGAGTGAAGCCCGCAGTCGTACAAGGAATTGGGCGGAGAAAAAGACGCAGACGAGTCTTTTTTTTTTTTTTTAAATTGGTAGAAAAGCATCGAAAGACTGACCGGTTCTACAACCGAGTGCGGGACTTTAACCCGCTAAAAACTACCCCCGTGTCCTAATGTCCCTCAGTAGGTCGTTCCTATACGTCAACGAACTAAAAAATCAGTCCGAGACACCTAATGCCAAACGATTATTTCGCTCACGCAATCGTTCAGCGGCTCTACCACGTTCCAGTGTGCGGAGAGTACATTATGGCAAACATAGCAGTTTTCACTGTTTGCCACTTCTCCGGAGATTGACACATATGTCGCACCAAATTTCCAACTGTGGGTGGTTCGCCAAAACGCTCTTCAATGCGTGCTCTCTCCACAGTAAATCGAGGGCAACAGAACAGAACGTGGTGGGCATCTTCGGCAATACCAACGCAGGCAGGACAGTAGGGGTCCATGCTCATGCTTAAAACGGTGCAGGTAGTATTTAAAGCACCCGCGTCCACTGAGCATCTGCGTCATATAGTAATCCATTTGTGGTCCGTGATATCCATACATCCAGTCGTGGAATCAAGAAGAAAGTCCATCGTCCTTTTTCAGACGAATCCCACCTTCTTTGCCATTCCTGGATGCTGCACCGACGCTCTTCATCTTTAGATGCTCCAGCACCCGCGTTATATGTACGTTGCCACTCACGTGCCATTATATCAATAGGCATCATTGACGCTATCACCTCTATCGCCACATCCGACACCGCAACACGCAGCGCACTCAGCCGGTACGTCGAGCGGATACCCACTATATATGAGCTTTTTAATGTTGCGTAGGCCATACTGGCGCTGCGTAAAGCATTATATATCTTACGAATGTAAGATCAAAGGCCGAACTTCTACCACCAGCTTCGAATGTTGGCTGACCATCATTTAGGAGTTCAATGTTCAGCGTTGCTAGGCATTCCATGATTCGTCGATCTACTACCCCACATAGTAGACCAAGCATTGAAGTCACCCGTAATGATTGTCGGTGTCCTGCTCCTGGCTTCCGCAACCAACTCCGTTATAAGCTGTTCGAACTCGTTTAGTTCCAGACTTGGGGGAGCATAGCACGAGAAAAAGTTTACTTTCACCCATGTGAAGCCAGAATGAGGATTCAATGCCCGACCTTGAAGGGCCTTCCCGTTCGTGACCAATATAGCCGATTTACAGGATGCGTCCGACGTCCACTCATGTCCTCTCAAGTTGCGATATTGCTCGCTTATTAGGACAAGGTCGAGGCGTTGCGTTAGGACGCAGACGAGTAAGTCTGTAAGTTGTGTGTATATGCGTAGTACGCGATGCACAACAATAACAACCCTTTGTTGTCATGCAAAATAAAAAAATGAATGTATTCGAATTAATTCGAAAACAACCTCTCATTCTACTCATTCAATTCATTGCTCTTTATGCAAATGTTGTGCGACTGGGTCTGAAGTGAGAGCACAAATTCACTCGAATTCTTTCGGCGTCGCATTTTTTTTCACTCAGTTGATACAGAGCATTGTTGAATCGAACGTCGTTTTTTTTTTCCAAACAAGCAGACTTATAATGCAAACCGAACAAAATTGCATTGGAGAATTTACAAGTCAAAAAGGAGGTAAGTCCTTCAAAAATGAATTTTAAAAGCAGCCAGTTGATACTTACGAAATTTACGAAAGTTTGTTTGAAAAATTTGGTAAGCTACTGAGATGTAACACTCAACATTATTCCGGACTGTTTTCCGTTTTTATATTCGTAGGAGCACTGAATCCACACAAACTTTTAAGCTTTTTATTGACGATGAAGTGATAAATTTATTAGTGCATAGCACAAATGATTATGCAAATATATATTGCAGCAATCCTTCGTTTGCCACAAAAGCAGACGATATGAGAGTTTTCATTGGATTTCCAACTTTAAAAAATTACTGTTCAGAGGACCACTCTTCTGGATCCCCAATAATAAAGGCAGCAATGAGCCGCAATAGATTTCGACAGATTAAATCTTATTTTCACGTCTGCAATAACAGAACACTACATTCAAATGATAAATTCGCAAAAGTGACACCTTTAAATATACTTTTATCGAAAAGGTTCCTGCAATTTGGAATTTTTCTCACAATTTGAATCGATGAGCTGATGATTCCATACTTTGGCAGGCATTCCTGTAAAATGTTTATGAAATCGAAACCAATTCGTTTTGGATTCAAAGATTTCTGTATTTGCTCTGCTGAAGAGTTCTTGTTTGCCCATGTACCATATTCCGGTGGCTCATTTGAAAGATGTATTGTATTGTATTGAACCCCCAAAACCCCCTGCGTGCGCCCCTGGTGATAGCATTTGCAATCGATTGCCGAGCTACCTCTTTCATTGTCAAATGTGACTGCACTATTATGGTTGAGTGGGACCACGTCCAAGTAAGCGAACGGTTCTAATAAAGCTCGTCCACGCCTTTTGGTGTTATTGCAATCCCATTCCACCGCTCAAACACTAAAGTCTTTAGCAATTATGAGTGGGGATTTACTCCTCGCAGCAGTATCTAGGCTATAAAGAAAGGCCTCAAAGGAATCCTGAGTATAGTTAGGGGATGCATAACAGCTGCAAAATGGATGCCACGTATTTTTGCAAAGGTGAAACCATTATACAAAGAATGATCTCGCTCCAGCATCCTGCGTCCATATGTTAGCATTGTTCTTTGCCCTACAGAACTCACAAAGAGAATATCTGCCTTCATGTCTATGTCTGTTTGGGAGAGGAGATTCTGCGCCACACTGCATCGGTTTACATTAAGTTGCAGGCACATAATCATGCTTGGCTTTAAGATCACATAAGACCTTCTTAAAAGCTTCACACTCATAATTCCTAGAGATATGAGAGTTATTCCCATTCAGACAAAGAACGCATTTAGCTTCCTGCTGGCGCGTCTTTGCGATATGTCCTTCTGCTCCGCACCTAAGGCAAAGCTTTGAGCGGCCCACCCTGCTCTTACATCCTCTTGCAATGTGACCATAATCTAAGCACTTGAAACACCTTGTGGGACTTATGTGATGCTTCAAACGACAGCGAACCCAACCCACTTTAGCTATCCCGCTCTAAGCAGTGATTCCGCATGTTTCTCTGGTAGGCTTATGGTTGTTGTTCTTGTGCCATTCCTTGCCAGCCTCATTACCTTGACAGCCTCATTGCCTTGACAGTAACACAGGCGTCCTGGATAGCAGGGAATTGTTTGACGATGGCTACTATCACGTTCTCAGCGTCTGTGACTTCGTCAAGATACCTGCACTCAATGCATGCTGGGAGAGAGCTCTTACCGTATAACAGGCCTGAATCGCCTCCTTCATCTCGTCCTTTAAAATTTCCATCAGTGCACCGCACGGAGAGCTGGAGAAGAATTTTTCCCTTAGCAGTCCTGGGTATCCGCTAACTCTATCATCAACCTTTTGAAGCTCATGTTTCATTTTTATCTTCTTCAGGAATACATTTACAGTGGTGTAGTTCAATTACATTATCTTTATTAAAAAAAAAATACAGTATAGCTATATAATGAATTCATTCATTGTATTATTTTATATAACATATTCATTTTCTTTATATATTCATTTTTTTTTTTATTTCCATTCATCTTGGTTTAACGAAAAAGATCGACCAGATCATGAATGAGCTTCTTCAAATACATCTGGACACGGGCGTGATTCAAACCCTTCAGAAATTAAGGCGTACCATATCGATTTTATTTAATTTCGTTCGTAAAGTGAGCCCCAGTTCGGTAAGTTCGAAAAAATTTCTAAAAATATCCTCAAATAAATTGTTTTCCTTCTTTAGCAATTTGATGAACATATCAAAAAATGGTTGACACAGATTATATCCTTATATGTTCTGATAGCAACTAAAGAGGATCATTGGTTTTTGCTCTTTCATTTATTACGCTGCCCCAATGGCTTTGCCTCTTGGGCCACATCGTTTTTCCAGATTCCAATGTATAAATCAACTTTGAACATCACACCAAATGAATTACCGTTGCAATTGAATTCACCAGAAATGAATCATTGTATTGCTGTTTTATATGTTATTCTGCATCCTATTAGAAACCGAAATGATTATCTTAAGGCGTTCTCACGAAAACGAGGAGAGAATTCTGTTTCTGCAAATAAGGAATGCTGGATCTTGTTGGATTCGGATGGCGAAGATACTCATACACCGACAGGAGAATATAGCAGCATTAAAGAAAGCGATTTGATTGCCCTTCTCAATCAAATACCGTTTGAAAAAGTTTTTTCGTATGTATTTTATATTTATTCAAATCAAACACATTAATTGATTACTATTGGATTGTTCAGCAATCAATGGGGTTTGTATTTTCAAAAGATGGTGTTTTGGTCGTTTGTGTGGTTCTATACCTACAACTAAAATAGTTGATGACAGTTTTTTTTTTTGTTAACAAAGCAGTTGATCAAAAAATGCCTTTTATCGCTCAAGATAATTATGTCGCCAGAATATGCTCAAGGGCCTAAGTTGAGAATGTTCTGCGTTTCGCATGATGCGAAGGTTTCAGTTGCTGCGTTAACTGAATTTTATACGGCATTTTGCTTTCACAAGAAAAGCTCTGACGTCCACATCAGGTCATCTGATGATGATGCAGGGTTCGAACTCAATGCCATCGGTTTGCCAGTCCTACACTCTAACCAATAGAAAAAAATCTGACGATTCTATTTTTAGCATAATTTTTTGAAATATCACTCTAAAAACTAAATGCAAATTGGCTGATTATGACATGGAGATATACGTTCCAACAAAAAACAAACAAATATCGAATACACGTAACCCAAGTAAATTTTAAATTCGCGATACTTTTTGAACAGACTATTTAAATTACAAGATAAAGCTATGGCCTTAAGCTTACTAGCTAATATTACAGGTTAAGTACAAATCTTAATTTATTTACGTTGTTGATGATTTAATGTAATAGATATTATTTAGGTATTTTTATACTCTTCACGTAGTGAATAGTACAATATTATGTTTCTCATGAAGTTTGTAACACTCAGAAGAAGACATCGACGACACCATAAAGCATACGAGTATGTAAGATTGATTTATTTCACAAATTAGGTTATATCACAATAAGATTTACTCTTTAACAAATTGACAACTTTCCGCTTATTTCTCCCGTACATCTCTCTCTCTGCTTCTTTTCTCTGTCTGCTTTTTTGTTCTTGCTCTTCTTCTGCCATTCACCTCCCCTCGCTTTTCTTTTTCTTATTTGTCAGCTTCAGCTGTCTAGCGTGACCTGCCCAATTTATTAGCCCATCTTACACTTGGTCATCCTGATCACCATCATATGATGAGAACAGCTCTTCATTCTCTTCGAGTAATTTCCACAGCTTTATATTGACTTGACTACTTCATATAGACCCATAAAAGCGCTAGCCAGCTTTATACCCATCACAAACTGAGTTGGCTTCACCTCCACTATCATCAATTTTATACCCAGATTCTGTCTTGTCTCGTAGTTTACCTTATACATCCTCTGCGCTTTCATTTTGTTGTTTTGCTTCGCGCCGCTTTTATTCTGTAGCTATTGAGTGATGTAATTAGATTTTTAATAACGATTATAAATATATCCGTTTTTTTAGCATCATCATTTTTTTTGGGTTGCACACTTATATAAGCAAGAATTTTAGACCTATCCACGTCAAAAATTTTAATGACCAACACAAAATTCAAGAAAAAGGAGAAATAACCATTCTTGAAATGAAAACGTTTTCTGGTGGTTCGTGAAAAGTATATCAATTTCGTAATAGACGAAGCTAAACGTCTTTTTACTTGTTTTTTTGTTTGTTCCTTTTTGTAATATGTATATGTATTTTTTTCACAGGTCTGCATTGAATGTTGAAAAGGTCTGCGGCGACTATATAATTGAACCCGACATTATCACGATGCAACAGATGCTTGATGTTATAGGTTTCTTCGATAAAGTAACTGATATTTTAGGGGATGGACTGATTACGTATAATATAGAGCGCTACAAAATTTTTGCCAAGCGTTTGGCCCGCTTAGTACATCACACGCTTCAATATGTTGTTGACTATTATAAACTTTTTATGTGCGTATTTTTTAATTAGCGTTTGGATACCTCCATATAAATTTTCATTTATCCTATTAGGGGAAACAATCTTTTTAAAGAAGCCACGATGTTTAACCGCATTAATGTCGAGCTAAATGCACTAGTGATAAAGGCATGTAGCTACATATATCGTACCCGCAGCCTGGGAACATGGCAGTATTTTGCAGTGGTACCGTTTTATGCACTTAGCACTGATGTTATTTGGCTTTTATTTCACTATCTCAATGTTGGTTTTCCTGAGAATTTTCTTGCGGAACAAGATGATCCTATTAAACGATTTAGCGATCCAGATTTTTGGTATCAATTTAATTTAATTAATGCGGATGTTTCTGCAGAGGATTTGTACTACTTACTGCAAACATTTATGGAAATGACAAATAAACGCGATACGATGAAGGATTGGAAATTAATCGAAACAATCTGTTTCCACATATTTAATGTAAGTAACATATGAGCAATCTTACCGCCTTATTCTCATATTTATCATAAAAAATCATGATGCTGTTAACGCCTAACAGTATCATAATAAATGGCTGTTAATGGCATTTTGCTTTCACAAGAAAAGCTCTGACGTCCACTTCAGGTCATCTGAAGCTGCTTCCACAGTGAGCTGAACATTGTTTTGTGGAGAACCCTGATTGTGATTATCTTCCTTTTTTTTTCTTTCCGCACCAAAAGTAAACAGCTGCTGATCTTAAGAAATTTCAATTTGGTTTTTTTTTTTGTTTTTGTTAAAATTGTGTTCGCAAATAACTGTTATCATTTAAAAAATCGGATTCAGAACAAATACTATAAATAGTCAGAATTACTAAAACAAACCAATTATCAAATTTTACAATATTCTTTATTAATAAAATATTTTATATTTTCAATATATTTCCGTTTTCCAAGTTACCAAGCCAGCATAAGCTGAAGTTCAAAGACTGGTAGCGGAGAATCACCATGATTATATTATATAATATATTCCGATAATAGAGAATTTTAATTTTTTAATTTTTATTATTTGTTATATACAGATTTACTTTAAATTTATCGTATTACTAGAATTCACGAACCTTGAACTTGTGTGATCGGTGCGATCATGAATAGAAACAAAATGAAATAGAGATGTTCTTTCACATTCTGTAGGACGCAATTGGGCTATACGTGCAAATACGGGGTCGCACCATCCCTTTTACTAAGTTCAACTATTGTATATTACTGGGATTTCATTCTTGCTCCCCGCATCCATTTATTTTGGACAAACGGACAGACACATAAAAAATTCCAGTGACCAAATGAACAAAAATGCACACTACCCTAGCCTTGTCTTCAGTATTAATTTATTATAGTCCTTTATTTTATTCATAGCACTTGAAATACTTTTGAAAAAACAGGCACATCGAATACTTTGATTTAAAAACTGACATCTTATCTGTTGTTGTCGATACAGGTGACCTGATTTTTTTTTTAAATATATATGAAACATTTGATTCTCCAATTTCGACATAACTGCAAATGGAATCTAAAACTATCCTATGTCCATGGCCGTTCACATTCACAAACAAAAAAGTTCATTGCAATCACATTAACGGTATGGCCGCGCATAAGACTTGAACAAAGAAAGAAACAAATCAAATTTTAATTTTTATATTATAGATGAGAAGATTTCATTAGATAAGAACTTGAATTTTTTTCTATTGGCTTATTAGATCGGATTTATTAATCCACAAACACGTGATACTTGCTACAAGACTGCACGTGATATGCTTCTTAACATCACGATGACCTATGTGGATCTCGTGTCCTGTATTTTAAAACAACTAAAACTACGCTTTAATGAAGTTGAAAATGCTTTCTACCTTTTCAAATCACTTCCATTAAACAAATGGAAACCAGGATCGGATTGCTTTGAAATACTTTCTTATTGGCTTCTCCATTACGATTTCAAGTCCCAGGAGAATATTTTTGCGCGTTTAATTATAAGCCATTTAAATTGGGGTTTCGATTCCGATGGCCGTTTGTTTTTACCACACAGCACTCATATCTACATTGCATGTCTTATTGTGGATGCCTTAACTAAACATGCGCCCGAAGTCATAGGATTATCTGGAATTTCGGAGGGTGTGCGCCAAGTCTCAAATCTGATAGATTTCACCCAATCAACAAAAGATCATTTTACTCGTTGGTGTTGGAGTATGATATCCATATTACGCTGTCACTTAATGGATCAAAGTATTGACATTATTAAACACGCTTTGCAAAATCCAACGGATCCGCTTTCATATATACCTGAGCTGGAAAACGTCGATTTAATCTCTAAGAGTGTCAAGGAAAATTGTCCAATAGGAATATATGTTGCCATCTTAATTACTTTGCACGGTCATTCAGTGCCAATAATTTGTCAGCAAGGTTTCGATTTTATGAAATTGTTGCTAACAGATCATCGCCATGTTGTTGTTATACGTTGTTTGGAGTTAATTGTGCCTTTCTTTTTAGAAACTCCAGATACATTAGCCAATTGCGAGGCGTAAGTATAGATACAGATGTAAGCAAATTGAGATGAAAAAGTTAATTATTTATTACAGCTTTCAATTTATTTTGAACACATTGCTGAAATCTGACGAGACATACTTAAAAAGGGCTAAGGGTATATTATATACAAATGCTGCTGGACCCGTCACTGAAATGTTCGACAACATGTTGCATCATCAAATCTTATCATATACCAAGTATGACAAAATATGAATATTGACAAATTATAATCTTTTAACATCATCTTTCAGTTATAGTCTACATACGCCTAAAAATTTTATTAATATTTGGATGAACTGTTTTACCTCGCTTAGCAACTGGCAACATCAGCATAATGTATTATACTTGTTAGATAAATTACTGCATATTGCTTATCAGTTTCCAGACTGTCGCGCACACACGGCTGAATTCTTCTATAACTATTTTAGAGTTTGTGATGACTGGAAGGACATTAATAACCATTCTTCTCTTAAAAATCTTTTTGTAACTACGCAAACTTTACGAGTACCTAAAATAACTGCTAATCAATGTTGGGTTAGCGTTGGTTCTTCTAGAAACTGAATTTCGCATAAAGGATAGTAAAATATGGACAGAACTTAAGAGACGGATGACATTAACTGAATCTCCAGAAAATCTTGATGTTGCTCTTAAGGTAAATATCGTTATTTTATATATATAATTTTTATCCGACATATCGATAAGATAAAACTAGAAAGAAGGTTATCTTCGATTATGCCGAAGATGAAATACTCTTTACGTGATTTGTATAGGAGATACCCTCTTTAGTGGTCCGATTCGGCTGGTTCCAACAAAAGTATTGCGCCTATATTGTAAACTGATAGTGTCTAAGTTTCTGTTCGATAAGACAAAAACAAAAAGTTTTTCTAATAAGAACATGAATTCAAATGGGTGCGTTTTATGAGAGGTACCCCCCTAGTGGTCCTTCTGCCTGTTACAAACTTCATGACAAACTTATAATACTATTCACTTCCGTGAAGAGTATAATGAAATGAAAATTGGATTGATATGGATAGAATAAATCGAAAGCTGGATATTCTAGCAACTGGCAAGTGTCATAGTCCTTTCTGAAACAACGATCAACTACTTAGTCTAGCCTTGTATTTAACTGGGTTGCCAAATTCATTGTTTTTGATATTATAAACACATCTGCAGTCACTGATATTTTTACCTTGAGAATGATTTTACCAAAAGCACTAGAAACTGTTACAGAAAGTGTGTGCATTCATTAAACAGCTATCAGAAATCGATAAGAAGCCCGTGGCGTATCCCTCAATCTTTTACTTCGTCTGACTTCAATTTTACGCTCATTTAACTGCAACCTACCAACTATAATAGTTGGTTCGGCATTTTCACATATTGTATCACAAGGGTGTTTATTTGATGTTAATATATCAGATTTTAACAATTAAAAGCCGAATTATTGCTCTATAAGTAACATTGTGTTTATAAGTAGAATCGATCGACGCCTTTTGTGTAGTCTCAATATCGGCATAGCGCTTTCCTTTCAGTGCCAATTGTAGTTGTCCGAAAAGGTTGAAGTCGCAAGTTGCCAAATCTGGAGAATACGGTGGGTGGTTGACGGTTAAAATGTTATTTTGGGTAATAAATCAGTGATAAGTTTCGATCGATGAGTCGGCACATTTTCGTGCATTTTTTTGAGTTCTATTTTTTGGTCAAAATGTGGTGACGTAAATCTTTCCGAACAATTATGACATGGTTAGCGCGTGAATATCTTTTGTGTAATTTATTATACTCTTCACGCAGAAAATTATATTATAAGTTTATCATGAAGTGTGTAATAGACAGAAGGAAACATTAGAGGCCCCATAAGGAATACTATCCTTGATCAGAAATCTTTATGCAAAAATTCAACTCAGATTGCATACAATACAGATAGCCGAACATAGCTTAATCACTCATCTCATCGAGCATATGTATTTGTATATACTTTATATACTATTCACTGAGTGAAGAGTATAATAAATCACACAAAAGACATTCACGTGTTATTAACTTCACGAAATGTATATAACTCTAGTCTTAAAAGCTGAACTGAAGACAATAGTAGCCATCTCTAAGTTAGTCTTAGATTTAAATGTATCATGTTATAAAACAGCTATTTGTTGTTCTTTTTTAGAAAACGTTTAGCATTGTAGGAATACGTCCATTCGAAGCATCGATGTTAGTGATTAATAAATATGCAAACCTTATACTTATTACGGACATAAGTCATCCGATTTTTATAATAATTAACCAAAAGTTTTTTGAGTTGTATTTGTGGCACTTGACAGATAATTATTACAGGTAAGCATCTTGTTAAATGTTTCTTGTTATTTAGTAACCACATGACTTTTACAGCCCTGGAAAAGTTTGTTGCTTTTCGAAAAAGTTCTTTGAGTATAATGAGGCATTGATGAAAAAAATTGAAATGAAATTAAAATCCGCTGAAATTCAATATGATAACGAAGCAATGAAAAATGCAGATGATGAAGTCACGAGATGCTATTATTGGAATTGCAGGGAGTATGTTTTATTCAGTAGTTATTTTTGTACAAATCTTTTAAAATTTAAATTTCCACATAGACTAATGAAATATTTTCGGCTCTGGCTGGATGAAACTAATATTAACAAAACATGTGACCAAAGCAATACGGAGTATGAAGAGCTGCACGATGCAGTTAATAAGGATACGGTACGTAGAGAAATATGATGTGGAGATACAATATAAGAATTTAATATTAGTGAAAGAGTCTAATATTATTATGACTTTAGTAGATAAACTCTGATCAGAAGATGGTTACATATTTTTGCTTATAACCTAAAAATTCCATTTAACGATGCGACTACGTTTAAATTGCCTATATTAGTGATCCGTTTTTGATGTCAATGATTTTGCGTATGATGAAAATAAAATAAATAGGAAAACAATTCATGTGTTCGAAACGCAGTGACTGAATAAAGAATATCTAACATTTAGATAAAGTGAGAGCAAAACTCGCTTGGTTCGATTTGTTTGGTGAAATCAGTATCAGTTTTGTTTAGTTAAAATAAAAGACGCGTGTTTCTTCATTGTTTATCTTATGTACGGATTTATAAAAAAGTAAGACTTTTCTCGGTCTACGTGTTATCGATATTCGGGGTTTTTTTTTTGTTGATTTATTTTTATTTCCATATATATCACCAAGCACACCAAAACATGAAGTTTTGGAGTGAAACGTCTTTAGCGGCGTTGGGCAAAAATTTATACGAAAAACTTGAGTGACAATATATAAATCGTCAGTTTTTTTTTAATTCTATATCTCATGAACCGCACTACGCAGGGACAAGAAATTTTCACAGAATGTGTATTTCTAGTTCCATATCCCCAACAAATAAATTGGAAAATCCATCCAAAAAGTCTCAATAAAGAGTTTACAATTATAAATCAACAACATGCAGCTTGTGTGTTATAAAGATGTTTATAACAACAACGTGCAAGCAACTAGCTTGTGTGCGTGCAAACGAAGAAAAGAGAACGAGAAACACACAGAAGTTCGCAGTTGATTTAATTTTTGGACAAGACGACAAACGTAAACACATTGTTTAACACAACAACAGCAATTACACACGCCACAGAAACCAATATACAGAGTCACAGATAGACAGAATGACAGATTAACATACAATCGTGCCATGAGCCTTCCCCGCACACGTAGTGAGAGTTCACAAGAAAAATTAAATTTTACAATCAATCAATTGTATAATATTGTATGTAGTTGTATTTGTTTTGAGATGATCTCTCGTTGATTCGAACGTCGTTTTTTTGCCAACATGCAGACCTCTAGTTTAAATATCTGCAGAAATTTTGCTTCCCAACATAAGAGTAACTCCAATTCATACATACGTTGGATTTTTCTTGCTTTTCTTTATGGTAAAAAAATTCTTTGGTTCTTTAGCTATTGGTTCTTTGGTTCTTTAGTTATGTAGCTACAGTACGAAAATGTGTCCCCTTTTTTGCATGATCACATTTTTGGATTACACCCTCATATAAGCAAAAAAAAAAACCATAGGCGTATCCACGTCAAAATCGTTTCTTATCCTTCGATACCTCCTCCATTCATCGTCAATACCGGACCATCCACATTCTCAAAAAATTACGGAGACATGATACCGTCGGCCCACAGTCTGCGCTACACACTTACTTTTTCCGGGTGTGAAGGCACTTTGAATATCTACTGTGAATTCTCGGTCCCGGTTCTCCGTTGCTGCATTAACTGAATTGTATACGGGTGCATACCCCCAAATCCCGATACGAACGTCGTGTAATCGATATTTCCTGACGTTGGGGCAGACTTTCGACCTCCACACGATATTTTCGGCCGACCTTCACGTGTTCTCAAAAAAGTTATAGGGTTGCCAGATGGCAGCATTTTGAAGTTAGCACGTCCCTATAGAAAACCCCTTCAGTAATAGGTTAACAATTTTAGAAAACTTTATTTTGGAACTAATTCTGCAAAAAAAAGTTATTTTATATATTTTACAACTATTATTAACCTAACTTTTCTCGCTGGCTTGCCTTACAATTACTGTCTCAGATACGCTCCGCTTGAAACCTTTAGAATTAGTGAAATGAAATCTTAAAATGTATTTCGATGGTCAAATGTAACTAAATACTCATATTTAATGTAAGTTAAACTTTAAATTTGCTGTTCTATTTAGGCACATTGGATACAATGCATTTATTCAAACGTCTTTTGCAAAGAGCAACGCAAACAATTTGAACAATGGGGATGCAAACATTTTCGGTTTTACACACAAAAAAAAAAGGTACAAGATATCTTGCATATGAAACGAAAGATCACGCCAGCACAACGTATCAAGACTTACCTGACGTCTTACGATAAAATCTTAGAGGCACCGATTTATCTAAAACCAAAATTAAAAATGAATAACGAGATTACATTTGAATTTCTTAAGAAGAAGTTGGATGTGATTAACAGTACAGCGAAGTAAGTAAAGTTGTTATATTCAAAATTGTGTTTCAATAATACTCTTTACGACTAGTAAGTTTCACTACATGACAAAAGAGATAAGCTCCCTAAATTGCACTTATTTGGATATAATATCAAAGTTGTACTCAATGGTACCTTATGATGAGTTACGTTCAAAGTCCTGCCGTAGTTTTCTACTTAATCGTGAATGCACAATGCCTGCTCGTATCAAGGTAACTATAGAGCATATACACAAAAACGATGGAATCGAACAGCAAATTACCACAAATAGAGAACATTTTGAAAAGATGTTAAATGAATTCTTAAGTTGGAACATTGATGACTTCGCGGTAGCAATTAATGTGCTAAAGGAAACAACACGGTGAGTCGACTGCATAATGAAAACAAAACAAAAGAAAAAAAAAACAATAATTTCAACCAATTCTCAGAAAGTTAATTGAAATACGCCCTCAAGAACATTGCTTAATGACTGGTATTGACTTTTTCTATTACATCGTAGAAAGTATGACGGATATAACTATGCAATTTACACCAGCGCTTGATTTGTATTCTCAACTTTTATATGATTTAGGAGTATGATTTTAATTCTAAAATAATTTCTTCCATTAATATTTTTTTTTTTTAGGTTTTCATTCAACAAGAAAACGCATCCCATGGTCTTTCAATATTACAACTTGCTTTAAAGCGACCCGATCTTTTTAAAAATCTAACTGATTTATTTGTACCTAATCGAATTCCTCCACAACACTTTTTAGAAATGTACAAATTCCTAATAGACTCCCATTTAAACCGATACGATGATAAATTTCTTTTATTGTTTTTTTCTAAATTCGATTTAATCTACTGGCTTGAAACTCAACATACCACACTTTATGATATCAATTTGCTATTACAATTAGTGATGAAGGGATTGGAGTCGTGGTCCCAGACATGTTCGAATTTATTGCAGGACCAATTTCGACAACATTTGGTGCACATCTACAGGTACAATTTTCCTCAAAACTGTGAAAAAGTTCTGCAAAGTATATTAAATAGTGTCTCAGAACAAAAAGTAATGCCGGAGATTTTGATAGACTTGTTAAACTCTTTGCTTATAAGTTGTGATTGTGAAACTATCAATTTAAAGTCAACATGTGTGTATAATAGTGCTGTGGAATTTGCTCAAAGCCAAAAGCTTTTTAATTTAAAGACGGTATGAAACAGTTGGTAAAAATACAGTACATTTAAATATCAAGCTTACTTATAGGCAACTGATACGGTGGCACTATTTGTGAAGCACTTTAAAAAAGTGCGCCTCTGTCATGGAAGCAAAGAACTCTATTCCAAACATAAAAACTACTGTAGAGAGCTAGCAGTGTGGTTTCTTTACTTAGGCCATGTTTTTGTAGCTAGTGCGATTTATACACACCAAAAATTGATGACTGACCGATGTAAGTCTTGATTAGTCCAGATTTTTTAAATTATTTATATGATTCCCTTTTCTTACTTACAGTAAGTGAATTAATTTTTGGTTCCATAATTGAAATATATTCACCATGGCTCATTCCTTATTCAAGACAAACTATGCCAGATATGACTTCAAACTATATATATAAATTTACACAGGGTGACATGATACTTTTACCTTGGAGTAAACAAGATGTTTGTAGTAGTGAACTTATGATTACATCATTTATTGAGACAATTAAATATATTTTGGAGCATCTGCCAACGTCAAATAAAGTTCTTGACTACATATTTAACTGGTACGCACATCATTTTGCCATGCCGTGTATGGAAGAACATATATTAGCGCCTGTACATAAAGGCATAGCAAAACTTCCATGGGAAAATTTTCAGCCAAAACCGCCCGACATCGATATACTTTATGATAGATTAAAAAAATGTACACAAGAATCATATGCTATGCTTGGCCATATATTTATACAAATTGATTGGAATATTTGGTTTAATGATAACTTAATTGTTACACCATCTGTCACTCAAGCGAAAACAATTTCACGTTTGTTTACAATTTTTATCAAGATTGCATTTGAAACAAATATTTATTCGCATACGAATACAACTCGCATTTTAGAAGCTGCTTTAAATTATCCATGGTGCTTTGTAGAATACGATGAGTTACAAAGTTTATTCATGTGGACAGAAGAACATGTGGATCCAAGTATAATTCTGCAGCTTCCCTCGAAGAATAAAAATACCGGTCATGCAATTATAGAGTGAGTTTTTATGTTTATGAAGAGAAAACAAAAAAAAAAATTTTTTTTTATTTTTTTCAGTTTGTTTCGCGTCACCTGCGCAATGGCACAAGAGAACGCAACTGTTCAGGCTATTAGCAACGCTGCGGGGAAACGCATACTTTACATACGGTTTTTTTTGCGTTTGCAACGATCTTTTGTTAGTAAAAATAAGAAATTACTTGCAACAAAAGATGGTCAAGTTATGTTGACTTCTGCATTCACATCGTTTTTGAGCTTAATTTCTTTAAGCATTGCTGAACCAAATCGTACAGTAGAAGAACAACAGCGTGAAGCCATGACGATAATGGTAGAAATAGTCAAAGCTCTGGAAACGCAAAGTGAAGAGATATCAAAGTAAGTTGTATTTTTTTATATTTGTAGAGGTACGCACGCAATACATGACGAATAGGGAAAGGCAAGGGGAATCAGGGATTAGTGTGCAGCGGGAGAAAAAAAATACTTCAAATAAATTTACATCATACTAGGATCATCGAAAATGTGAACCGTGTTGTTGTGCGGAGAAAAGAATGTTTTGCTTATTTGTGAATCTTAATAGGGAGTATTGTATTGTATATTCTATAAGTGTAACACAAAAATACTTTTGCTTCCTTGTGCTTCCTACACTCTAAAAAAAAAAAAAAAAAAAAATAACAATAACAATCTCATTCTGTTTGCTTCTGTTTCATCTCCTTCCCACCCGTTTTTCAACTATAACAGGCATCACAGTGGGCCATAAGGCTTCTGAGTGATCTCGCGTGTATTCGCGGGCGGCCTGTATAACCTAAACTAACATAACCTAAATACATACTACACATACATACTGCAATTACTAACAAAATTTATTTCCCAGATTTTAGCATACATATTTTATGATTTATATTATCTGTACAGTGACTTTTGTCGGTGCACATTTGTGGTCTTAGTTAAATTAATTAAAAATACCTGTTCAAAATGTTTAACTATATTACTATAAAGAAAAAAAAAAAAAATTCTCTGAAAATATGATTTTTTGTGCCTGTACGTAAACGTT
Source organism: Amiota minor (assembly GCA_037043295.1). Lineage (NCBI taxonomy): Eukaryota > Metazoa > Arthropoda > Insecta > Diptera > Drosophilidae > Amiota > Amiota minor. The sequence continues at coordinate 415,278 of JBAMAW010002569.1, read as the reverse complement.
TTGTTCGTTGTTTAGCTTTCAGATAAAAGCACTCATAGAGTGGCAGCATAGCGCCTTGAATAAAGATAACCTAAGATGTTCCATTATTCCTGCCATTGGTCATGTAAACAATTACACATGTGCTATCTATGAACTTTTGGAGACAAGCATTGAACAGTACTTTCTAATGTCGGAAGCCATATGCAAACGCCAATTGCCTTCTTGGCGAAACTTGTCCACAGCTTTGCAAATGTCATTGTGCAAGTTAGAATTGACAACTCTTGTAAGTGGACAGTACTTACTTACGATGCATGCTTTTATTCTCTACAAGTTTGGGAAATTTGAAAACTTGGGAGACGAAATTACATTTCTTTTGGAACTAACGCAAATGGCAAAGAGCTTAAAGATCAGGTAAACAAATATACTTACATTTAAAATTTTATTTTCCCATATCATTACTTTTAATAGTCCGGCTAACGAACCACGGTTGGCACTGGTGTGGGGTTTGATTATATCACGTAGCAGCAAATCACTTGCGGCATCCGAACTACTTAAAAACCATATACTTTTACTGGCACGTCATATGAAAACAGCATACGCACATTCTGAGGGTTGGAGCGATGGTCTGCTAGGCGTCATTGGTTTAAGGAAGAATACTCTAACGAATAAGTATGAATGCCGTAATCTTTGATCCATTGTCTAAGTTGTATAAAATACATTTCAGATACAAAATCCTGACGCAATATATGGCTTGCGTCATCTTTTCCCTTTTCCCCAGTTGTGATAATGAAGGCATATCAATTCCTAGTGAAGAATTCGAATGCTCCCTACGAGAGTTTTCAGATCTCTTATCCAATAAAAAGTTCGACGATACCACTCATTTGATAGTGAAAGTTGTCTCTATTCTAATGGAAAAAAAAATGTGTGTTCCCCATGAAGTACCAAAATTAATTTTTCGGGTAATTAAAGAAATATATGATATGACATACGTAACCACTATACTAGAAGTCTGGGACGAAGATTTTAAACTTTGTGATTAAATTACTATCATATTTAATTGAGTAGCATAGTTCTACCAATTTGGAAAACATGGACCTTTTAAACTTACATTGAAAATTTCTTTAATAAAAAAATAAATATTAATAAATTTGTACTTTAACTTGCAATTTGTAGTATCCACAATATTGTCTATATTCAAAAATATATACATATACTAGCGTTACCCGGCGTGCGTTGCTAAGCCCCCTATGCCTTTATTGGGTGTTTCTTCTAAAAAGCTTTGATGTAAAATGTGTAATTACATGAATATATATATTATTTAATAGTCTATTATAACCTAAGCAACTTTAAAGAATTACATTTAATATTAAAATCTAGCTTAATGCGAGTGGATAAACTACATTTTTGGTTTTCTGATTTGGTGTATAGATGTATAGAGTTTTTGGAGATCCTGCTATAGAGCATGCAATATATTGCATACTCATATAATACTCAGTTAATAGTAAATGAGAGGAAAAAATACAATAACAACAACAACAACAAAAAAAATCAAAAGGCAGCAAATTGTTAACAACATAATGATCACCATATGCAGAAACATGGGATAAAAGAGAGCAATTCTATCATTTTGTGCGTGCTCAGTTATTGAAAAATGAGAGGAAAACATACAACAATAACAACATCCAGCATTAACAACGAAGAAATGTAAAAACGTTTTGTGCTTGGTGGTTTTTTAAAAAATTGATAGTTAAAAATAGATATTTAATTTTAAAAAATGAATAAAATAAGTATGCAATTTGTTGCATTAAGATTCATTTGCTCTTCAAAAAAAAAAAAAATATCATTAAGTATATTTTACGCCAAATGAAAAAATGTTAAAAATGACATAAAACTATATATATCTTAACAACAGCGCCATCTACCGGATCCAAATATGGCAAAGAACCTGACTGGTAACTCAATGAGTACAACAAAAAAAAAAAATCATCAATATTGGCCCAGCCGTTCTTGAGTTTTGCGCCTTCATACTATTTTTTGGGTTCAGTTTTATGTACATATATAGACTTTAACTTTATTTTCTGTTTTTATATCACGTCGGGGTCACCAAATGTTAAGCCAAGCACTAAATAGTGTTTGACTTATATAAATAACTTGAATTGTGATTCGGTAATAATTGCTTAAGTTATAAACGATGTAAGAGAATACACACACATTTTTCACAGACGGTTTTCAAAACAAAGGCATCACAACATTTGCCATTACAACCGAAAACTCCATTATTGAATCCGGTCTTCTTCCCTTTTACTCATAAATGGTCCAAAGATATTACAAAAGTATGCTAAACCAAGCACAAAAACCTTCCACCATACAACCTCGTGGTACCAATCTATAAATCCCCAAATGGTCCCCTGCACTATCTTTCTCAAACACGTTGATCAACAACTATCCAGTTTACATCAGATTAAATTTACTCGCCTAACACAACTAGCTTTCCGAGCTGAAGGCCTTTGTCGCTATTGCTCATAAAATATCTAAGTTATAATTTTTAATTATAATCTTAGTTTTATAATAAATAAATAAATAATAAATAAAATATAATTTCGAACAATTTTCTATGAATGCAAATAGTTCTTGCTCCGTTTTTCATTCCTACCACGTGTTTTATTAAAATTTCAAGAAAAAGTGAGCTGATCTATGTGTTCTGAAGAACCCTAAACGAACACCGTGTTATTTTTACAACAACCACATGGGAAATGGTGGCTGTTGTTGTAATGAAAACATACTCTACGATGTGTGTTGCCCAGGAACACAGCTTAACCCAAAGTGATGACAACTTGCTGAAAAATCAGCGTAGGGCTGCACTGTGGAGTATCCATCCCTGGATTATTTCCCTCCTTTTTTTCCGCGCCTAAATTAACAGCTAATGACGATCTTAATAAATTTCAAATTGTATATTTATTGTTAAAATTGTGTAAAATGCGTATTGGGAAAATAATAAATATTAAAATAATGTTTTTACTACACATTTTCAGTTTTAATTTCTAACAATTAGCCACAATGTTCCTTTTGTTGGTATAACATAAAAACAGCTGTTCAGAACACACAGAACACAACACAATCACTGTGTTCGCAAAACCAGAACTCACAAAATTTAACTCACTGTGGAAACAACACACGTCATCAGCCGTATAATGTATGGAAGATGAAGACACCTGACAATCACTAAATATGAGGTCAGTTGTCAGTAATGGCCCAATATGCATTTCGGCAAAATGTATTTCATTCTACAATAGCAACCCTGTTTTTCCTGTGGTGTTTTAAAATAATGCGGCATTTCGTCTTTACTCTATCGGATTAGTGATGCAGCGTCACTGTGAATGGGCCTGTAAAATCTACATGGCAGGATATGTGTTCATAGGTATGTTAAGCTATTTGCTATTGTTTTTAATATGTTAGTTCAGTAAAGGCTCGCCGATAATTTTCTTAAATGCAGAAAAGGAGTTTTTCGTTATGTACTTAAATACGGATTTATTTACAGGTTGACAAAACAGATTAGCAACCGATAATTGTAGAATAAGTAAGTTGCGCAAACTATTTAAAAAATATTATGGAACACATCGTCTCAAGTTTGCAAGACCAACAAAAAGTCGGTATAAAACAAAAAAAAAGAACAAGATTATAGATAGTGAAAAACTTTTAGATAAAATAAACATATTAACCACGAAGCCAGAGAACACACAAAATGCCAAGGTAAGTAGATGTAAAATATGATCACATTTAAACAAGCAGTTACTGAACATGGAGAGTTTGTATCCGAGAAGTGATGATCAGCCAAACGAATGATTGCGTTTTTCGATAGTGTGCATTTTTGCTTAAGTTAATATTTTCTGTCATAACTATTATTACGTTGACTTCCGTCACTTTGCATTTGCAATTGTGAAATAAAGACTATTGCGCATCGATGTCTTCCACATCGACACATTATGCCACAAAATTCTTTACAAGTAACACTACAACTTCACTCAGTAAATTTAAACGGTAAAAACTATTCATAAATATCTCCAAAAAAATAAAAATGCAATTATGTTCAGCTAAATTCTAAACATTATTGATAAAAATAATAGTTATCTAATAGAATGTACGTACAAAAAGTGAAAAGAAGAAGTAAGCATTAAACATTTATATGATTATACTAAATAATGACATGCTTCAACTTAGAAGGTTGTTAGGATGGAGCCTCTTTAAACGGCGTCGGCTTCCACCATGAGTTAAGATTGCCGCCAGACAATCAGAAGGTATATATCTCCAAAAAAAATACAAATGCAATTATGTTCAACGAAATTTTAAAAAGCCTTTTTTTGATTATTTGGTCTGCCCACCTTTAGTACTTAAGTAGAACAGATTGAAGAATTGTTTGCGTTGATCCAATTGAGCGTTGTGATCATATCATTATTATCTTTGGCGCCCCACATGTTTATACTCTTCACGCAGTGAATAGTGTTAAATGTTTGTCATGAAGTAATAGCCAGAAGAAGTCATCGGATGCCATAAAGTATATAGTACATATTGTAATAAACCACTTTTATTGATATGTATTTATTTAATGTCTTATTGAATATTCTATAACAATTCACTTGATTTAACATTATTCATAACCAAAATGATGTTCAAGAACCAAACAAACAATCGGGCGTATTCCCGTTGGCGTTCTTATTTTTGTCCCTTCATTCCTAAATTCGTGTCAAAATTTCAGTTTGATCGGACCACTAGAGAGGGTACCTCCCATACAAACCCACCATTCTAATTCAGGTTCTTATTAGAAAAACTCTTGTTTTTTGTTATATCGAGCTGAAGTTTTGAAACTATGTATAATATTTTGATATAGGCACTATACATCTGTTGGAATCAGCCAAATCAGATTTAGATACTATAAGTTTTTGATAGGGGCGCGGTATATTTGTTGGAATCTGTCAAATCGGACCACTAGTACCTCCTATACAAATCCCAATCTGGTATGGAAACCGCCGTGTACATTTTTTATCTAGCGCAAACTATACTAAGCCGGTTTTATTAATTTTTTTTTTTAAATGACAAATAATAATAAAGAGTTGCATACTTTTTTTTAATATTTTTAAGTACTAAGTTTTTTCAAAACTATTGCAAGACAAGCATATTGCTTTGGTTGTTGTATTAGTGTATTTTTCCCCTCCGAGTAAGCACTTTTTGCACTTTTCGTTTCTTTATTTTATGTTCATTTAAAGTGGTTTGTTGATAAGGGAAGTGTGAGGGTCGCGGGGTAGTCGTGTACTAAAAACCAAAATGTGATCTCCCGATTTTTTTTTTCTTCTTCTTTCGCGTATTTAAGTATTACAAACATATTTCGAATACCACGCGTACGAAGTCGCGGGCACAGAAAGTCTATAATAAAATCGAAGAACTAAGTACATACAAAAGTATTTTCTTTCTTTATATTAATGTTTGTAGTCGTCAAAAGAAAGAAGGCAGGACAACATCAGCCTGGGTCAATTATTTACAAAATACAATTACAAATAAAAAATACAATTTATGTATTCAAAAAACATTAGTAACCAGAATTCCTATCAATGAAAAGGACATGCACAGGATAATCATAGACATCATGTAATCCCATATTATGAAGACTGACTTTTCATCACAGGTATAAAGTCTGGGTAATCCACACTACTCCGATGGTTGTTCCAGGAAATAAAGTACCGTCTTTGAATTGGCCATAGCGCCATCACCCACGCTTACCTTTTCATCTATGTGGTCTTGCAACGGCATCTACGATACACCTTCTGCACCAATATCATCACTTATTTTATATTCAAGGCTGTCGTGGAAACTGATCGTTGTCGGAATTCGATTAGAAACCGACAAAAAATTTTTATGGAAAATAATTGTGATATTGCCAATACATACTTGCTAATTTAAAAAAAAAAATGTCTACTATGAATTGGGGGAAATCATAAAAAATCATCCTGGAGTTCATTTTCATCCATTCAAAGTTCTGCACACTGCCACCGTGCTCCTACCTTAGTTTATGCTGGAGTCCTTTCCGGCCGACCTTTGATATGAACCTTCTGCAAAAAACTCAGTGTCGTTGCTAGCTGAAGTACGTGTGCGTTCTGGGTCGAGTGCGGTTAAATAAATGGTGCCTAGCACCATCAGGAAAACTTCTTTATTAAGCCGATATTGTGCAATAAATCTACGAAGTTATTATACGCTTAACTAAATTTGTGCAGGCAAAAACAAATTGCGTCTACGCCGATTCTGGCAGCTCTGAAGAATTGTAGCTGTCTCTCAAAATTCTGAGTTTTATCTCTTCACAACTTTCTTCCTCCATCAATAAAAATGCTACCATGGCAGTTATCAGTTTGTATTTATTTACTTTACTAAGTCATTTGGGTGAAGTTTTTTAGGCGCCTTTGAAGTACCGTCCTGGTTAGTGACTCGGCTAGAGGATTTGAGTGGGAGAGAAGCATGTCATTGTATCGGAGAACTATAGGCATGTTGAGGTCGTTTTGAGTTTCTGACGAACCAGGGGGCTTTGGTGATTGTCCTGAGAGCCTTATTTTTTATGACCTTGATTTTCCTACGATTAGAAGAGCGTGATGTACCCCATAACTGAATACCATATTTCCAGGAAGGAGCAACAATTTGCTTGTAAATTAAGGGCATATTTTCCAAGCTAAGTGTGCTCTTTTCGCACGGGAGCCAGATCAGCCTTTTTATTTTCTGGGAACATGATCGAGCCATTGTCGTGATATGATGTTTCTATGTCAAGCGTTTATCAAGGAAAAACCCCAAGTATTTCACCTTGATATTTCATCTAGTGAACCAGGCTTCCAAACGGTTCATGTATGATTGCAGGACTGATACGGCTTTTATCGGAGATTTGTCAGAACAGAGAACCACAGTGTCATCCGCGTATGTTGCTAGGATAGTGGCATTGGAGATCGATTGGGGTATATCAGCTGTAAAGATGGTGAAAAGCACTAGAGCTAATACACTGCCTTGAGGAACAGCTGCCTGAACAGATCTGATTGAAGACTTAGCATCTCTGTATTTTAGGAAAAACGTTCTGTTCAACAAAAAGGATTCTGAAACTTCAAAAAGAGCAGACGGTAGGATATCCTTTAATTTGTGAAGCAGTCCTTGAAGCCAGATACGATCAAAAGCTTGTTCGATGTCCAGAAAAGCGCCAACGCAGTATTGCTTGCCCTCGAGTGCAGATAGAATGTGGTGAACGACTCGATGATTTTAGCAGAACAGCTGATGCGAACATAGGTTTTGCATATGTTCGAAAAACACAAAGCCGATGCAATTCCGACAACAGACCACTCGGATTCCACGACAGCCCTGAATATTTTTTCCAGGGGATGAGTAAGTGGCTTTAGAACAAATTTGATTCAAAAAGTGCTTACGTGTTGCTTTATTTTCGCGGATAGTGCTCGATATCTCTTGTACATACATATGTTTTGTTTTTTGTACAATTACCCGTTGTCTCTTTTTTAGTTGCCAACGATAAAAGACTTTTGCATTCTTAAACCAATTAGTCGTGGTGCTTTCGGAAAAGTTTTTCTGGGTTACAAAAAGCATGATTCCGATAAACTTTACGCCATTAAAGTAATGCGTAAAGCGGATCTGATTAACAAAAACATGGTTTCACAAGTTATTACAGAGCGGAACGCTCTAGCCCTGTCACGATCGCCGTTCTGCGTTCATTTGTTCTACTCGCTACAATCAGTGTCTTCAGTTTTTCTAGTTATGGAGTACATGGTTGGCGGTGATCTGAAATCTCTATTGACTATGTACGGATATTTTGATGAGGACACGGCACGTTTTTATGTAGCTGAATTGGTTATGGGCTTGCAATATTTGCATAGACATGGCATTGTACATCGTGATATTAAACCAGACAATATGCTTATCTCAGCAACCGGTCATGTAAAGCTAACAGATTTTGGATTGAGTAAAATCGAAATGAGAAGAGGTAAATAGAACGAAATGTAAGTGCAGATTAAATATACAATTTTCTTAATTTTAGACTTGGAATTATCTGATTTCATGAATTGTTCACCGAGTCTAAATGCTCGTACACCAGGTCAACTTCTATCACTCACTTCGCATTTATCATTCGGATCCGAGAAAAAACATGAATGTGGATCATCACATTTTTTAACTGCAATCAACAAGCATAGTATTTTAGAATCTTCTGATAGTGAGGTAGATGCCTCGCTTAATGATAACGAAAAAGCAGATTGTAGTAAAATATCCGGAGTTTCGCCATTTTTCTCAGCTGAAGACATCAACATGCCTATATCGAACATTTGTACTGACGATAATGTAAGTTTGTTATTTTTCATAACGGTCAGCTTCCATAACTGGACAAATTTCATTGATTTCACATGAAATATTTAATGTTTGAAGCTTCCAAAATATTTCGTCCGGTTATGAGAGCTTTTACTGTATACAAATACATATATTATATATATGTGCATACTTTCAGTTTATTGACAGCAGTTCGTCGTATCATACATGCACCTCAGCTGATAACAGTAAATTGTCGCCACGCAAAGAACCAGCCGTACCGGTAGTATCATTACCTAATAACAAGCGTGTGGAATTTGCTTTTGATGGTACACACACGAATTGTAATGTTAGTTTACATAATATAAAATGTAATACGTAATACTATGTTTTCTTAAATATTTAAAAAACAAAGAAAAATTCATATTTTTAACCCATTGTACCACAAGCCACTTAAGGGGTTTTTTAAAAATATAACTTTCTCCATAATTATGTTTTAACAATATAATATAATTATAAAAAGTTTACTTAGAGTACTCATAAAAAAAAAAAAAAAAAAAAAGGTTATAGTCTCAAGTATTGCGTGAACCATCGAGCAATGTACTTATCTGAGATCGAAACAGATTTGTTAAATGACGTGAAAAGTTTTTGGATATTGATTACACTATAACATGTTTCCAAATTTAGTGTGCCATGTAACTAGAGTTTATCTCTATATTTGAATATTTTTCCTGGTAATAAGAAAATAATTTTAAAGAAAAATAATATGGTTTTCAAGAAAGTCAAAAATGGCTGATAATAAGTTCGTTCCACAATCGACACATTTATTTCGCTGTCATTCAGCCAGCTTTTTCATGACAAATAATAGCCTCAAGAAGAAATTTAGAGCATATTCTAAACAAAGACCGTTAAAAACTGAACGACTGGGAAAAGTGGGAACTTGGATAAGTTAGTTGAATATCATAATTCACTCTTAACTCAAAATATGTAGAAATTAAGACGGAAAGACCAGTATTTCACCTCGAACAGAAAGTATGAGACATATGTTGAATCAACGACCAGAAAAAGAAAGTCATCAATAAAACTGAGATTACTTTTTTATTCGAACCAACATACTTGTGACATTTTCGCATATATGTATATCTAATACTTTGAATGTGGATAGTAAAACTGTTCGAGCTTCATATTTGATAAATCCTTGTAATTCCACATATTTCTTTCAAGATATCTCTGACAATATCAATATACCATTAATAAATCATGTATGAATCCACAAACTAGCAAAATACATTTTATGTTTAGCTAAAGAATAGCTTCTATAAATAACCATATTACATATTTTATCAGATATTGTGAGGAAGCATGCATGCTATCGAACTTAGCCGACAACAGCATTATAATTGATTTAAATATATAATACTGAAGCAAATTTATTTTCTTTTCTTTAAATAGCAAACACGAATATCGAAATCGCAGGAAGACTCTGGTGTTTCCAGTCGTAAAAGCGACTCTTCTGGTTCGCATCTAAACAGTGAAAGTACGGTTTCTTTCATTCATAGTAAAACAGAAAATTTAAGTAATTCTAAAGAGGAAATATGTTGTGAATATTCGCGCAGGTAATTGAGATATTTTGGCTTTTAATTTATAGCTGTCAAAAGCTCACATGCAGATGCACCGCTAGCACGCTTATTAACACTCCTTGCCTTTATTTCGACATTCAAATTTTTGGAATGTAACGATGAAATTAGTCTTAATTCATATATAATTATTTTTAAAGTAAAGCACATCAAATATTGGTTAAAATGTGTTAATCAACGCGCCAGCTATTAATTTAATAATAATTTACTTTCTTTTATTTCTCTTCAATTTAAATTAATTTATAATTTGTATTTTTTATGCCAGTAGTACTTAAATTTGTTTGTAATGTATGTATGCTGTGCTCTTCGCTTTTGACTTATCGCGCTACGACACGTTTTGTGCCCTTTTCACAGTAGAGCATAAGCAGCTTCAATATGCAAGCAGCTCAAAAATGGACAACAACAATAGGGAAAATAACAAAATATAGGGGTTGTTTTTGTGAAACTGGCCTGGCCCTGCGGTCTGTTGTTTGCTCACTGTGCAAATTGTTCTAAATCGTGCATTTTCCACAAATTTTACGTTTGAAATTAGCACAACGTCCGCGCAAAGACAACCTTTTTCCAATAAGCGAAGTAAACGATACTTTTTCAAAATCTCTGTTTATAGTGACTCTATTTTTTGACGGGAGTTGGTACATTCTTCACTGATGCGGTATGGCCACTCATAAGACTCGAACAAACAAACAAATTTTAACTTTTATACCTTGTGTCTCAAAATATAGACCAGCTTTATAACCAGAATAACTAAATATGACCTCAGAATGTCTTAGTTTTCGAGATAATGCCACTTTTAAGAATTTCTAGAAACTCTACTCTTATATTTGATATTCTAAAATTATAGTTTTTAATTGCAACGAATGATTTTGCTGTTGATAACAATCCAAGGCAATCTAATAGTTATAACCTTTGGAACCTATAAAAAAGTGTACGGTGTATACGCGGCAAGTTATATTAAAACATTGCTCACTAACTGTAGTTCTGAAAATAGTATGATTCTTGCCATGTGTTAATTTAAAAACACAATGATTAAAGAAAGTTTAATTTCGGCTATTCCGAAGTTCTCATACTCTTTACGCCCCCTAGAAAACGTTTTTGCCTACGCTACTATCATTGAGCATCCAGAGGTGGTACACATATTTGCACAGTGAGAACGATATATTTGTATGTGGAACTGGATTACGAACTTATAGTATTATATGTCCATGCACAATTTCAGTTTCATAATACGAAAGCAAAAGAATTTTTCTAAAAAGAACCTGAATTTGGGTTTGTATGTGAGCTATACGATCCAGTAACCCTATGATCTTGAAATATTTCATGATTGGTGGATCTGGATTACGAACCTATAGTGTCCGAATTCCAGTTTGATAAACTTTTTCTAATGAGCACCTGAATTTGAATTTAGGTTTGTATGTGAGCTATACGAATGTCCGAATCTCAGTGTGATAGTACAAGAAACAAAAAAGTTTTTCTAATAAGAACCAGAATGAAATGGAGGTTTCTATTTGGCGTATTACGCCAAATGTGCAGCGTTTTGTGAAATGAAATCTTTGTGAAAAATTTTAGCTTTCCAGCTCAAACTTAGAACTATTGTAGTTCACATACTTACAGACGGACAGGCGGACATGGCTTAATCAACTCGTCTCGTCGAACTGATCAAGAATATACAAGGTCAGTCGCAAAGTAAACGAGATTTTTTCAAAATCTCTTTTTATAGTGTTGCTATCTTTTGATGCCGATATTGCGACAATTGCAAAAAGCGACGACCGATGTTATAAACACACTGTCACTTATAAAGCAATAACTCGCTTTCTAATTGTCCGTTGGTCTTGACAGAACGTCAGTAAAGGTTGAACCTTTTCAACTCGTACAACTCCCGTTAAAAAATAGAGATGAGGGTCTAGTTTATATACATGGCTTAATCAATTCGTCTCGTCCAGCTGATTAAGAGTATACATACTTTATGGGGTTTACGTTGTCTTTTTCTGTCTGCTACAAACTTCATGACAAACTTATATATACTGCGTGAAGTAAAAAGATAAGTTTTTTTTTATTGACGTGGTGTAAATTTTTTGGGCTTCCAAATCTGCATTCAGGCTCTAGTTGCCCAGTATTTATGTAATGTTTTATAATGTTGGGAAAACTTGAATATGACCTTTGAACTATAGTGTTAATTTCCCGATAATATTTCTTCTTATTAAATTCAAAATCAAAACTAACTTAAAACCTTTGTAAACTATGTTCCTACGCAATAATTATGAGTAAAAAACAAAACAGCAAAAAGAACAAAGAGACTACTGTAATGTTAGTGTGATGTAAATTATGTATCTTTCTTGATTCCATGTTTCTTTAAAATATGTTTTCAGCTACAACTTAACAAGCACAAATGAAATAAGCAGAATTTGTTTAAATTCACCATTATCCAACGTATCAAAAAACTCCAAACAAGCCGATTTTCTAAGGTTTTTGCAACTTTCTTTAATTTGATATTTGCTTTTACTCTCAGCAATTTTTATAGGGGCATGAAACGTAAGTTTAATATGGTGAATCGGTCCGTAAAGAACACTTCCTGTTCGGAAACAGATGGCTCTGTCTTTGGTAGTACTGGCTTAACACAAGAAATTGAAGTTATGGATATTGGGAGCAGTACGCCGAAAAAACGAAAAACTAAATCACCATTACGCAGTGTGTTGAAGGTGCGATCACTCTCTGATGATGAAATACCACAGCTAATTAATGGGAATCTTGCAAATGTTGTCTTTTCTACACCGGTATCTTCACAAAAACTCTACAGACGTCAGTGTTGTTTTGACGACAAACTCAAAGCTACACGTTTTGCTTTACCGCTATCAATTGAAACCAAAAAATGTGAGGGGGTGGCGGAGAAGGCAAGCGACACGCAGCGTTTAAAAATGGCGGATGATCCAACAATGTCGCCAATTAAGGGTCTTAAGACTCCAAATAAATTGAGGAATACACCATTTCGTACGCCTAAATCAGTGCGGCGTGGCATTCGTGTAACTAATGAACGTATACTAGGCACTCCGGATTATTTAGCGCCTGAACTGCTGTTAAAGTATTAAAAATATTTTTTTCAAATATATTTTATACTTATTTTCTTTATCTTGCTGTAGACAAGGTCATGGGCGTGCTGTCGATTGGTGGGCACTGGGCGTGTGTTTCTACGAGTTCTTAACTGGCATACCGCCATTTAATGATGAAACACCTCAAAAAGTATTTGACAACATTCTTAATAAAAGTAATCAATCATTTTCTTGTTTTTAAAAATCGTTTTAAGTATTTTCTTTTAATCATTTTAGATATTGAATGGCCTGAAGGTAACGAAGCACTGTCGGCAGAGGCGATGGAATCAGTAGATCTATTGCTAACCATGGATCCAGCTGAACGTCCGGATGCAAAAGAAGTACAGCAAATGCGATTTTTTCAGTGCATTGATTGGGAGAATATTGAAAGAGGGAAGCCTCCATTTGTACCCACTCCTGTTGACCCAACAGACACCGGCTATTTCGAGGCGCGTAATAATTTGCAACACCTTAAACTATCAAACACTGCGTTTGAGGATTCTAACTTCTAATGAAAAAACGACAAATATTGTCTAGTGGATCAAGAATTAGGATTTAGTTTGCACATTTTAGAGAAATTTAAAATAAGTTACTGTATTCAAATAAACAAAAATAAGGCATCTTAGAAATAAAGTGTAAAAACGGAATTTGGGTTTTGTTTGGAGACTACCTCTCGGTGGTCTTCTATTCGGATGGAATCCTTTATAGTTCCCGTACATAGAAGCTTTTGACTCCGTTAATCATTATCTGCTTTTACATAAGCTGGACGTTTTAGGTTTCCCGAAACAACTTTTTTGCTAAATGCATGTTCATGACGTTTCATCGTATGAGACTTTACTTAGCTTCTTTAGAACTCATATTCCTGGAGGGAACATTATTTTCATTTATAATTTGTGATCCAGGTTATCCTCTAAATGGGATTTCTTGGCTACTACATGAATGAAAACAATATGGGCCACCAACCCATGAACTTTTTGGAGTTCGAATTTGGTAGTATCTCGGGTACGAAGTCTGACCACGGGTTGTCAGAAGCCCACGGAACTTGTTTCCGTCCTGGCCAGCGGGTACGGCCCCCTTGTGGGAGTATCGTGGTGGCTGTGTTTTAATACCCAAATGCGGGTAGAGTAATAACTCGATGTGGAGTTGCGTTATACAACCGGGTGCTGTGACCCAGAGAGCAGCAGAGGTTTAAGATGGGCCTCGCTCCCCACCAAGGAGAGAGTCATATTTCCCAAAATAAATATGAATTAAATTTGAGACCTGTGGATATATATCCAAGGGGACGTTGATTGACATTTATCAATCCATGTGCTTGGCACCGTGTTCTTAAGTCTTCACAGATAGGTGAGCACGTAAAACACTGGTACTTCATTTACTTAGCTTCTTATACGATAGACTATAATAATTCGCGTTTCTACTTTCAGTGACTTTGGAGTGATTTTTGACCCCAAATTGAGTTTCAATCATCATATTTCTTCAGCTATTAATAAGGTATTTTCGGCTTTATGAAAAGATGGTCAAAATAATTTAATGATCCCTACAAAGCACAACTACATACAATGAAAGATAAACGCAAATGAAACAATAAGAGTAATTAGCTTGTCGTTTGCGAAAGCGTAACAAACCAAAATAACGGTATCCTGCATAAATTGTTTGTAAACAGCTTGGTCTAACCTATGAACATCAACGAACATGGGTTTGTATGGCAGCTATACGATCCAGTAATCCCAAGATCTTTGGGTGATTGGTGGCTATAATCAGTAATTTGATAGGACCACTAGGGACGGTACTTCTCATAAAACCCCCATTAAAATTCACGTTCTTATTAGAAAAACTTTTTTGTTTTTGGTCCTATCGAACTGAAATTTAGACACTATAAGTTTCTTAAATAGGCCAACTAGGGGGTACCTCCCATACAAACCCACCATTAAAATTTAGGTTCTTATTTGAAAACTTTTTTGTTTTTTGTCCTATCGAACTGAAATTTAGACACTACAAGTCTCTGATATAGGCGTGGTACATTTGTTGGAATCAGTCAAATCGGACCACTACCTCCCAAAAAAACCACAATCTGGTACGGAACCCTCCGAGTACCAGTCTGACTCGCACTTGGCCCAGTTTTTATTTATTGAGATTTTAATATTAAAATCCAAATGCAACCAAATTTCTTACTTTTTTAATATGCTTTTAATTTGGCTTGTACGAACACAACAAAGGAAAACTCAGACAAATCGGTCAAGTCGTTCTCAAGATAAAAGTATTTTCATAATTGTGAAAGTACATACAATATAATTTTTTCATCAGTTTCAACGCCCCTTCCCTCTTTTCGATGTAAACACGCAATGACGAAAATGCTCTTGCAGACAACGTATATTCTATTCAGAATATACAAGATCTTCCGCAAAGTAGCAAGACATTTTCAAAATCTTTTTTTAAAGTGACGCTATCTTCTGACGGGTACGAGTTGGAAAGTTACATTCTTCACTGACGATCTGTCAAAATTTCATGACCAACGGACAATTAGAAGCCGAGTTATTGCTTTATAAGTGACAGTATGTTAAAAGCATCGGTCGAAAATTGAATTTCGAACAAAGAGCGAATATTAAGTTTTGTTTTAAACTTGGAAAAACTTTTACTGAGACGTTTAAATTAATGAAACAAGTGTACGATGACAATTGTTTATCCCGTGCCAGAGTCTATGACTGGTTTAAACGTTTCAAAGAAAGTCATGAGGACATCAAGGACGTTGAACACGCGGCCAGGAAAGTTTCGTAATTAATCCAAGTAACATTGAAATTGTGCGTGAATTTATAAAAAAAAACCAAAATCTTCGTTGCAATGACAGTGGAATTGAACATATCATTCATTTCATTGCATTTTTACCGAAAAATAAGGACTCAGGAAGGTTTGATCGCTTTTTTTTTACACAAATTGACTTTTGACCAAAAATTGCTCGGAATTCAACAATGCAAGGACTTGATTAAAAGAGTCAAGAAGGACCCAAACATTAAGTACAGCATTTTTACTGGTGACGAGACGTAGTGTTTTCAATATGACCCCGAAACAAAGCGGTAAAGTGCCGATTCGAAGTCCCAAAGTGAGCCAGATCCGAAAAAAGGCCGTCACGAAAAGTCAAAAGTCAAGACACATTTGATTTGTTTCAACGATTTTAAGGGAATAATCCACGAGGTCAAACGATTAAGGGTCGTATTATCTTGGTATAATGAAGCGTTTGTTATCGCAATATTGCAATATTGTGAATATGACAACTAGTGCCTTTTGCACAGTAATGCGCCGGCTCATCGTTCAACACTAATCAGAGATTTTTTGACCAAAAATAACATTTTAACCGTCAACCACTCACCGTATTCTTCTGATTTGACACATTGCAAATTGTACCTCTTCGGACAACTACATTTAGCACTGAAAGCAAAGCGCTATGCGTAAAGTAGTTTATGTACTCTAAAAACGAATTGTAATTAATATTTAATATTTATTAGTTTATCGGACTTACAAAGAATTGCACAATTTTATTCCTTTCACACTTATCGAAAATTGTATTTTATTTTGCTGCGTTTACAGAGACTCCCTCATATCTTTCATAAACTGACTGAAAACAGTATTAATTACGTCGGTGACCTTCTTCAGTTAGGAGCTTTAAATTTCCTTAAAAGTTATTACAAATTTTATATTCGTTAAAATCGGAATTATTTTAGCTTTTGTACAAAAAATTTTGGTTTTATAATTGCACTAAAATGTACCTAAGTGTGTGAAAAGTATTGTATCTTCGGTAAAACCGTAGTTGCTTGTTTTTTTCTAGTAGTAATATTATATAGTATAGTAATATGCGAATAGCATTTTGTTTCACAGTATTACGATATATTTAGTTTAAAGTATTGCGCTTTTTGCATAACACGTTTATGTTGTATTTGCCATTTTATAATGGTTTTTATATAATAAATCAATGTATGCAATTTTTTGAAAACAATAATTTTTACACATATTATCCTTGGTTATTTATTTGACAACACGAGTAGTAGTAAAAGACTTACACAAAATATACAAAATGTAGTTTTCATTTCAATGTCTTCATATAAAAATCATTAAATAAAGTAAGAACAATATGCGAAAACCCTGTATACGTCTAGACTTATAACTTTAATTTACAAACTAGACACAAACTCTATATATTTAGGCAAAATACTTACCTACAAATATGTACGTTGATTACGCTCTGCACAGCAGGTAAGTAACATTTTTGAGTATTTAGCCTTTCTATATATGTAAATTTGTCCTCAACTAATCTTGGTAATACAATGTTCTTTAAGTTTATGTACGTATGAGTGTCTGTAGAAATTATTTGTCTAACGTTGTTTGTTGGTTTGGCTTCAATATCTGAAGGTAATTTAAGAATCTGACTTTCGAACACAATACTTTCTGCATTTCTATTTTCTGTTTATTATAGAAGATGAAAAGCAATTTTTTTTTTAAACAGTTTATGAACTTAGGTGGAAGTGTCGAACATTTGAGGAACATACGACATACATAGCTGTTAAGAAAATTTGTCTCGTAAACTTTTGTTTAACAGGTATGCACGCGTAAATGATTTTGTAACGTGCTCTTCTGTCGAAACTGTTTAGGACAGTAGGAACAGCTGTAGGGCTTTTCACCAGTGTGTATCTTCATGTGATTATTTAAAGTGGCCACTTGCCGGAAATTAGCTTCACATACCTTGCATTTGTATGGTTTTTCACCGGTATGTGTCTTAATGTGATTTACAAGCGTGCTTTGCTGCGAAAAGAATCGTCGGCAAATACCACAACCAAATGGACGATCAGGGCATTCTCCCTTAATGCTGGGGACACTGCTAGCGCTCAACTGTGAGATGCGGCCACTGTTATGATAATTTTCCACTTTTGGTGTTACCACATTGCTATTGACGGCGGTAGTGACTACAGGGCTGACTGTAGTGGTACTATCAAGAAAATGTAGCAGAGGATGATGATCTATTTGCAGAATATTTGGCCCAGTACTAAGGCTATTTTGAAGTCCTGGTTGAGATGTTACCATCGATGGTGCTCCAGAAGTATGATCCCCTGATACAAAGCAGTAATTGTTGATGTATGGATGTATACCAGACGGTACGGTGGTACATTAATTTTTGATGAAGATTATCGAAAGATTGGCATGCGTGTAAATTTAAATAAAAGCTTCGTTAGGGAAGAATGTTATTATGATGTATTATTAACAACAATTTTCTTTAGTTGTACGGCGAACACACAAGCTGCTCACCTGGTGTCGGTTGCGTGGCATGCGTGTGCGTCTTCATGTGATTGGTCAGTGTGCTCTGCTGCCGGAATTGCATATGACAGTAGGAACAAGTGTATGGTTTGTCACCCGTATGGATCTTCTTATGGTTGGCTAACGTGGCTGACTGCCTAAAAGATTTGTCACAAGTTTCGCATTTGTACGGTTTGGGATCAATGTGTGTCCTTTCATGATTGTGCAACGTATTCAGCTGCGGGAATCGGCGTTTACATACACTGCATTGGTATGGTTTTACCAATTCCTCAGCCTGAGGTGAATTATATGTCCCAGAGTAAAGATTCTTTGAGATTGGTATACGCTGCTGATTATGTTGTTGGTACGAAGCATTTTGCAAGTGATTTTGTGACTTGCGACTATGCTTATTTGTTGAATGTTGCTGAGGCTGGTAGTTTAAAAGCGAAGTCGGCGTGCTGGACTCTGCTGTGGAAAAAGCTTTGTTATATGAAAATATAAAAAGACAAAAGGAAGAAAATAAAGCAAACAAATACAAAATTTAACACTTTTGCTAAATAATTATAAAATGTTGTATTTTTCCAATAATTTTTTTTTTTATTATTGTTCCTATTTACCCTTATGAGTCTTGATATGGTTGATAAGTGTGCTCTGTTGTCGAAAATCCTTTGCACATATGTTGCATGTAAACGGTTTTTCGCCAGTGTGTATTTTCACATGATTAGTTAGCGTTGAAATCTGACGAAAGGCTTTATCGCAGTGCTTACATTTGTAAGGTCTTTCGTCAGTGTGTATTTTCATGTGGTTACGTAATGTTGTCAATTGCCGAAACTTATTTTTGCAAACGTGGCACTGTTTTTTTTTACGAGGATCTTCGACTACCACCTCTTCTTCGCTGACAATGCTTTGCACTTCGATTTTAGTTGGTGATATAGCTGTTGCGTTGTTTGTATTATTCGTTGAAGAGATATCCAATAGATGTACCAACGGATGCTGTGGATGCAGCATAGCTTGATGTGTGGGATGTTGAATTGCTTGAACGGCTGTTAATTGATGAAGTGTAAAAGGTCCTTGCTGCAGACCTGCAGTAATAGTTGTCGATTGCTGAATATTGTTTGCACCACTGTGTGTTGTCAGCTGTGCTGTCGGATAGTGCTGATAGTTGGCCATAGCCGACGCTGCGGTCGCGTGGTTAAGGTGCATAATGCAAATGCGGTGGAAATTACCAAATAAGATAAATAAAAAAGCCTTGTTTTTTCCTCTGTACAGTGAACAAAAAACAATTTAAACTAAGTAATAAAATGAAAGCGGGAAGTAACCTACCTTTAATTTATTAGTTTTACTGTCTGTCTTCACTATTTAATTCGACAGCTGCCTGCTGTTGGTATTGAGGCAGCAAATCATGCACGTTGCTATCGTCTGCAGGAGTGTAATAAGAAATAACTAGAATTTTAGAAGAAAACGAAGCTACAAGATTTTTGTGTTATGCAACTTAAAAAGTTTACTAGTTATAATAATAACTGCACTGAGTTTTCTCTAAAGCCACGCTTAAAAAATTTACCTGAACTTTTTTCAGGAAAAGAAAACAAATCCAATTGGTGTTGGAAAATACGCAACATACCAGAGATGTGCTGTGTAATGCAAATATTATTGCACAATATGTTCTATATGTCGGAGTAATCAAGCCTTTCCAACAAATTGTAATATTTCATAAAACATTAATATATATAACCATGTACCACATTAATATTTTTTGAAAGATAGCATTCTTTGCTCAAAGTCAAATGTGTGTAGTCATTTTAAATGTGAAATTTTATGATTTTGTTAGTGTAAAACACAGAGTGGTCATATGCGTGTCTGAACGGAACGAATAGTACTCCAAAAAGAGTGTTTTCATAATATGAAGCGGACGATCACAATGTGTTCAAATGCGTACATATGTGTTTTCAATATCAGTGGGAAGCAAACCCGTTCGAGTGTTCGTCATTTGTCCGCTCAAGCTGCTATAAGAAAAATTAGGCGTACACGTTATAGAAGTGAAACTTCTTAAGGTAGCCATCGACATATCAAATGGTTGTTCAAATCCTTGTTTTTGGTTTATGTGTTGCCCATCGACTATATCAAATTTCGTTCGTCAAATGGAAAGCTTTTAATTTTTACTACTCTTTGAAAGCAGCGAATGAGTGCGCACAAGGAATGTGCGGCTGCAAAAAACAATGACAAACAAAACAAACAACAATAAAATACCTAAATAATATGTTATTCTCTAGCAAAACACTTCCATTTGAAGACCATTTATTCCGTTGTTTATCAATATTTACAATGTCCATTGGTCGCATCAATTAGTATTACTGTTCCTAATGGTTTACCACCTAGACACGATACATCCGCATGATCCTGCATTATCATATAACAAAAAAATAGAAAAATAACAAAAAGCAATTGGACAAACGTCTACATACAGCATACATATCATTATAGAAGACAAAGCAAACGCTGAAAAGATAGCTGTAAAGTCCCGTTATTCGATATTTTTCGTTGACGTATCGTAGTAGCTATGAAATTTGATATTTTAGTTTGTGGTTTATCGCTGTCCTAGTAGGGTAAATGATAAAATGGGATCACGGAAAGAAATATCTTCTGACATAAGAGAAAGAAAATAAGTCATATCGTGATATCGCAAAAATTGTTAATTTAAGTCGGGAAACAGTGCAGATGGTTGTTAAACACTATGAAAAGACCAATATAAAATTAAGAGCAATTTAAATGTTGTCTGTGGTGTTTCCGAGTCTACAATGAGCAAAAAAATAAAAAATGTATAAGTGGTACAATCTCTCCACAGAAGGCCGAGTAGATGGTAATGACGATGGCCGACCTGGACGACAACAACCGATAAAAACGTTGAAGCAGTGGAGAGAATTGTTATGAATAAACGTTGAATCACTATTAGAGAAGTTGCTGACTATGTCGGCACATCGGCATAAGTGAGGCACATAAGTATGTAAAAACATAACGCTATAAAAAAAAAAACGAAAGTCGAATATTACGTAGCCCGTGTATGCTGAAAATTTCCCATATTTTATTTTAACAAACTTTGAGTATCAAATATTATCTTAAATCAAATACCAGATGTGCTACTATTTGAATATTTTTTTTTAATAAAGAACCAAAATGGGAAACTATCATTAATGATTCGTAAAAGTTCGTATATACATATAATTTTTTTTTTTTTATATTGATGGTATTGCCTTGGAACATTCTTCTTTTACAGGTGGTACTTCCACGTTATGTGCTTACATTTCCCATTATTGACTCTAATTCTCCAGTTGGATAACCACTCCTGAAGGCTTTTAAGATGAGCATCCAAGCCTGCAGAAGCTTTGACTGGGCAACGGGAGCGGCTGATTACGGCAGTGTCATCAGCGAATGTCGAAGTAACAATTTGACTACTTGTTGGAATGTCGGCAGTAAATAACATGTATAGAGTTGTCCCAAGACACTACCTTGAGGAACACATACCTTACTACAAACACCCGTTTTGATATGTAGGATTTCAGGACTCTATGCATATTTTGGTGATCTGGAATTGAACTATTTGCTTGTAACTGATGATTGAGTTTGGCTTTAAGAACCTTCTCAAATAGCTTAGAAAGACATGGAAGCAGACTTATAGGTCTATATGAAGAAGGACATGTCCTATCCTTCCCGAGCTTTGGAACCATAAGCGATTTCTTCCATTGCTTTGGAAAGTACCCAATTCGAAGGATAGCATTGAAAAGACACGATAGAAAAACTATTGCTGCGTTTGGAAGTTCAGTTATCATTTTTGGCACGATTCTATCATAACCAACATATTTTTTGGGTTTCAGTTGAGTCCTTATAATAGATACAATCTCACTAGCGCTTGTTTTTAATGGAGACATATTTACTGAATTTGTGATTGTCTGGTGAGGAAGCACAAATTTGTTAGTAGGTAGATTAGGTTGAAACACATGCTCAAGATGGTTGGCAAATACATTAGCTTTCTCTTCTTCAGACCGAGCCCAACTTCCGTTTCTGTCTCTAATAGGTGAATCCAACTCCACAGGAGTTTTAAGCGGTTTTTGCGCTTTCCAAAGTGAAAATCTAGTCTTTGTGGGTGATAGATTATAGATATAGCGCCTTTGTGCCTCGAGCTGGTCGCTTAAAAGTGCTTTGGCTAGTTTTTTTTGCCTTTGTTTAGCAATGGAAGATCTGTGCTGTTGCCATTCTCTCCTCAATCGTCGTTTAGAAGCAACCAGTTCTTCAATTTCCCTATTTGAGAACGATTTTCTGCTAATCTTGTGAACAACTATCGCAGGTGCTGATCACTCAGCTGCAGTTACCAATATGACACTTAAGTCATGAAAAGATTTGTCGATGTCACTTTCAGAGTTGATCACAGGTGAAATTTCTATGTGAGAACTAATATAATTTTTATATTGCAACCAATCAGTTTTATTAGATATAAGTCTATACGGGCGATCCTCAACTATTGGCAAATCGAGTAAAACGATATTTACGTTTGAGTGATCGGATGAAAGTTCATAATGAGTAACTGCTGATATGAGGTTTTTCGGTACATTTTTTGTGATACCAAATGATGATATCGGGAGTTTTTCTTAGTTCCGCCGGCCATATGAAGGTCTACCCGAAGAAACGCAGTCTAGCTTATTTTTACAATTTACACGAGTGTTGTAGAGTTGTCAACCTTTTGGATTTACTAAACGAGAACCCCAATAGGTGTGTTTAGCATTGTAGTCACCGGCTGCCAAAAATCGTTCTCCAAGGCTATCAAATAAAATTTTAAACACATTTGCAGATATTGAAAATCGTGGAGGACAATATACATACAGCAGATAACGTCAGATTACCATGACGCATTTGCATCCGAACCGAAGTTGCTTGTAAATAATTAGTTGAGTATGGCTCTAGAGTCTGGTGTTATATGGGCTTTCTTATTATAATGCATGAGCCTTTCCATCCAGATGATTAGTTGTATAAAATAAGTAGTCCGGTATAAAGAAGTTATTTTTACTAGTCAAATGAGTCTCACAGACTAACATCACATCTACATCTCAAACTCATTTTGCTTCCGTATAAATTTAAACCTTAGTTTCATTACTATTACCCTCGGTAATAGGAACAATATGAAAGTTATTGTTGCCAACTATTCTTTGGATAGCATCTAAAAGCCTATTCGAGCTTTCTTCACGAATATATATTGGAGGAGGTTTTGTGGGTTTAGGTTTTGATGACTTTTTGTCATCGTGTTTAATAAGTTTATCCTTTTCAGCAAGTAGTTGGAACCTATTGTTTTCTAAAAGCGTTTTCCTTGCATTATTATTTTTTTATGCGAGCTTAGTTTACGTTTATTGTGGATTTGTATATAGCGGTCAATACCTGTCTACACCGCCGCTTTAATTTTCAAGGGTACCGTTTTGCATGCGCTGTTTTTCATTACCTGATAATGATGCAGTTCCCGACGATTCTCTACTTTCGCTGTTTGCTGCTGATATTGTTACTATGCAGCTTGCTTGTTCTAGAATTGTGTTGTTGATGCGATTAAATGTTTGGGTGTTTGTTGCTGTTACAATAACTGCATGTGATGACGCAATCGATGCAGTAGCTAAGAATACTGTTGTTGTTTCTGAAACTGCGGTATCTGTTGAAGTAAAAGCTGTCGTTTGTGTTGTGTTTGTTGTAGTTTTAAATATAGTTTTTTCTGGGTTTGAATAGAAAGGAGGTTGTGGAGAAGGGAAGTGAGTGACTAGTGCTAGAAAACAGAACAGCAGAGCTAGATCTTGCTCCATCTTCGGGTGGCTGTGCGGTTAATAAGGCACCTTTCTTTGTTCCTGGTATTATTAGCGACAAACGAGAAGTATGCATTTATCGCTGTCATTAGTGGGGCTGTGTGGCTTTGATAAAAAATAAATTTATTAGTTGCGAGTTAAACGTCTGATTAGCAAGACTGCTCGAAGATGAATGAAAGACTATTTAATGCAATAAATTTAGCCCAGGCCACACAAAAATTCGCAAAAGCAATAGAGAAGCCAATACTCTTGAATTTTTTTGTGCAGCCTTCAGTTTAGACTCTTCTCGTAAAACAAGGTTGTATATATGATACTTTAGAATATAGGTATTGAAAATATTGTAAACCGTTGAATAGACAAAATTTATGCAATTGTGCAAAAAAACCAATGTGTTTCCCGAAAGATTGCATTCAGTTGCGCAAAGATCACTTTGCATATAAAACAGGTGGCAGCACGATTTTGATGAGTATCGAAACAGTCTTTATTATGGAATTCACGATGGCAACAAAACGAAAAAGTTTTTCGAATAAGACTTTTTAATGGTGGGTTTGTATGGGAGTGAAACGTTACTGCCGTATCGATTCCTCTGCAACTTCAAAGACGTTGTTCCATTCAGCAAGTCTGCCAACTCGCGATCGATTGCCTGCGCTTCCTCGATCTGCTCTAATGTAATAGCCATCGGTATGTCGATTTCGCACAATCTAGAAAAGGCGTCTGCAACCATGTTATGTGCACCTTTCACATTGAAAATTGTAGTAGAAAACTGCGAAATGTAATTTAACTGGCGAAGTTGACGGGGTGATGTCTTCTCAGGCCGTCGCTTAAAGGCGTAGACCACGGTTTATGATCGGTTTTAATAATGAACAACCTGGCTCGTTACAGTGCTTGAAGTACTTAATGGGTTCAAATATTGCCAATAGCTCCCGATCATAGGCACTGATCATTTTTTTTGACATTCCTCAGCAGTTCAGACAAACGCGCTTGTATATGCGACGAGTGTGGTATGCATCTACGGTAATAATTGATAATGCCGAGAAAACGACCCAACTGGCCGATGGTGTCAGAACGAACATAGTTGAAAATAGCATCGACACGATTAGTGGGTGGCTTAATTCCGTGTTCGTTGACGACGTAACTGAGAAACTCCACTTCTGATTGAGGAATTTGACACTTACTAAGATTGATACGAAGACCGTGAGTACGTAGGATCTGCAAGACGATGAGCAAATGCTGTTCATGCTTCTCAATTGAATTTGATATGATTAATATATCGTCAAAGTAACAATAAACAAAATCGATGCCACGAAAGATGTCGTCCATGAACCTTTGAAATGCCTGAAATTCGATCAAACCGAAAGGTGTGCACACTGCTGTCTTCGGAATGTCACTCTCTGCTATCGGAATCTGGTAATAAGCTTTTCTCAGGTCCAATGCCGAAAAAACCTTTTTCCCATGCAGCTGCTCCATGAAATAGTGGATATGAGCAATCGGATATCAATCAGGTATAGTAGCTGCGTTAAGCTTCCGATAATCGCCGCATGAACGCCAACCACCATATGCAAGGGACTGGACCACGGGCTCTTCGAGTGAAGTCCTCTGCCTTCCGCAACCAAGAAGTTGATTTCAGCTTTAGCGACAGCCAGTTTTTTTCTAGCGAGACGTCGAGGTCGATCGGATATGGGGCTGCCAACGGTTTCAATGTAATGACATACCTATTGATGACCGGCGGTCTTCCTTCCAGGTATTGCCACATCGACAAATTCTTGCAAGAGGTTTTGAAATTTATACGTACCTTGAATGGTTGAAACTGACATGTGTTTCGCAGAAGATAGATACGCTGTTGTTGTTAACCCATTTAGTGAGTCGATTAGTAGTTTGTTTTTATGTCGATAAGCAGTTGAAAATGAGACAGCAACTCTGCACCAATGATAGCTGTTTGGATGTCCGCTATTATGAAAGGCCACATTATACAATGACGTAGTCCAATATCCAACTCTGCTACATGAGTACCATAGGTGTGGATGACCGTCTGGTTTGCCGCATATAATAGTAAATCGTTTTTCACATTGCTCTGTTTTACCAACGAACGAGGTATAACAGACACAACTGATCCGGAGTCGATGAGAAATCTGATGTGCGATTTACGATCGATTATATGGAGGCGCCCTAATAGCAAATGGTTGTAAGGTTGAATCGCTACCTGTGATTTCACTGCCGTCAGTCACGAATTTGACGACAGCTGTTTCAGTTTAAAGGTTGAGAACGAGAACATGGCGACCTGCATCTTCGAGCCTTATTGCCGTAGTTACGGTGGTAGTAGTACAACACTTCTTGACTGTCGCTGGTTTGCAACACTCGACCGCTAGCAACACTAGTTCGTTGGCCCGATCGTCCCTTTAATCCGCTTCAAAACCGCTCAGCCGACTGAAGTTGTTTCACATCCTTTTGCAGGCTGTCGAGCTTCTGTGACAGTATACGTAAGGAATCAGCAATTTCATTTATTGTGCTTATCGACTCGACTTGCGGTTGCACCGCTGTGTTGATAGCAAAAGTAGCATTTATGTTGACAGTATCTATCATTTTGTCCGCTATCTTGGCAAGTTTGCTCAGGTCATTTTCCTCCGAGACTGTAAGAAATGGACGAATGTTCTGGGGCATTTCAGCGAGGAAAAGGAAACGAATGATGTTTTCACTGCCCGGATCTGGCGCGAACCTTCGCATGTGGGCCAAGATCTTAGAAGGTTTCAAACCAGCTTTGTCTCTACCTTGCAACAACCGCCGAAGTTTTGATTCTGGCGACTCTGCGTATTTCTCGAGCAACCGACTTTTAAAAACGTTATACTTGTCTGCTAGTGGAGACTGCAGACTGTTGTTTCTTCTTTTGTTTTCAGTACATATTCGTAATAGTTTTACATATTTAATATATAAAAATTGCTGAGATTGGAGAACTTTTTCTAACTTTTGACATCTTAAAAATAATAAAACTCACTCTGTGCTTCGCACAACCAACTCTTGATGTTGGCGCTCTGTTTCAGTCTTGTTCAAGTCAATATTCTCGTTGTTCAGGTGTTTCTGCAGTTTTATTTTTACTTGTTTATCTTGTGTTTGATATTTTTTTCCAATATCCTTGGGACACCGTAGTGATCATCCTAAATCAAAAGCATTATACGCTGATATTAAAATATTTTTCAAATGACCGTGCGAAGTTTTCATGTCAATAGTTAGTGTATAAAGATGTTTTGCATATAGTGGTGACAAACGCCAAAATATGAAAAATTGAATTTTCGCAGATAGCGGCTTTTCATAAAATGATTGAAAGTGTTACAAAAGCTAAAAGTTAAGACATGCTAAAATATCTTAACTTGTGCAAGGAAATTTATTATTGGATTTTGTTTTATAAACCATCATTTATCATTTATTTATTAATATTTTTGTGAGGGAAAAAGCTTGAAAGAACATAAAAACATACTTTTTATGAAGATATTTATCTACTTAATTTGCAATTATTTCTGAAATATACAAAATGGACCACATTAGCACCAAAAAAATTTGTCAAAGTTTTTTTAGAAATATTTGGCTTGTGTTACTAATTTCTTGGTCAGTACTTCTCACAGAAAGAACCAATGCTGAGCGGACCAATGTGGGTAAGTTAATAT
This sequence comes from Amiota minor, assembly GCA_037043295.1. Classification (NCBI taxonomy): domain Eukaryota; kingdom Metazoa; phylum Arthropoda; class Insecta; order Diptera; family Drosophilidae; genus Amiota; species Amiota minor. The sequence continues at coordinate 387,481 of JBAMAW010002569.1, read as the reverse complement.
ATTAATTGAATAACTTAAGTAATGGGAATATTGTATAAACAGTAAAGAGGTTATTGCTAAAGCTGTCAATGAAAGAGGTCGAGGTCTTGCTGTATTTATATATGTGAATAAGTACGCTGCAATTTTCTTGGCTATTATACTATTTTTAGAAGTACATACATTGCACTTTTTATAAAGTAGATGAAGTATAATAGAAAATCTGGCAGACGATGTTTTGCCTCTCCTTCCCATAAATTAGTGGATACTGCAATGGATCTTATGACTGAAGTGTATCTTGAATGGTTTGCACATTATTGTTTCTACGTAATTTTTAAATTCATTAACAACCATAACAATGACCATTTCGTTTACAGTTGGTGCATAATTCCATTCTTGACACATATTTCCTGCAATAACTTTTTAATGAGAGCCCTATTCAATGTCTGGATCGTAATTGTATGCAAGTCTATGATACGAAGATAATTCTAAAGCGTCTGCTGTTTACGTATTTATTCTTTTGGCGCGTAGGTTTGCGTCTTTATTTGTAGCAATTTGTGTCGCGCTCTCTTCTCAATCCCATGTTCTTCATTTTCAGTAAAGATAATAGTAAAAGAAATAATAATAATTTTAGTTAAATTTCTGTTATATCATATTTGCTTTCCGCTGCAAGTCATTAATAGCTTTTTATTTAACTTAAAAGATTAGCATGTTAGTCAGTTTCTCAGTTAGTTAGTTAGTAGCCAAATCTTGTAAGCTGATTTAGAGCCACTTCTTGACGGTGGATTGAGCTGAAGTATTGCAACACTTTAAGTTCTGGTGGCAATACAATAAATATGCAGTACATTTTTTTTCAAGCATTTTTTTAGAGGATCACATCTTTGAGTTTGCAACACTGCTTTACTTAACAACTGATTACACAGTTGATAGTTGCCTTTTGTTTGGTTTGATTTGGCACTTCATTATAGATACACATAGACCAGAGCAATGCTTGCAAATCGTTAAAATTTTGTATCGAAATAATGATTCGTCAAACTTCGTCCATATTTTAGTAATCATAATCGTCCATCAAAGCGGCGAAAAACTATGGATCGTTTTCGCACCACATTTACTCTTAAGGATAATGTGCATCCCGTGAGACGCCGAACAGTGCGCATCGAACAAAACAAAAAAAAAAAAACAGCTGTATAGCAAATCATTGAAGTAAACCCAAATCTATCAATTCGTCGCCGTTCTCAGGAAATGTGGTTGTGTCTATTCACTTTATGGAAGATTTTACGGAAAGATCTTGGTTCCAACAAGACGGAGCCACATGCCACACAGTGCACGCTACAATTGATTTACTCAAAGATGATGAACGAATAATTTCACGTAATGGTCCTATTAATTGGTAACCAAGATCGTGTGATTTAAGCTCATTGGATTTTTATTATTTTCTTTGGGTTTATGTAAAGTTACTTGCCTTAGCTGGTGAATCAGAGACAATTGAATACCTAGAAATCAGCATTCAAAGAGTTATCGGCGAAATACGCCAGTCGAGAAAGTCACCTGGTATGGATGGATTGACCGGAGAGATGTGCAAAAGCATCTTTAAGGCCATTCCTGAGTACATGAATGAGATATTTTGGAAGTGCGTCTCGATTGGGTATTTTCCCAAGGCGTGGAAGTATGCCAATGTGATTGTGATTTTGAAGTCTCCTGATAGAATTAGGAGTAATCCTCGTTCTTTTCGGAGCATCAGTCTCTTGCCGGTACTTGGAAAAGTGCTGGAAAGAGTTCTGGTAGAAAGGCTTCAGAAGAGAGTGTACGAGCAAATGACTGATTTGCACTTTGGGTTTAGGAAGGGTAAATGCGTCGAGGATGCTTGGGGCTATGTGTCTGACTGTGAGTGTGTCAGTGTGGATGTGGTTCGTGGTTGCCCACAGGGCTCTATCTGTGGTCCATTTATTTGGAACCTCATAATGGATTCCTTGTTAAGGCAGCTCGGACATGAGTTCAAGTGCTGTGCGTATGCGGATGATTCGCTCATTTTGATTGAGGGACAATCGCGTTTGGAAATTGAGCACAAGGGCCAGGAGTCCAGGCGTTTTGTTTCTGAATGGAGCAGTAGTGTTGGTGTCAGTGTGGCGGTGGATAAGATTGTGACAATGTTGCTTAAGGGCAAATTGGCACCAAGTCGGAGTCCTATCGTCAAGCTTGATTCCGGCAGCCTTCGGTATGTAACTGAGGTTAAATACCTTGGTATAACTGTGGGTGAGCGAATGAATTTCATTCCTCATATTGCTCGTCTCAGAGAGCGGTTGATTGGTGTGGTTGGTAAGGTGCGCCGTATTTTGCGGAACGAATGGAGGTCTACTTGTTGCTTGTGCAGCATATGTATCTTCGGTGTGGTACAAAACGGCATCGTCTGTTGTAGGCAGGAGTGTTATCATGCCAGAGGGTCATGATATTGGGATATTTTGTACTGTCTCCACTGAGGCTTTGCAGATTTTGCTTGGGGTGGTTCCTCTTGGATTACGATTGCTGCAGGATGAATGGTAACCGAGGTAAACAGTCTCAGAGCTTCATGGATCTCTACTGGTACTAACTTGGTTACGCTGCCTGGCCAGAGGTATTTTCTGGAATCACGGGCGTGTGGCCTTGTAGCGGTCTCAGCCTACTATCCATTCGCTTAAAGTCCTTGTGACAGTGGGGACATATACTCGCCTGATCTTTATCATATAAATGCTGCCAAATTGGCGGAAGAGGTAGGAATAGACCTCGCTCCCAAAAGTGAGGAAGTTATATCCATGAGTATAGCTTTATACTGTGCCATCTGTGGGCTACCAACCTGCATGCTATTCCACAGAGCTATGTTCAAATTTGGTCCACAAACCCATGTACTTTTTGGAGTTCGAGTACGAAGTCTGACCAGAGGCTATTTTCTGGTTCACGGGTAGAGCCCACGGAACTTGTTTCCGTCCTTGCCGGCCCCCTTGTGGGAGTATCGTGGTGGCTGTGGTTTAAAACCCAAATGCGGGTTGAGTAATAACTCGATGTGGAGTTACGTTATACAACCGGGTGCTGTGGCCCAGAGAGCAGCAGAGGTTTAAGATGGGCCTCGCTCCCCACCAAGGAGGGAGTCATATTTAACAAAATAAATATGACTCAAATTTAGTATCTGCGGATATATATCTAAGGGGACGTTGATTGACGTTTATCAATCCATGTGCTTGGCACCGTGTTCTTAAGTCTTCACAGATAGGTGAGCATGTAAAACACTGGTACTTCATCCCATTGGAATGGTTTGACATCTGTCAATAATAATAATTTGTGTGCATCAGCGTCTGTTTCTGACAACAACACTGTTTTTTGCCTCTTCAAAAATGTCCGTATTTGTGTTAAATAAACAGCATTTGCGGGAAGTTTTGATGTTCTTTTTAATGGGAAGAAAAGTGCAGCTGAAACCCATCGAATGCTTGAGGAAGTTTATGGTGAATCTGCTCCGACCGATAAGTCATGCAGAGAGTGGTGTAGACGCTTCAAAAGTGGTGATTTTAGTTTCGAAGACAAAGAGCGTTCTGGCCAACCCAAAAAGTTTGAAGATGAGGAATTGGAGGCTTTACTGGATCAAGATCCGTGCCAAACGCAAACTGAACTCGCAGAATCGTTGGGAGTAACTCAGCATGCAATTTCCGTTCGGTTAAAACAATTGGAATTTATTCAAAAGCAAGGATATCCGGTGCCGTACGAGTTGAAGCCGAGAGATATCGAAAGGCGATTTTTCGTTTCGGAACTGCTTCTTGAAAGACATCAAAGGAAGAGATTTTGGCACCGAGTCGTGACTGGAGATGAAAAATGGCTATGCCAAGCCTGGTGAACCCGTGCCATCATCGTCTACGTTCAAAGGTCATGTTCTGCATATGGTGGGACCAGACGGGTGTGGTATATTATGAACTACTAAAACCAAACGAAACCATCAGTACGGAACGTTATCGACTACAACTAATGCGTTTGAGCCGTGCATTGCGTGAAAAACGGCCAGAAACGGCCGAAGCGGCCCCACGTAGATGTAATGGTCAAAAATTGCTTGGAAACGCTGAGATGGGAGGACTTACCCCATCCGCTTTATTCTCCAGACCTTGCTGTTTCCGACTACTGGCTTTTTTGACGGATGCAAAACGATTTGGGGGGTCACCGGTTCGGGTTTTTTGAAGAAATCAAAAAATGGCTCAATGATTGGATCGAGGCCAGAGAGAACTCTTTTTTTAGAGATGGTATTCGAAAATTACCAGAGAGATAAGAAACGTAGTCCCTTCCGGCGGACATTACTTTGAATGATGTATTTTTTACTTTTTTTCAATAAAAAACACTTTTTTGAAAGTATAAAGTATTTGAAGTCATGCACAATGCATACTACTACAGTTCGTTTTAAATAATTTAAAGAGCTATTTAATAATACTAAGGACAAGGATATGGAGGCTACATGAACGATTATTTTCACTAAACGCTGTACATTTGTCGAAACCAGTCGAATCAGACCACAAGGGGGTACTTCCCAGACAAACCTCCCATTTAAATTCATATTCTAACTAGAAAAACTTTTTTGTTTTTTGGTCTTAAACTTACTGAAACTTGGACACTATCATTTTGCAAGATGAAAGCAGTACATTTGTCGGAGCCACCCGAATCGGACTACTAGGAAGTAACCTCCCATACAAACCACCCATATAACTTCAGGTTCTTATTCGAAAAACTTTTTTGTGTTTTGTCCTATTGAACTGAAACTTGGACACTATCAGTTTCCAAGATATGTGCAGTACATTTGTCGGAACTAGCCGAATCGGACCACTAGAGAGGTATCTCCCCTACAAAACCACCCATTTAAATGCATGTTTTTATTAGAAAAACTGTTTTGTTTTTTTCTTATTGAACTGAAACTTGGACAATATCAGTTTCCAAGATATGTGCAGTATATTTGTCGGAACAAGCTGAGTCGGACCACTAATTTCAGTTTAATCAGACCACTAGGGAGGGTACCTCCCTCTTTGTTAAAATTCAGGTTGTTGTTTCAGAAACTTTTTGTTTTTTGAAGTTTAGACACTAAGTTTTTGATATAGGCGTTATACATCCGTTGGGATCAGCCAAATCGGCCAACTATTGTTGATTGTAACTTAATATAAAATTAGCTGGTTCTCTTGTGACGACAAACAAAGAATATCAACAAAAAATATTGCAATGACAATATGAAATTTGTTGTAATACGCCCCCTGTTTTTCCAATTTAATAAATTTTCTTTTCCATGACGAAACATGACTAGAAATTATTATGTTACAGTCATTTTGCAAGAAGTGCTGCATACTTTTACGTGCTTTTTTCTGTCTTTCTCTTTCCTTTTGTTGTGCGTAAACGCAGATCAGCTGATGTTGAATTTAGAAAAATTCAAATTGTAAACTTTTTGTTCAATTTTTAACACCCAACTCCTTCAGCTTAGTAATATATAGTGCACATATAAAACACAGAACAACTAACAGAACCAAAGAGGACTGATTATAAACGAAGAGTGCTTTTCTGTTTGATTTTATACAATGATGTCCAAATTATTGGATTTATTTTGAGAAACGCAATAACACCATTTTTTGTTTTATAATGAAAAATAATGTCACTTTTCATAAGCAATAATTTAATTCATTTAATTGGTTGCCATTACTGGTTCTGCTTGAAGATGATCGTACTTATTTGGACATAATGAATAAAAAAATTTAATTATAGAAATTTTTACAATAAATGTTTGTAATTAAAAATATATAATTTTAGGGCTTCTTTATGAAGTAACCAATCCCGACATAGAGAAGATATTTTATCTCGCCATCGAAAAGGCTAACAAAATCGATGAGCAGTTGCACCTGAATGGTGTTGCGATGAATATTGAACCGGGTAATCCGTTCGAAACCTCAAAAAAGATATGCCGCATTTTGAAGGTAAGCCTTATCATGTGCAAAGTCATATATATAAAAATGCATGAGTAATATAATATATTGTAAACATATTTCAAAACTTTACAGCAAAATTTAGTTGCTATGTTTGGTCCAACAACAAATGCACCGGCCAAACATGCCATGAGCATTTGTGATGCAAAGGAGTTACCTTTTATAGACACTCGTTCAGATTTTGATGTTCAACTGCCAACCATAAATCTCCATCCACACCCAGCGAAACTGGCAGTAATTATAAAAGATATTGTAACAGCATTAGAATGGGAAAGTTTTACTATAATATATGAATCAGGTATGTTCTTCAGTGAATTTATTTTGCTTTTTTCATCTTTAACATTCAGGCGAAATTCTCTCTATGGTCAATGAGCTATTGCAAATGTATGATACAACTGGACCAGGTGTAACTTTGCGGCGCTACGAGCTTGATCTAAATAGCGATTATCGGAATGTGTTAAGACGCATACGCAATTCAAATGAACACTCTTTTGTGATAGTGGGTTCTATCAAGACCTTGCATGAATTTTTTAAACAGGTATAGATGCTTAAAAAAAAAGTTAAAAACAACAAGCTTAAATTAAAAAATTTTAGGCTCAGCAAGTCGGCTTAATGACAGGTAATTATCGTTATATAGTCAGCAATTTAGACTGGCAAACAATGAACCTGGAGTCTTATCAATATAGCGATACAAATATGACGGGCATACGTCTAGTCATACCAGAACACGAAGACGTTTTGGAAGTTGCCATCGCTTTGTACGAAAATGATGATCCTTATCAAAATGGTAAATTGAAAAGTTTGAATAAATAAATCAAGTTATTAGTTTCACAAATCATCAAGATGACGCTCAAGGACCCCTCCTTGAGCTATAACTATAAGATTGCAATAGTTTGGTAGCTTTTAATATGGGATGAACTAAACTGCACGACTATACTCATATAAACTTTCATTAATTTATCTATCAATCAATCAATCTATCAAAATGTCAATCAAGCAATCAATCAGTCAATCCCATCTATTCTAACTATCCTATCTAAAGTTTCTATCCCATACTATTAGTGTATCTCTCCAATCTATCCTATTTATATATATCGATCAATCTACATATCTTTCTATCTATCTATCTATCAATCTATCTATTTATCTATTGTGTATATCATGTATCAACTGTCAATCGATCAACCTATCCATCGATCTATCTATCAATCAATCCATTAATTTGTGTGATATTTCTTTCCTATGGTGACTGCAATGGTTGTCGGCCCTCAGTAAAGTTTACTTATGTCGTGCAGGTTCCTTCTTCCTGGCCTTCAAAAAGAACTAATAATGGCTCAACGAAATAATGCTGCTTGTTTCTCCTTTCATTGCTGAAATGTTTCTATTTTTATACTTTTCACGGAAGTGAATAGTTTTATAAGTTTGTCTTGAAGTTTGTAACAGTATATGTCGGGAAATCATCTTCTAAACCAACGCTTGTTGTATTTGGCGTCGCGCGGTTTCTTATCGTCTGTTTTGTATTACTCATATTTTATTAGTGAGTTGTAAGCATTGCGCGTGTAGCTTCATTTGTCTATCAAACTACAATACCCGTTTTATATCAATCGATCATTGCTGATATCTTTTTGCCTTTTGTGCAACAAAACCACAAACCCTCTTTTTCACTTTCCTTACCCACACGCCACAACGCTCAGACCACATTCGACAGAGAGCTATGTTTCGCTCTCCATCCATAGCCTCAACGAAACACACAGCAGGAAAAGAATGATCTCGAAACAGTAATAATCATTTACCTAAGTCAACGGTATTTTGTACATTCTCTCTCTCATAGAATATCAAGACGTCAAAGGGCAGGGGAATATGCGGCTCAAATAGTTCGCTAGGACATATACATTTTCTTGATCAGCTCGAATAGACGAATTGGTTAAGCCATGCCCGTTTGTCTGTCTGTATGTATGCAAACTATTCGCTCAGTTTTTTAGATAGGGAGCAGAAATTTTACACGAACCTTTATTTTTACTATACGCAGTACATTTGTCTGAATCGGCGGAATCGGCCCACCAGGGGGTATCCCTCATCTGAATTCATGTTCTTCATAGAAAAACATTTTTGCTTTTTGTCCTATCGAACTGAAACTTGGACACTATCAGTTTCCAAGACAGGCGCAGGACATTTGTCACAACCAGGCGAATCGAACCAATAGGGGGAGGTACCTCCCATACAAATCCCGTGAAGAGTATTTCATCTTCGGCATAGTCGAAGATAACATTCTTTCTTGTTACTATTATTATTTGTTACTTAACTTATAATATTTACAATGTCTTTCATCCTACGCTAACTAAGAGATTTTAAGATAATTACAATTACAACTCATTTTAAAGAGTGTTCCATTTAATTCAAGAGAAATATTTATATACATATATGTACCAAGTGGTGGTGAGCTGGTGATCGGTGATGACTATCGGACCAACCGATATTGATAGACGGCCGAATTATCGATCAGCAGCAGAGTTGGCAACAGTGGGTGCGAGACAAGCTATGCATAGAGTTGGAAATGGGTCGCAAGCAGAATCAGTCGGAAATTGAAAGTTGACTCGGAAGAAAACAAGTCGTGCATCGGTTGTGCAGCGGAACAAACAATTATATACATTACATTAAACATATTATTACATTAACATCATATTAAACTTTACATATATATATACAATATATAAAAAACAAGCAATTCGGCGCCATCCTACTCCCCGCCTTGAAAGTTCTTTCCAACCAAATGGCTCCTATTTCGTCTCGACAGGTAAAGGGCAGATTTTATTAATGTTTCATTTCAATACGTTGTATTTCGTTTTCACCGTAACTACTCTGACAAGTCTATCGTGAGCCGGATTTACATGAATCACTCGCCTTAGACTTAGATTATCATTTGCAAGGAGGACCAGCATATTTACTGTAATGCTGCTGTACTCCTCGACCCACTTATGACGTAGCTGAAGTAGTGTCAATTATACAAATGTATGCAGTGGAGCACACTCTTCGAGAAGCTGTTTCTTGGCTGAGTCTTTATGCAGCTGTGCTGATATCTCGCTCAACTCGCGGTATGTCCCATCAAAATTTCTGGCATGGTCACAAAATATGTCGCTGCTAACACCTCGACGTTTGAGAAGTGCAACGAATGCATTGGAACTAAGATCTGAAACCAATAACAGGTGGCAAGCTTTAGTCGCGAAACAAACAAACATGCATAAGTATATTTTTACAGACCGCCTTCTGCGCCCATTAAAGTACAACTGCATTGGCCCAGCGCAATCCACTCCTGGCTTTTGAAATGGATGTACATTTCCAGTCATCCGACACGATGGCACGCCAAGAACAAGCCTCTGTCGTAAGCAGGCGTCTCATCCTCAGACAGTCCGGAGAGCTAAGCACCGGCAATTTACAACCCAATATCTTTGACGAACGAATGCGTATAAAGCCTGCGCACCAGCATGAGAATTAATTTGGCAATAAAATAGGATGCTTAACTCCAAAAGGCATCTTAGCTCGTGACAGTCGCCCACCTGCTCTTATTAATGGCACACCTTCCGAGAGCTCTATAAATGGCGTTAACTTCTGAATTTTCGAAAATCTTATTAATCTTCCCGCCTTTTGGCAAGCTACCTCTTCAGCGAAAGCAACATTTTGCACATTAAACCATACCTTTCATCCACTCCCAATGTACTCACATCCGTCACTTTCATCTTTCTCACAATATATTATTAACTAAACAATCGTTGTTGCTTAGCGAAGTTAAGTACAAATTTACAATTACTCACAATAATTTCATTCTTAACAGCCCCTTACACTACCAAACTAAACGTAGATTTACGTTCTTCTGGCGTGGAAGATTTTCTCCACTCACCAACTTTCCATTCACTTCGTTGGCTTTTTAGAAGTATGGACTCTTGCCACAAATTATTCGAGCAGAGAAACAAAATATGCGGTGTTCAGTTTCGTATCAATCTTGAACCATTGATATATCGTCGACACCTCCAGTATCTTCGATACCCTATTTAGTACTCAGGGACAAGAATGCGAAGCGAGACAATTGCAGAGTCTGTCCCAATTTTGAGCGAGATAACGAGGTTACCTTGACTGAGGCCACTTGGGACTTCGAAGTTATAAACCTATCCACACATCGCGTATAAACTACTGCACCATATGGTCTATTGGATGCGTCTTATAACCCATGTAATGAAACGTCCCCATTACTGGCTCCTGGCAGAATACAACGGGGAATCTGCACTTCGAAACTTGAGCTAGTTTCCGCCGAAGCTTTACGCAGTGGGCCTGCATAGTTTCAGGAAGCTCCTCATTCCAATTCACTTTCTGTTGCCGTAGTCTTTGCAGGCAGATAACACCAGTGGATCTTACATACCTATCGGGTTAAACAACTGCACTAGTTCCGATAGAGCAACACACTGTTATTTTTAAATCATGAGACGGAGCATATCCGAAATGAAACCTATTATCACCACATCATGCCTAAAGTTTTAGCGCAACATCTTATTTTCAAATGGCTTAGTAACCAAACCCTGGGAATTGAACTTTTTATTTGAACATTTCGAATGCTGTCGATATCTCCGTTTTTAATATGCAAAGCTCCTCTATCGAGTTAGCCCCAACCAGTAAATCGTCCATATAAAAACTATATGCTGCATGCATCGTACTGCTAAAAATGGAGCAGCACCCGTGCCATATGTTGTCATCTTAAGACGTAACATCTGAAGAGAATCAGTAGGACTACTTCGCCATAGCATCCCTTGGTAATTACAATCCTTGTCCTGAACAAACACTAAGATGTATCATCTTAGCGATGTCACTTGTAAGAACATACTGGTGACAATGAAAGCGCGACAAAATTATGAACAAATCATCTTGAATCTTTGCACCAACTGCTAACAAATCATTCGGCGATCGTACATTACTATTGTAATTTATATTTTTTTAATTTTATTGATCTCGATAATGAAGAATTGTATTAATTATAATTGTTTATAACCATATTGCAGTATTAAATTTATTATTTATTTTTTTATCTAACCTGTTACTCTTTCAGTATCGTGTCCTATAACCACTGATATGGCATTAGTTTACGACGGCATTCAGCTGTTAGCTGAGACATACAAACGGGTAAATTTTCATTCTCAGCCATTAAGTTGTAACGACGACAGCTCATGGGATAAAGGATATTCGCTTGTGAACTATATGAAATCGGTAATATATTATTATTATTATTTTTGTTAAAAAATTTGAAAGCAATGGATTTTGTTCATATTTATTAGTCCTGCAGTTGTTTAATATCAATTTGATGTGGGCTTTCAATTGGCTTGAAATCTTTAAGAAGAGATTTACACAGAACAACAGCTATGTTGTTCCTCTTTACTTTTAACGAAATGAACAAACAACGAAACGACGTCGCACAGAGGGAGATCAAATAAAAAAGATCAATCTGGCGGCACTTTAGCGTAATTTGAAATGTTCGAATCCCTCAAATTTTTTTTTTAATTTTTCGATAGTCAATAAACCAACCGATATTTTGTAAATTTTTATTTTCTTCTAATCTCAATATTCGCACAGCTGTGATCTTTCAAAGTTAGCATTTGTTTTGGCGTAAAATTTCTTCCCGCCTTTTGGCAGTGCAAAGTAAGATTACAATATTTTTGATTTTTAAATTGGACTCAAAATCTGAAAACAGCCTTCGTGGTAGGGTGTACCCTGAGGAAGCTTTAGCGCACTTTTTAGATGGAGGTTACACAAAAAACTCATACAAAATATTGTGATATGGTGCCAACATACGAAGTTGTTATCCCAATTCAGCAGAAGTAAATTTGCAATGTCTTGTGGACCCCACTGTTGCACGTATTATAAGAGGTTCGCCAACAGCTTTGAGATTGCTGAGAGCGACTGTAATAATAATGAAAATGAGTGTATTAAAGTTATATAAATGGGGATGTGATGGTAATAGTGGTCACAGACAGTTGCCCCAAGACTGGAATAATTGATGAACACATATTTAGGTTTTCACATTACGTTCTTTATTTAAATATTTTTTTATATGAATTTGTACATTATTATCATCAATTCTTTTCTTTTTAGGGTTCCGTACCCAAATGTTACCAAACGGAACCCTTTTGCAGAGACTTTGTTGTCCGTCCGTCCTTGGGTCGTATCTCCGTATCCGTAATAGCTAGAATGTGTAGGTCTACCCAAGCATCAGCAACAAATACTTAAACTAAAATATTTTGAAAAACTTAAAGGGGTCTCCATAAAAGAAACATTTTGGTTTGTACGGCAGCTATAATCCAGATCCAGTAATCTCATGATTTTGAAATTTTGGTGGTTGGTGGCTATACATCAGAAACTTATGTTGCCTAAATTTTCGTTTGATCGGATTACTGAGGAGGGTACCTCCCATGCAAATCCCAATCAAAATTTTGGTTCTTAGTAAAAAAAATTTTTTTGTTTTTTGTTCTATCGAACTGAAATTTAGAAACTATAAATTTCTGATATAGGCGCGGTATATCTGTTGGAATCAAACAAATCGGCCACCTAGGAGGGGTACCTTCCATACAAACCACCCATTTTGTTGCGAATAAAGTTTAAATACTAGAATGATTCACTGCGTGAAGAGTGTTTCATCTTCGGCATAGTCGAAGATAAAGTTCTTTCTAGGTTATTTATTTATTTTGTTTGTCTTTAAACACAAAACACAAAAGAGAATGAACGCTTTTTCACTCATGCCTGCATTAATGAGAGAATGAGAGTTCTATTAAGACAGAATTAAGCAAAAAAAAAAATGTTACCAGTGCAGGAGTCTACAGCACGCCCTCCGTTTACCAGTCCTACTCTCTAACCACTACACCACGCAGACATTTGAATTGTATTTGTCTAAATAGCTCTAATATAATAAAAAAAAATAATTTTCATTATAAAAAACTATTTAAACTAAAACTAAATTAGCCTAACATACAAACAAACAACATTGTGCTTCTCTACCAATCAATTATAGATCGTGTTTTCTCTTAGATTTTTCAAGAAGTTTGTTCTTACAAGAAATATATCCCGACTTCGTAGAATTGATTGCTAAGTAGAAGCAAGTAATAATAAATTTACCTCTTTATGTGGACAAAGAACTAGTAATGTTATTAGATATGAACATTTGCTTAATTGTTGCTATTATTCAATAGTTCGCAAAACTTAAACTAATATTTTTTTCTTATATATGGTTACACAGTTGACGCTAAATGGGCTCTCAGGAGAAATAAAATTTGACTATGAAGGATTGCGCACAGACTTCAAAGTGGACATTATCGAACTAAGTATGTATGGAACACAAAAAATCGGCGAATGGAAAACCGAAACAGGAATTGTTATGAATCGACCAGCATCAGCGATATCGTTAGAGTCTGACATGCGCTCTTTGGTCAACAAAAGCTTTATTGTTATTACAGCCCTTGTAAGTGAGCAAGCAATGAAGTTCAAAAGTTTTTTTTTTATTCCTACTCAATCAAACAGAGCGAACCGTATGGTATGTTAAAAGAGACATCTCAAAAGCTCGAGGGAAATGATCAGTTTGAGGGCTTTGGAATTGAACTTATCGAAGAACTATCAAAACGACTTGGCTTTAGCTATACATTTCGTTTACAAGAGGATAACAAATATGGTATAATTGACTCCAAGACTGGCGAGTGGAATGGCATGATTCGTGAGATAATTGACAATGTAAGTGCTTTGCTTATCACCAAAATGTATATATGTATATTATCAATACTTTAATCAGTTTGTATTACAATACATCGAAAACGTTTGTGTGAAGGAATCAGCCAAATCGACCAACTAGGAGGGATACCTCCCATACAAACCCTCCATTAAAATTCAGGTTCTTCGAAAAACTTTTTCTTATTTTTACTATTGAACAGAATTTAGATAACTGTTTAATATATGCGCGGTACATTTGTTGGAATAAGTAAAATCGGACCATTAGGGGGCACCTCCCATGCAAACCCAAACTGGTACGGAACCCTCCGTGTACGGGTCTGACTTGCACTTGGCCGATTTTTTACTCTGGCTTCGTATTTCATTAAAATTATGTATAACATACATTTGCCTTCCAAAAATCACTTAAAAACTGTGAGGCATTTGTCAGAAACGTGGCAGCACTGGAAAAATAATGTGCGTTGGCGCAGCGATCATGTCCAAGGCTGCTTGCACCCGATTAAGACAATGATTACACCAAGCTTAGGTGGTAGCTTTCGCTCATGTACCATGCGTGAAATATTGTTTTGTTTACATTATCGTTTCTATTTTACGCCCATATTCGTTGTTTTGTCAAATTCGTTTGGTTTCGTAAAGTGAGATAGATTAATTTGCACTGCAAAAGCAGTGGTATATCCTTGATTGTGAACAAATTAGCTTTGCGATCGAAGTAGAGTAATTCACGAAGAAACACAAATAAAGAGGAAAGTGAAAATAATGTACTTGACGCCAAACTCATCGTGCTTGATTTACAAAAGAAGAATAGACAGAAAATCACAGACTCATCACTCTACGTCTGAAACAGGACTTAGATGCAGTGTTTCTTTTTATAGCAAGAGGAATTTTGATAATTTGCCTGTTGTTGTGGTAGAAAAATACAAGCGTCTAAGCAATATTCAACGCCCTATTAGATAATAATGGCTCTCAAACTACAATCTCTGCCAAACTGGGATCGATAAAAATAAATCAAAACTATATTTATGTTTTTGTTAAAAAAAAAAAAAAAAAAAAAAAACGATATAATAAAATAGTTATTGAAGTATTTTTTCAGCGTGCTGACATGGGAATCACTGATTTGACTATGACATCGGAACGAGAAAGCGGAGTGGACTTTACAATACCATTTATGAATCTAGGTAGTATAATTCAACGTTATTCTAAAAATAAAAATGATTTTTAATTATCATAGGTATATAACAAAGAGCTGCACCAAAGCAAAGAATATTAAGTGGATATCAGCATGTCCCTAAATTTTCGCATTTTTGATTTTTGAACGCAAACCCTCTAATTATTTTGTTACCGTGGAACCCGTGCCGATTTACATCTGAAACATTTTCAAAGAAAAATTATAACGGTATGCGCTCTCTCTCTTTTCATAACAATTGCGCAAATATTTGTATGGTGGATTCTTATCTTAAGATAAATACAACCATTTAAAAAATTTCGTTATTATTTTTGTATTATAGATTTTGTTCAAGAGTAATGTCCATTGTTCATTACTTATTACCAAAGCAAAAACAATGAAATGGATAGATTATTCAGTTCTCTCACCGTGCTCTCTCAAACACTTTTATTGTTTGCAGGCATTTGAATGAAGTTTGTATGTAAAATAGAAGTTAAGAGAATTTCGAACTAAAATATCGATGCTATTTTAGTATGGTAGGCGACTTCTTCTTATTCATCAACCTCAACAAAAACAAAAATATCAACTACAACTTAAACACCTATTCCAAAACATACAAAACTGGTGCTCATACTCTGGTGCACCTTTATCTCTGCAAAAATGCCAACACCTTCACAAATGGGTAGTAGCAAATTCAATTGCAACACACACACTCTCTTATCCATAAGCAAAGCCATATTATTCTCGGAAATAGATTACGGTCTATTCATATATGGGCACACACCTAAATCTACGTTTAAAACAATATTTTCTTTACTATTACTTAACATTTTTTTACCTGTACTCCCTCAACAGAATACTCTCTGGTCTATCTAATTAAATTTACATTTATAGGGATTTCCATACTTTTCCGCAAGCCAATGAAAGAGCCTCCAAAACTTTTCTCTTTTATGTCTCCATTCTCTGGCGATGTGTGGCTGTGGCTAGGTTTAGGTTATTTCAGTGTTTCACTAAGTATGTTTATTCTTGGACGCATTTCACCGGCGGAGTGGGACAATCCCTATCCTTGTATTGAAGATCCCATTGAGTTGGAGAACCAATTTAGCTTTGCCAATTGCTTGTGGTTTTCTATTGGTGCTTTGTTGCAACAGGGATCGGAATTGGCACCGAAGTAATTATGGATTCTTTAATTAACTTTTATTTGTAAGTAATTATGTAATTTTTGTAGAGCTTATTCTACACGGGCTGTTGCTGCTTCTTGGTGGTTTTTTACACTTATCTTGGTTTCTTCGTACACAGCCAACCTAGCAGCTTTTCTAACAATCGAGTCTTTAAGCACGCCAATTGAAAATGCCGAGGACTTGGCAGCTGGTAAAGGTGGTGTTAATTATGGTGCGAAGATCGGTGGAAGTACTTTCACATTCTTTAAGGTATGCTCCTTATAATAAATATACAAAATGTATTGTAATTTTCTTTGCCGTAAGGATGCCACATATCCTACTTATCAGAAGATGTACGAGTTTATGCGCGATCATCCCGAGTATATGACCAACACTAATAATGAAGGTGTCGAGCGCGTAGAGAATAGCAACTATGCGTTTCTTAGTGAATCTACTTCAATTGAGTACCAGACTGAAAGACGTTGTACATTAACACAAGTGGGTGGATTGTTAGATGAAAAAGGATATGGGATTGCAATGCGTAAAAGTGTGTCATGTTACATAGTAAAATATTTAATTATTATTGATTCAATTAACAGATTGGCCTTATCGAGATATACTAAGCCAAGCTATACTTGAGTTACAGGAGCAGGGTGTACTCACAAAGATGAAGACCAAGTGGTGGAAAGAAAAACGAGGTGGTGGTGCTTGTTCAGTAAGTATTTTAGTTTGTTGGAAATTTTTGTGGGTGTCATTTGGGGTGAATGCGTTTCTATTTTTCTTCTTGTGTGGCATTGTAAAGGATAAGGGCGATGAAGGTGGTGCACTAGCTTTAGAAATAAGCAATCTTGGCGGTGTTTACTTGGTGCTTATCGTTGGATCCATTTTTGGAGTATTTGTTGCCATTGTTGAGATGACACTAGGCATCATAGTGCGCTGTAAGGAGAACAAGGTAGATGTACATTTTTACTTGGCTCAATAACAAGTTTCGCTTCAATTTCTATACATATTGCATTCTATTTAATATAAGTATACTTTGTTGCATTTATTTCGAATATTTAATACGTCCTCTTTTTCCGCATTGCTACTTATTGATTATTGATCAAGAACTACACATAACGATCTTTTCACAGTGCTGAAAAAGTAGCTTGCTTCCAAACCTTTTTATATTGCTTTTATATTGTTGTTTCCCTTACTATTACAATTTCAAATGTAAAATTAGTTGAAAATGATTTAGAACAATTTGTAGTTTTTGCAACTCCGTTTTTCAAATCTGCTGTGTTTTCATAAAATTTTAACAAATGTTTACAATTTAACTGAAATCAATATCAACTATTTTGTGTTTTGACTTTTTATTAGCATCTTGTTATTCAGACAAGTTAAAATAAATATGCCCCGCACTGTTAAAAATTTTGTCGATCAAGCCATTTCCATTGATTTGACCGACTAAATCCACAATTTATCTGGAAACCAGAGCTGGATTTACAAGTAAATTGTAAAATTACATGCATGAACTGCTACAAGACAATGCAATTACCTACAGTAAGGAGAGCCTGGAACTTTTGGTCGTAAGACTACATTATCTAGAACGCAAGTGAAGATTTGTCTGCTACAAGGTTTTTATAGTCCGAGCGAGCTAAACTTCGAGTTCTAGCGAACTCGCATTGTGCTCGAATTCAAATATACAATACAACAACAACAGTGGAAATGAACGCAATTTGTTGGTGTTGTTGTAGAATTGAACTCGAGTTCAATGCGAGTTCGTCTAGAATTCTTAGTACGGCGCTGGGAAATCTGCAAATTTTCTGCTGTCACTCTGCGAAATATTTTCCATTGTTGGCAATTTTTTGACTGTCTTCTTCTTTCTTTTTGTTACGCGACAACATAAAGATCTGATAATGATTTTAGTAAATTTCAAATACGTTAAGGAAGGAGCTGTAAGAACTATTCGCATACACTGAAAACTGGAAAGTAAGATTTTTTTTTTAAGGAATAAGGAATTAAAGCTTTAAATTATAAACAAAAAGAAAGAAGAACATAGGCAGCATGGGCCTTACTTGTTTAGATGTTTCGCTCTAACATGTATATTTATAAAATATCGCACAACGTGTCTAAAAAAGTTTTCAGTAGAAATAAAAAAATGCTGCGCGCAAAGTACATATTTAAAGCAACAAATACAACAACACACATACCAACATCGATCGCTACAGAGGAAGAGATACCATATCACGTAACCGGAGGGTTGCCCCACGACTATGTCATTGGGTTCCTTATATGGAACATAATGTACTATGGTATCCTTAGACCCTGCTTCTTAACCGGTGTAAATGTTGTGAGGTTCGCAGATGAAACTGCACTTGTGGTCGTCGGAAAGCAGGAACTGAGAGACGCCTTAGGTAAATAATCGACGGTCGCGAACCTAGTTAGAATTATGTTGGAAAAATCGGGTAAAAGGAAGGCTGTTTCAAGTTTGCGGCAACCGTCATGAAGATGCTATGTGGCTTAGAGATATGACGCCGCAACCAAAATGCCGGCTAGGTTTGCCGGTACCAACCTAAGAAGCTTTGCTTAACTGAAGTCCCGCAAGGTCCTGGTACACTGTTATAGATTATGTTAATAACATATAACAAAAAAATATGTAAACAAAAACAAAAAAATTAAACAACGATTTTGTTCGTTCAGGCAAAGTCTATAAAATGAAAAGATTGGACAAAACGCTCACGATCATCTTAAATTTCTGTTCTCGAGATAGCCAAGAATAAATTGTGTGTAATTGTATTGTGGCTATCCTGAGATTACACGTAATCAAAATCAAATCATCACCCCAAGATAATTATTGAGCTACCAAACTATGCATCATCATTCCTTGTAATGCTCTTCAAAGCAATACTCAAAGTGGGCTACTTTCCAGCACTTTGGAAGAAGTCTTTAATAATTATGATCCCTAAAGTAGGTACACACAACTCAATGGTGTCCTCATACCGGCCCATAAGTTTGTCTCCGATGCTTTCAAAATTATTTAATAAGAATATTTATTAAGAAGCTCACACCACTTGTAAACGAAAACAATATCATTCCCACACATCAATTTGGCTTTAGATCAAATCACAGCACAATTGAGCAAGTGAGCCGTATCACTACAGATACCGGAACTGCATTTGAGCAACGAGAATACTGCACAGCTATGTTAATTAATATTGCTCAAGCTTTCGACCAAGTATGGCATAAATATTGCATATTTTCTCATTCAGAAAATAAAAAATTGCTTCCACAGAACTCTAAAAAGCTATTCGTTGTGAGATGCCAAAACTATATCTCAAACGATTATTACGTTGACGCTGTCGTACCACAAGGCAGTGTCCTGTACCCACTCTTATGCTTCCCATTTACCGCTGATATCCCTACAAATTCGCGCATCATGGATCAACCTTTGTATTCACGAGTCGAGTTCTAAAAAAGCATGGAAAGAGCTGAGCTACCATTTGCAAGTTGTATTGGACTGGCTTGAAAATTGACATAAAAAAGTCAATAGGAACAAATATAGCCATGTCACATTCACCCCAAATAGGAGTAATTGTCCGTCCATTATTTTTAATAGCATCACTGCTTCACACTCAACCTAAGTAACTTACCTAGAAGTCTACTTTTACTTTACGTGATCTGTGTGCATTGTATCGCAAAATAAATCGGATTTTCGTTATCCGCTTTTAATACACTTTTCTGAAGGGGATAACATTGATATAGACAAATAAACAAAGTTATTTTCAAAACGAAAATGCCCTTTATTCTCATATGTACTGATGCCACCGCTTATATGACAACAACCACAACAAAAACGTTATAGCAAGACAAAGAATCTGACGCGGCATCGCTGGGCCTTGCCAATTTGGGAGGCGTGTATTTGGTATTATTTGTTGGGAGCTGCTTTGCTGGCCTCTATGGAGCGATTGAATGGGTTTTGAACATTTACTCCACTACAAAAATTAATAAGGTACATAAATAATTGTAACAGCAGGGATTCATTCATAATAAAATAACTAACGTTATATGCAAATGTTTAACTAAATTCCTTAACTAACTGTGGATAGCTTAATTAACATCATATAAATAAATTATTCAATAATTATAGTGCTCGTACATTTAGCGTTTATTTAATAATTGTATACAGTTTTGCATGCCATTTTAAAAAAGTTATTAGGAAACTTTTTTCTTATTTTTTTCATATGTAGGTATCGTTTAAGGCGGAAATTTTAGATGAGATGCGCTTCATACTACGATGCTCTGGTAACACAAAAACTATCAAATATCCTCAAAAAAGTTCAAACAGCAGCTCAAATTCTTGTGGAGAATCAGTAAGTTCTTCCCTTTAATCAAAGCCGGAACAAAGAAGAAGATTAAGAGATTTGTTTTTCAGAGATAGAAATTAATGAAATAAGTCTTTTGTCTTACATATTGTGTTTAAGCAAAGAACAAACAAAAAAAAAAAAAAAAAAAAAATAGAAATTCCTTTATGTAATAAAAATGAGTTTCTTTCTTTCTTTTGGAACAATACCGCGGTCTGAGTTAAATTTCAGAAATCGTTTCGTAAGTTAACAATAACAACAAGTGTATTATTGTTGTCGATGTGAAGGGAGCGTGAGCATAACAGACACACTGGGTCGATTTTGCTTTTTGTACACCAGAGCCTCGGTTTGCGTCGTCCCGATTTGCGTGGTTTCAATTTGCGTCGCAAAAATTCAATGTCTTCAAATTGCGTCATTTTCGGTTTGCGTCGTTTGAATATACTATATATATGCATGTCGCATGTATTTAGCTGCAGAAAATAATTTTTTGTAAAAAGGGGACTCCCAAATATCGGCAACTGTAGCGGCTGCACATAGAAATGTCAGAGGATGGCAATTGAAGGTTCCCCTCATACATGATTCATAACTGATTGTAAGTTTTATGTTGCTTTCGACGTTATATGTATATGAAACAAACTAAAGCTTGTATTGGTCTGTCGAGGTCACTCTTTCAGCAAATTATATGAGTAATAGTTTCTTTAATTAATCTTATTTTTACAGGCCTGCAGAATTGAACAGAGTGTGGAGTGGCCTTTAACCCATATATTTCGTTTAAACTCGTCTATAAGTTTAATGGGTATTAGCGATGTGGCAAACAATGTCTTATCAATAATTGGTTCTTGTTTTTCTTGAAATTTTTGCTTTTGAATGGTTTGCCCAGTAGACCCATCAAAGCCAGAGTTAGCAATTAATTTAAGCCTGCAAGGGCATATCCTGCTCTAGAACATCTTTCTGCAATATAAGTAGACGCCTGGCTGTATGATCTCATCAACATTGCAGTGGTACTTGAGCTACCATTTCAGTTATTCTTATTTCACTTGGCCGACATTGCACTTTAGTGCTGTCTGATTGCAGTAACAAGATGCCAGCGATCAATTCTTTAAGATTTGTTGCTTTAAGTGGAAATTAAAATTGCGTATATGAGTACAATGTCTCTTAAGTAAAGTATAAGTTTTAGCAAATAAAGAAACAAAACGAAATAGAAGTATTTTGATTTTCGCCTCTTAATCTCTGCCACAAGCAGATCGCACACAACCCTAAATGTTTAAAGATCGGGCCATAGTCAGAATAGCCAAGTTAAGTAGTCTATCTTGTCCCATACAGTTTCTTAAATAGATTTTTCTTAATTTTAGTTTCAAAAAAGATCTTTCAGCACTAGCTGTAGTACAGGAACTGTAACAAATAACATTAATGCAGTATATAATTCAGGAAAGCTGCACGACGTAAATTGATTATTTAGCTTTTATATATACAAAAATGAATCCAAAAAATAGTATGACACAGCAAAACTCGAGAATGGCTGAACCAATCTTGATGATTTTTTTTTGTTGTACTCATGGAGTTACCTGTCTGGTTCTTTGCTACATTTGGATCCGGTCGGTGGTGCTGTTGTGCAGATATAGATAGTTTTAAGTCAAATTTTTTATCATTTTTTTATTTGGTGCAAAATATACTGAACCGATTTTAATAATTTTTTTTTTAAAGAAAAGATGAATCTTAAAGTTGCTTAGGTTATAATAGAATACTCAAATATATTGTTCATTCACGTAAATTATTAATTACACATTTTAAAACAAAGCTTTTTAGAGGAAAGGCCCAATTAACGGATTACGGTGTAGCAACGCACGTCGGGTAACGCTAGTTATTAATAAATCGCCAAGTTCTCTAATACACAAAGACTTTTCTAATTCGTCTCTGAAAGTGGATGGAAAATTGAGAATTTCCCTGGCAATTGACTCAGATATGTCTTTTTTTATATATACCAATAAATTCTAGCCCTTTTTTTAAGAGTTCAGTGTCATTTAAATTTTGCAAAGTGGCTGGTTGGAAAACACTGAAATTGGAAACCATTTCATTCATTGGAAGGAGACGCGATTTAAGTTGATTAATAATGATATACAATACTCGATAAAATACAATATGTTCACTTTGAACAATCTTCCCAGATTTTGGAGACGCTCATCTTCGCAAAGTTTGTCAAAGTAGCGTTTCACCTTAATCTGACGAGCTTTAGAAAATTCTGGGTTGACGGACCATTGTAAAGCTTCACTAATTGCTTCATTTTTGAAGTGAAACTTCTTTAGCGACGGATATTATGGGATTTGCAAGGCGCATCGATGATATGCTAAAAACTGTACGATCAACGGACAAAGTAGAATATGATATTGACAGCAGACAACAGACAATGTATTACATATCCTATTTGCCATGCATGGTGATATGTAATTATTAACTAAGGTACATACATACTTCACCGCACCACTACTTGGTCAAACACATTTACATACATTACTGCACCAATATTATCCACACATTATTCATTGTGCACTTGGTACTATATGTACGAATACCATTTGAATCAATTTCTACAAACTACTGTATTTACTCGAACACGTTTCAAATGAGTACTGTACAACGTTCGTTCGTTTTCAGAGTATATACGAATGAGTATGTACATATGTAAACTTAAAAGATGGAAGAGTTATTACTTTAATCTCTTAAATATCACGACACTTAGCGCATATTTGCCAGATCGGCTACGAATATTGTGATGCGCTCTTTATGGTCAAGAGAGCGGCATTCCAATTGAAAAGAGCAAAATAAATGAAAAAGTAAACTCGTGTGTCAAAAAACAAGAAATATAATAATTTATATATTAAACATTTAACGAGAATGAATCAGTTGCAACCGAAATTCGTGAGCGAGCTGTCTAGTCTATAGAAACTCGTATTGTGTATTCTCTGGTATGAAGTATGATTGGCAGTGCGAAATCAACAAGATAAAAATTATCATTTCTCATTACAGAGAAAAAATACGTCATATTCAAAAATAGACACATAGATACATGTATATGCCTACAGACATTCATGTGTATGTATACATGTAAGTACAAACTTATGTATTGTATCAGGCTACTTTACATATGTGAAAACTTGAATTTCATTGGTAGTTTTTTGACAATAAACAGTTAACCTTATTAAAATTAGTGCTCAATATTTGTATCTTATAATACTTTACAATACAAACCCGAAAACGAAGAAAGGAATGAATCACATATTACATTTAACACCACTAGAAAAGTGTAAAGCGACGAAACAATAGCAAATGTAATTAATAGCAAGTAAAAAGAAGTTTAATTTGGCCTATGCCGAAGTTGATATACTCTTCATGCACCCCTAGATAACGATTTGTCTACACTCTTTCGGAAATATTTGATTATTGATTTGAGTTATGTTTAGGGTATAGTCAGTACACATACAGCATTTCAACAATGAGACCGAAGCACCTATAACACAAAAAACAAAAAAGGTTTTATAATAGGAACATAAATTTGTATTTTAATTTGTATTGGAGCTATACGATTCAGTAACTTACTAGGGTCTTGAAATTAACGCGTTTCGTGGACATTGATTAGAAACTTAAAGCGTCTAAATTTCAGTTTAATAGTACAAAACACAAAAACGTCTTTCTAATAAGACCTTGAATTTGAATAGGTGTTTTGTATGGAGGTACCCCCTATTCACTGCGTGAAGAGTATTAAATTATACAGACATACATTTTGTCAACACACAAAATAATTTTTTCAACTTTCAATAAAAAAAAAAAACAAAAAAAAAGATTCATTAACATTTCAAATTCTTTTTTTTTTGTTAACAAATTATGTTTATTGACTAATGTTAATTTAGAATTAATAAAATAATTAGGTAATTGCAGGAATTGAAGCGAAAAATACAACAAAAAAAAAAAAATACAAACATCACTTTTTGGGTGTCAAGTTTCTCTGTTTACAAATATGACAGTTTGTTTGTGTGTGTGTATGTGAGTTAACATAGCGTTTTCATATTTTTTAGGAGAAATATTTGTTTCTATAACGCAGTTTAGACTGTTTTCAATGGAGTTTATATCGCCAAGTCATGTTTACTCGAAATCTTCATCCAATGTTCCACTATGCTGTTCATAGGCTCTTCGGTTTTTGGCTGTCTCTTCGCCCCTTTTTTTTTTTTATCAAATGCACCCATTAGAGATTTTCGTATTTAATAAAAAAAAAAAAAAAACAAAAAAAAAAAGTAAAAAGAAGTTTATCTTCCCCTATGCCGAAGTTGATATACTCTTCACGCATCTCTTAGAAAACATTTTTGGCTACACTCTGTGATAGATATGTATATATATAAATATATATATGTTTCTAACAAAAATTTCACAATCCAAAAATGGGTATATTTTTAGTTAAGAAAATCTATATTAAAATATTTATTTATAATATTATTGATTTGACTTATGTTTATGGGTTTAGTCAGTACACATATATCATTTCAACAGTAAGCTCGAAATATTTGTGTGAGAGCTTTACTATCCAGTAATCCTAGGGTCTTGACATTTACACGGTTGGTGAATAATGGGTAGAAAGTCATAGTGTCCAAATTTCAGTTTGATTGAGTGCAAAAAACGAAAAAGTTTTTCTAATAAACACCTAAATTTTAATATGGGGTTTGTATTGGAGAAACGGAGCTCACATTCCAACAAAGTTCGTATTGTTGTTTCAAAATTTTCTCTTTAAAATTCTTCGATAAAAATTTTCACGAAACTCTGCTTGAACAGAGAGCAATTTCGTAATTAATGACAATTTGAAAATTGCAGAAATTTTTAGAATTCATATTTTTTTAAATCAGGGGTACTACAGAAAACGCTAGTGTTTTCGGCGTCGGGAGGTTTGCAATCCTCTCAACAAAACTGTAGGTGCTACAACACTCCGACACGTTTCGTTCTTCGAAGTGTTTTTTTCAAATAACCAAACTGTTTCAATACCATGGTGGTATTGAAGGGCTGTCAGCATATTAAAACATCTTACTAAAATTTTGTTATTATTTTTATTGTTAATATTTTTGTTAAAAACAACTGTACAAACATGTCTGCCATTTAAGATGAATTAAGAAGGAAATTATTGCAATTTTACTTTGAAAATGTATAAGAAAAATTTCAAAATTTTACCTATTAAATACAAAACGCCTGTGGTTCGCTTAATGGACATTGATTTCTTAGGAAAAAATGAATTGAGAGAAGAAAAAATTCAACAGAAACGTCTTAGATGCCTGTTGTTGGTTTTGTTTCTTCTTATTTTCCAACTTAACGATCACATTCCGCTTTTGCTGTTGGCAACAAGCCAACTTGAACCAAATTATTTATTCACTTTTACTTAAAATGTTATTATTAGTGAAATGAAATGTTTTTAAAAAATAATACAGATTACTTTGAAAAAGTATAATCTATCTATTCGTAGCAATTGTTTTATTTAAAAAAATGTTCTTATGGCAGATAATAATCAATTTTTCAAACCAAACGCAAGAGGATTCGAAAACTACCGAAAGAGTTTCTGTGGCACCAAAACATCGGAAAACTGGTGGAATTAAGGAGGAAGTGTTTTCTGTGGCACCCCTGAATATATCACTTCCGCTGAGTAAGCGGCTCAAAAGCAAAAGCAAAAAGTAGTAGTGTCGAAACACATAGAATAGAACAGATCATATGGATGCATTACTCCTGAAAAACTTTAAACTAGTTCAAATAAATAACAAGTAAGAAGAATTTTAACTTCGCTTTTTTTGAAGTTGATATACTCTTCACGCACCTCCTAGAAAACGCTCTATGATAGAGGATTCAGAAATATTTAACTATTGATTTGACTTATGCTTAGGTTATGGTCAGAAGATATAGGGCATTTCAACACGGATACCCAAGCGAAAAAAGTATGCAATTATTTCTGATCAATGGCGCATTGATTCCCCTGATTTTTTCAAAAGTAATACAGTTTGTTTTAAATATATAAAAGGACCCTCTCTGTGAATAAGGTCAGGGAGGTGAGCTTTGTTGTTCATTTGGTAAGTCACTGGAATTATTTATATATCTATCCGTTTGTCAAAAAAATAGAGCAGTCGGAAACAAGAATGAAATAGCAGGAATGTAATTCAACTTATTATTCGCGATGTTGCGAACCCGTTCTTACTGGACGTTCTGGGAAGATGTGTGTTCAAATAGAGTAGTAGTAGTAAGGATGGCGCAATTGCGTTCTACTGAAAGTGGAGAAAGTCTCTTTTTGATTTTTTTATTTTTGTTTTTATTCATGAATGGTTTTGTTTCACACAAATACAAAGAAAGATTTGGTTGAACGTGGCCGGGCACACTAGTGTTGTATAGAAGAATTTTAACATTCACCAGTCTATTTAATTAGGACACTGATCCGACGTCTTCCATTTTCAATTAGTCAGTGTTTCGTGACATACTTCCATGTAATCGGGGTCGTGCATAATGCCCTTTATCATATCCTTCAGCATTGAGTAACGTGGAAAAATCGGATAGAGTTTCGAATTGCCATATTCTTCCTATGCATGAGTGAGCGTGAGGATATTAGGAATAAAACAAAGTTTAAATTAAAAATCAGAATATCGACCATTAGCATCACTGACCTTTAAAATGCGTATTAGATGCCTGAGACCGAGATACTTTTTAAGCAAACGATATAAGTCATTAATGAGTTGTGTGTTTTCGAGTTCCATTTGTGCTGTTGTCATATCTATGGAAAGCCAAAGGTATAAGGATCATTGATCATTAATTGCATTTTCCGTTTTAACTTACGATCAAGTCGCTCCTTACGCTCACGGCGATCAGCTGCTTCTTCAGCTAATTTGGTGGCTGTTTTTACGCCTTCCCCGGATTTTTGTGTTTTCTCCATAATGGAACAAGCCCGCATTACATATGAAGGAACTGTTTCTTGTTTCTCCTGACGAGGTATTTCAATAAGTGTCCAATACTGAGTCTCCAGACGAATTACATCCTTAAAACAAAATTTTTTATCGAAAAAGATTTAAAAAAAAAAAAAATGATGAAAATTTTTAGCATTCATATATTCTTATTGTTTATTCAGTGAAATCGGGTGAGCCGTTCTCAAGTGATGCTCAACTTTCATGAACATGATTCAGTTGCAACTCGGCACGGGTTCTTAGTCATAAATGGAGCTTAAATTTTTACTGGGAGTATATCACTAGCAAATCTAAATAGAGAGAATGCATTCCAAAAAACAAATTTTAGAACAATTCCGGACAATATTAGGGAATATATCTAATACAATATATAAAAATTAAAATTTGTTTGTTTGTTCGTCTTATGCTCGGCCTACCATTACTTTGATTGTAATGAAATTTTGTATAAGTGTATGATTGGTTCCAGTCTTGGACAAAGGATAGTTTTTGATCCGATAGATGTCGAGAAAATGTGTAAATAAAATCTACAAATAACACTTAGAGACTTATTTTCAAATCAATCAAGTCGTCTATATCAAAAATTACATTACATTAATTTGGATATTCAACGCCGGCCCGGGTATTTTATGTCGGTATGATAACGTAGAATAACTTTGAAAAAAAGAAGTGATTCTTATGTATGTGCCAATATATGAATGGTGTTGTCAGACGGTGTCAATCGGTTGACAAACGTCAAAGTTATTCAATGTTTACACACTGACATAAAAGATGGAAGTGTGACAATAATATTTCGCGATTTTGACAAATCTGAGTGCCTTTGAAATAATATCATTAACGCACACCGAATAATAAACCCAAGCATAATTTGTTCGGTTCTTGAGGCCCTTTCTCATTTTTCAAAACTTTACTTTGAAGTCATGTACCTTTATCATCAATTTAAGCATCGGATAACGTTGAAATATGTTTCGCTGGCTTTTTGAGTCACCATATTTGTTCATGAGATTGATAAGCGCCTTTTTTGCCATATCGTAGGACTCTTCCAGGCGTAATCGAAGGGCACGTAAGCGTTCGTTCGTCTCTATAACCTCCTCTCGACTCATACCACCTATTAATATTTTGTAAATTTTAAGAAATCAATAAATTTGAATATAAGGTAATTAATATCATCATAAACTTACTTGGGGCTCCCTCATCCTTTACGTCCTGAACAATACGACGAACACTCTGCGTGAACTTCCCAACGAAATTTGTTGTAGCTTTATACAAGTATAAAAATAAAAACAAGAAAGACATAATCTTCGCCTTTCAAAGATTAAAAACTCTCTTCATTCTGCTTCGTGAACTGCTCATTAATTCATTTAGTGCTCAAACAATTAAGCACAGATGTCTTATCGCTTTTTGTGTTTTTGTTAAAATACAACAATATTGTTTACTATTATCACTTGCATATACGCTTGAGGTGAGCGTGTTTGCTTTAGTGATCATTGTGCTGTCTACACAGTAAGGTTTGTTCAATAAGTAAGAAGACTTTTTATTTTTCTCGGTCCACGTGTTATCGTTTTTCGATTGTTTCTTTGCTATGTTGGTACTAGGGTTGTAACGGAATTTCGCCTTCGCCTCCGTAATTGCGGAACTTCCGCAAGAAATCGTACCTCCTCCTCCGCGTCCGCCTCTGCATGTTTTAACGGAGGTGTATTTACATTTTTTCATTGCGTGCGACGCCACATTTCTTACTTCTTCTTTCATCCCTTACTTAACAAAAGGCAAATACGCGAAAGAAAACTAATAAAAACGCAAGCAGATAAAGACTAGAGAAGTGCTGCCCCTTGCGGCTCAAACGAATACCTTTTTAGATTTCCGAACCCTCGGATTCTATCTCATGAACCGTTATAGGTAGAGATTGGCAATTTTGACAAATTTTTGTGTAGTTACAGCAACAATTACTAAAACTAAAATAAAATTAAAAATTTAATGGAGTCCCCATTCAATAAACGTGTGGGGTTCTATGCAACCTATGCGATCAAGTAACCATACGATCCTGAAATTTACACGGTTACTGGGAATGGATTAGAAATTTATAGTGTCTAAATTTCAGTATGATCGAACCATTAGGTGGGGTGCCTCCCATTAAAATTCCAGATTTTATTAGATTTTTTATTTTTGTTTTTGCAGTATTGAACTAAAAATTGTAATTTTGATTTAGGCGCTGTATATTTCTTGGAATCAGCCAAATTGGACCACTATGAGGGGTACCTCCCATATAAACGGTACGGAACCTCCCGCTTTTTTATTAATTTTTTTTTTTTTACGCATCAACTTGATTTAAGGTTCTTTTTTGCTTATACCGCTCATCACTTTCCTTGAAGCCCGAATTTACCATGCCTTCTTCCAATATAGCTCAGGAAACCATGCAAGTTGGACAGCCCTGGACTAGACAACTCTTTCTGTGTTTGTTAATAAGTTCGTCTGATTAATCTTTCGCAATAAAAATTGCACACAATTTTTTCGAAATTGTTTCGAAACCGATTTTTTTTCTTTGTTAACGCACCTCCGCATTCGTTGACCATCGCTTCCGCGGAGTTCAAACTTTGAACCTCCGCATCCACATCCCCTAATATAGCCTCCGTTACAACCCTAGTTGGTACAAATATTGCCAAAATATGTTGTCATTATAAGCCATTTGAATTGTTAGTTTTTGTTTTATAGATAAAAAAAAGTGAGATGTGTTTTGGTTCGTCTTCGATTTTTGCCTGTATTAAAAAAATGAATCAAAGAAGTTGTATTAATTTTTTGTGAAATAAAAATAAGAGCTTCAAAGCATTTAAAATGTTATTTTTTGAATGTACCTTGAGCAAAAATTTATAAGTGGTACAAATTCTTCACAGAAGGCCGAGGCCGAGGTCGAAAGTTATTAGAGAATTTGCTGACGATGCCGGCATATCGGTTTTTTTTAGATGTTTTGGGCATGAAACATGGCCCAGCGAATTTTGTTTCAAAATTGCTAAATTTTGAGCAAAAGGTACGGCTTATGAGCATCGCTGTTGATTGCCGTTAACGACGATCCAAAATTTCGGAACTGATGACGAAACATGGGTACATAGTTATGACGTCAAAAAAAATTTCATACAAATTCTTCGATCAATTTTTTAGAATTGTCACAAATCGAAGACGAGCCGTGGTGCGAGCAAAACAGATATCAAAATTTAATGAAACATTCAAAATGGCCAACCTTTTCAGCAGAGTTCGTAAATAACTCTTATCATTGATTTTCAAAATGAAACGTTCAGTGTAAAAGGGAATAAAGTCAATTCTTCCGTTTCTCACTCACATTTTCAATTATTTTTAATTTTTTTCGGTTTCTCACAGACCTTTTCATTTATTTTTCAATTTTTTCGGTTATTGGCCGGCCATTGCCATTACGATTGTGATTTAAAAATTTAAATCACAAAATATAATTAAAAAATAATTTTTACTCAATCTCACATAAAATAATTCGCAATTAGAGCCCGAAAAAAATAAAGGTGCTAGCAAAAAGGACATGACTTGTCTGTGTTATTGAGAGGAAAGGAAGGGGGAAGAATGGAAAACAATTCAGGTAGGAATTGTAAACATGTCAGGTAGCGAAAGAATAGTCGTTTGCAACGCACAAGCAGACACAATTATGTAAAAACTCATACATACACACGAATAGAATAAATATCACCTTACATCGGTTTGTGGCGGACCTTACCATAAAAAACACAAAAATAAATGGCAAGGTCCGCCACAAATATTTAAAAACGAAAAATAAATCACAGTCCTTTTCATCCCTTTACATTTCGGTTTCTTAACAACCGGTTGCATGATAGCCGAATGATAACTTTGACATTTAATTGCGAACTCTGGTCTTAACCCATATCATTAGAAATATAAAATTTCAAACTATTAAATGAACGAACTCACTCTACTTGCAGCAACATATAAATATCCATGCGAAAATATTAAACGTCGCAATAATACACCAGCTTTATCAAAAGTTTGGCCTAGTGCTTTGTTTAAGTCATAGCGAATGCAGGTAGAACTGGGAACTGAGTTCTTTGAAATTCAAAATGCTAAAATATCTTTTGGGATACTAGGCTATAATTTTATTTATTTATTTTAATAATTATAATCTTAGTTCTAATAAATAAAATAAATAAATAAATAAAATATCTCTTGGAATCAAAATTCTTTTATTTATAGCAGTTCCCGTTAATATTGTTCTTCACAATTATTCGTATTGCGATGTAAGCATTTCACTCTCTTTCTTGTTCCACTAACTAAAGGTTGTGCAGTATTAACATTATGAATGAGCATAACTAAAAAATTTACTTTTAACTTTAATTATTAATTATGTATCTCTATTTTAGATAATCTTAATTTATGAAAAAGTTCACTTAAAAGGGTAAGTCATAACAAGTTGGTAGGCTGTTAGGAAAAATTAGACTTAATTGTACACTTAAGCCGCAATTCATTACATATGTACGTGTATTTTGACAACTGATCTTCCATGAAAAGGTTGATTGATTCTACACAGTAGTTTTTGGTTGGTGCCCTATCAAATATAGAAAATGGAAAGCAGCATTTTCGCCACAATCGAAAAGGTAAAAAAATATGTTCAAGTAAGAAGAAAATTATCTGATGGAGGAGGATCTAATGACAGAACGTCACTGCCAACACTGGCTTGCAAAATTTCGATCCGTTAATTTTGATGTTGAAGACACAGAATGTTCTGGAAGGCCAGTTACACTGATAAAGACATAATAAAGTCATTAATTGATGGAAACTGCCGAATATCAACTCGTGAGATCGCCCAGAGTTTAAATTTACCGAATTGAACTCTTCATTGTCATGTGAAGCGCCTAGGTAAAATCGCAAAGTTTGAAATATGGGTTCTCCATGTACTTACGAAAAAAAATTTGTGACGTCGCGTTGAAGTCTGTGATTTGCTTTTCAAACGTCAAGAAAATTATTATTATTTTTAAAGCGCAGGTACATGCCAGAAATCTCTTTCAACTCCATATCAATGTAATTAGAATTCTCGGTGTGCCAGAAACCCCTTTCGGTGATTTTGAAATCTCAGACTTTTGTTAATGCGATTTAGTTAAATTCTCCCTTTCATGAAGTTACTAAGAATAAAATAACCAACAACTGTAGCTTATTGTTTTCGTCGGTAATCTGCATTTAAATAATTCAACATTTCAAACAGAATCTCTTTAGTATTTAAGCAAAATGAACCAAGTAGCCCACCTGCTCGCATTTACATTTTAACATTTTCGAAGATTCAAATTTGTCTTTAATTCAACTAATTAATATGTTAAAATTAACTATAAATATATCTTGTGAAGAATGTGAGAGAGGCTGAGTAATGTCAAAATAGTTGTTTCGCGCTTGTAAATACAAGCGGAGAAACTGAAGAAGAATCAAGGATAAGTACTCAGTAAAATCGATACATGTAAAGTGGTCGAATAGCAACCAGCTGTTCATTCGAACATAACAATTAAATAGCCCATTCTGCTAGCACACCTATAAATTTTTTGGGGGAAATTGAAACCATTCCAACTCAAAACCATCGACATAATCTGGCACTCACCCGTATAGATTGGAGTCTTTATTTATTATTTATTTTACTAGAGGCAGTACAAAACAAAAAAAAGTTTTTCTAATAAGAACATGAATTTTAATTGGTGGTTTGAATTGAATATACTGCGTCTAGTAAAAAGAAAAGTTCATGCGAAATTTCAGCTCTCTAGCTCAAAAACTGGTTTGCACACATACAGACCAATAGACGGACAGACGAACATGGCTTAATCAACTCGCCTCGTTGAGCTGATCAACAATATATATACTATATGGGGTCCCTGATGTCTCCTCCTGCCTACTACAAAATTTATGACAACCTTATAATACTATTCACTGCGTGAAGAGTATATAAATGTAAGTACGTCGAATCTTCTGTAAGGGTTTAAACTTAGGTGAGCTCATAATAAGTATTGAATTACAGCATAAACGCAGAAAACGATTGTATTTGAATTTGTTTTTTAATTTTTGCGTATACTACAAATTTTAAACTTTTTTGCCATATTCATTCAACTTTATAATAGTTTAATGTATTTTTCGTTTTTAGATGGCAATTTCATTTAGTAATGATGCGTTTATATAAAATCGGTTGTGGTTTAGAATTCCTTACCTCTTTGCATTATTAATTAACTTTAGTTCATTCAAGAAGATTGCTATAAGAAATGTTGAAAAACACGATTGAAGAGGCACACATTAAAGCGTATTTGTATCGTTTTATTTGCTATTATCTCTTTTTTGTATCCGCATATTTTTCCTGGAAGCAAGTTTTAATGTCGCATATGTGCAATGTTTACAAAGTAGTATCAAATGATTCACTGATGCACTGTACTAAATCCTTGTGTTCTTATGGAATCCCATACGAACGAATGTTATTGGAACTAGAGGTGAGCAATGAATATAACAATTTTAAATAAGTGAGTACATAATTAAAATATACATTTTTTTTAATCATTGCACATCTCATCAATTGGAACATTGCATGAATGAGATCATTTGGTACTACTTTGTAATTCTTGCACATGTATAATATGTAGAAATAGATATTGTTCATTCAAAATCGTTTAATCAAAGCAGCTAGAACTTCAAGAAAATAATATTTTTTTTATTTTTCTGTACAAAACGCGTGTAGAAAACCACTAACAAACGAGCTGAAAGACAGCCACGACCAACTATACACAACTAAAAATTAAAACGACAGTACATGTATCAAACACCGTTGCAGATTATAAAACAAAAAGGGAAATTCAACAAACGAAAATAAAAAATGAATTCTAATAGATTGGCCCATTATGAAAATCATATTGAACTATGTACGAGTTTACGCCAATATTATATTATGATATTAAACAAGACGAACGTTCTGAGCAAGTCATTTCATAGTTAACACGAAAAATGGCTAACAGAGCAGTTCCACAATATAACTTTTTAGGTCAAATTGGTTGTTCACTATGTTAACGTTTGCTTTCATTCGAAATAAGGCTTTACAGTCTAAACAATTGCATTTAATCACAAATCTTGTATTGAGTGGCATGCCGAAGGAGGCTGCAAAATTTTAATCTAAATGCTACCACCACAAGTTCATTGAAGTGTAAACACAAAAAAAAAAAAAAAGAAAAAATTAAGTAGTGCCGAGCACTGAGAAACATATTTGGTTTCGGTACAGTTAAATTTACATTATCGTCATCGTCTTCCTATTACACGTGTATTGCAGTCATTGGTTCATTGTGTTAAGCATCGGCTCACTGTGCAAACGTTGTAGGGAAGTATAATAATAAAAAAAAATTAAAATAAACCAATAAAATAGTTACAAAACAAAGAAATTTATTGGTGGAAAAGAATATAATAATATAAGAATTTAACAATAATAATCAAACACAATTAAGAGCGAAGTATTTATTAAATTAAAAAAATTAAATTAAAAAATTGAATAAAGCTATAATTTTTAAATAACAACAGCAACAAAACCTACAACATAAGTAATGCAACAACAACAGTATCTAAAACAAAAACACAACGAAAAATTTCAACATACTTATACAACAACATAAAATAAGATAAAGGTAAACAGATTCTTATTATTTTATAATATAACTAGCGTTAACCGGCGTGCGTTGCTACACCCCCTATGCGTTAATTGGGTGTTTCTTATAAAAAGCTTTGTTGTAAAATGTGTAATTAATAATTTACAATATATTTTAATATTCTATTATAACCTAAGCAACTTTATGAATCATTTGTTCTTTTAAAAAAAATAGGTTCAGTATATTTTGCACCAAATAAAAAAAAAATTTAAAAATGGCATAAAACTATCTATATTTGGACAACAGCGCTACCTACCGGTTCCAAATGTAGCAAAGAACCTGACTGTAACTCCATGAGTACAACAAAAAACCAAAAACCATTAAAATTAGTCCAGCCGTTCTCGAGTTTTGCGGGGTCATACTATTTTTTGAGTGCTCTATATCTATCCCGAAGCTGACTGAGGCGAGCCTCGCGTTCCGTTGACGATTCTTCATCTCTTGCTGAACGTACTCTTTTGGCATTCACTGTACTACGATCTATGTTCGAACGACGACGTCTTCCAGACATGACTTTATAATTTCTTGATAGTAATAATCAGACTTAAATAAAAAAAATCTAAAATCACATTTGAAGAAACTTTGCTGTGTAAACAATATTGTAGTGACAGTAATTGCTTTTTCCATGAATTATAGCACTATGCCTACTACAATAATTTTAAATATAGGCATATAGGTATATGTATAGTGAAAATAACAGTATTTCTGCACTATTTAAAGGATGTTATTATAAATATTATAAATATAAACCTTCCTCTTCAATCACTCTATCTATTAAAAAAAAAACGGAACAAAATAGGTGGCGTATTTTTAAAGATTGAAGTTGTTAAAGGAAAAAAGCGACTTTGTTTTATAATATGTATAGATAGATTACGAATATGGCAAACAAACAAACAAAAACAAATACAACATAACAACAAAAATCAAACGAACTCAAATTAATTGTAGAAAATGTAATTTTTATGCAAATTATTTTTATTTAAACAAAACAAAGAAGATAAAATTTACAATCAAAAAAAAAAAAGGAAAAAAAGAAATAACTCAAAGCATAAAAACAAAGAAAAATATACACAAAACAAAAAAAAAAAACGATATTTTTTTAAAAAAAAAAACGATATTTTTTTTTTAAAATAAATTGATAGGCAAAATAAATAAATAAATGTGGGTATGGTGTGTCTCTTATAACCTCTCTACACAACTGCTAACCTCAACCTTCTCGTGGTTCACCGTTTTCCACAAATGAGGCAATGGCGAGCAAGTGTTCAGCGGTATATCTGTTCCCCTTTAGCAGTACTGTAGAGGCAATATTTACAGTAAACTTAGCAAAGCTGGCAAGTTCGGAGGCCTGCTTGCATTAAATTACCTTCGGTACAAGGCAGCAACCCTGCTACCGAACTAGGACGCTCTGGTTTAATCTTCCATTGCGATTCGTGTATTTACAATCCTTTGTTAATTAACTTTGTGAATAGACTATGTTTATAATTACTTTAAATTGTAAATACGTCATAAATAATAATAATAATAATGTATTAAAAGGCAAAAATATATTTAAAAAAAATATTATTATTTTATATCTTATATTAAATAATTAAATATTAATTGTAACTGAAAAATTAAGTAATAATGATAAATTAAATGAATTGTAATATGAATATATGAAAAATTAAAATAATAGATGAATTCTAATCAAAGAGCAAAATAATAATTGTAAACTAATTAATGAATCGTTGTTGAAATATAGGAAAAGTTAAGTAATTATTGTAAATTGATAAGTGAAACAAGAAAATGATTCCAGGAGTATTCCATAATTAGAGCGGGAGGACTTATATACCCTCAGGATATATAACCATAATCCGACCCTGTTTTTAAAGTAAATACGAACAGTTACTTTCTTAATCAGTTATCAACTCTTATATTGTAATTATCAATCATAGAAATAAAGTATAATACAATAGTTATTGAATTAAAAATGAACAGCTATTCTCTCGGTCATTTATCATATCATCATATAAAATCATAGATATAATGTACAATAGGTTTTTTCAATAATGTGTGTCTTAAGACCGTTCTTAAATAAAGAAGTTGAAAATTACTCCGAAGAGTTTTTTTTCCTAACCTTCTTTTAAAATATAATTGACGCAGCCGGTGCCTTTATCTTCCAAAAAAGATAAAGTAAGATCCGGACCATGGTGGCCGTAATAAGCAGGATCTAAAGATCTTGCAATGCTTTGAAAAAGGGCTAGAAAAGTCTATCTTTTTTAGAACTTAACTCACGCATTCGTTCTGTCTCTGACCACAACTGGCTGTGAGTGCTTGCATTGTTTGGAAAAACTCCTGCAACGGGTCAGAGACGGGATTTCTTATATATTATCTTACGATTAATTTTAAATTTTGCTTGTTTTTCATTAATTAAATAAATTAGCTTTAAGCCTAATTATGATCACTTATTATTATTATTAATTATTTTTTTGGTTTAAACTCCTGTATTAATAAATTACTTTTAAGTTGACAAAAATCAAGATTAGTTAAATAAATAATAATCAGATTGCATGTAGTTAGTAAATTAAACTGATGGCACAGTAAAATATTTTAAGATCGCTAATTGTATTTTATAGTGGACTTATTGGAATTTTGTTTTATAAAGGACTTCAATAGTAGCTTTTTTCAGCTTGGAGGAACTAAAGGAATATCACAACAATCGAAATATACCCAAGAACAATGTAAAGGTCATATAATTAAAACTTAACTTTTATTCAAACTGTAACGTTGCACGAATATTTGTCTGTTAGTATTGGTTATTATAAATTTTTTTTTTTTTTTTTTCACAGATAAAAAATATAACATTTGAATAGGAGAGTAAGCGAATAAGGAATCCATCACTACATTTACTTGAAGTACAACAATTTTCCAAAAATTCGATACCCATAATAAATTTTGAGAAGAATGATGGATTCTAATGGAGTTGTCCCGTTAACAAAAAAAAGAAAGTACTACACCAGTATCAATATTTTATATTTCTTGGCAATACTTACTATGAAGCTGGGTGTGCTGTCCTCCGCTCAGCAAACGAATGAAATTGCAGATAGTGATAAAGCGCATTTTGATGTCGGCTTGGGACATGGTAAAAAATATAGTGTCGTTGACAATATCGAGGTACAAGTCTTTTTAATTTGTCGATTTTTTAAAATTAATACTTATTCATTTTTTTAAACAGGTTCATGATGTGTATAACATCGACGGGGAAATGCAAGAGAAGCACCCAATTCTTATGTACAAAGAGGATTTTGTAAACGAAGATTTTGGTAAGCTTTAAATATTTTTAATATGAAATTATTTAATAAAGCATAAGTCATTTATTAACAGAAACAAACAGGCACAAAACACTCACGAAAAAGAAAAACACTATAGAAAATTATAATGCTTTCAAACCGGAGAAAATATATTTCGATATTTTGCCACAGAGGCCAATTTTAATAAATGATGATGAAGATGGAAGCGAAACGAAATTCGTTGCAGAATTGGTTCCGTTGGTCGACAATTTAAAGGATACAGAAAATAGCAATCACATCAAAAAATTTCCACGACGAAGAAAGCGCGACATTAAAAATAAAAATCCTTATAATCGCAAAAAATCCTCTGTGTTTTATACAATACGAGGAGTACAAGCACAATCCTTTCAAAATTCGAAACCAAACTTTGTTATTATTAGGTTTGTATTTCCCGCAAGAACAACAAGGTGTTATTAAGACAGTTTTCTTTCCATAAAGACATCCTGTGCAAGGTAAACCGCCAATTCTGCCGTATAACATTGGTTCACGCGGCGATTTTGATGGCCATATTTGGGGTCAGACTAGTAAGTTAAGATAAGATAAGAAAGCATTTTCGAATAAATTTGTTCAATTTTAGCTACCATAATGCCTGATACTTCTAACAGAGGAACGCCACCCAGCTTATGGCATGACTCAAATCCGGAAAATTTTGACTTTTCCCAGTATGATAGTAAGTATTCAATCTTAAAACCAACAACATGTATGGTATAAAAAATCTAAAAACATTTAACAATTCAGATCCCAAACAAAATGATGCGGCGGATCAGCCACATGGCACTCAAAGCACGTCCAGGGGACAAAATGATTTAAAGGGTATGATGAAATATATTGTAAAATAAACAAAATAATATATATTTATGTGTGATTTAATGTCTGGATATGCGCAACTATAGAAAAACTAACATATCCTTCGCTAACATAATCTTTTTATTTTAATTTTCTTTCTACTCCACCACAATTTTGTGGCAAGATAAAATTCTCCGAACAATTAAAGGTCCGAGTTCGGCTGCAATACCACCACGTGCCACTTCCCGTAAAGTCAGTAACTGCGTTTGGGCCATTGTGAATTGTTGTGCGCAGACTGACAACAAGGTTCGCTACTATTGTTTTGAGGAATTCAGTTGCCATGGCGCATTCTGGGGTTTGAACCCTTGTGCAGATAAAGTTCGGGATAACGCAATCTCGCATCTAGACAGTACATATGCTTAACCTTCGTTTATCGATCGATAAAACGTGATTACCAAAAATCTAAACGAAAAACAAAGGTGTTTTTATATTGCATCTAATTAAGCTCGTATAATAATAAAAACAAATATTTTATTAAAGGTCTTTTTAATTTTTTAACAAGAATATATTTTCGTCTGTTTTAAAATAGAAACACCCACCAAAGCAATCATTCAGAAGGCCTTCGAAATTGCTAAGGAGGCCTTAAATGGGACTAGATAGCCTGACGGTGAAAAAAATTACTTCGCTGTTGTTACGCACTGAGTCACACGAGGTTTGCGGAGGTATCCTGCAGGGTTACGTATTGCGTCCAATACTGAGGAATGTCATGTATGACTGAATTATGTGAAATGGTAAATCAAATGGAGTGAAAATAGTCGGGTGTGCGAATGACATTGCAATAGTCGCGGTAGAAAAAATACTGGGTGAGGTTCCATCCAATCTGGAAAAAACAATTACAGCTTCAAGACCCTTTTCTTTACATTTGGAATACCAGCTATGCTTTAAGTACCACCTAAGTAAGTTTAGCGACATACAAAAATTGGCTAGGAATAATAATGTTGCTCAATCTGCGACTTCTTCAGCAGCCGTTTATAAAAATGGAATTCTCGATGATTCGCTGAAATGTAACACTCTGCTGGCCTTCCAGATTGCAACTGGTTTATTTAATTCTTCATAATAACTTAAAGGCTAATAATTCAAGCTTAACCTAACTAACATACTTAAAAAGTGAATCGCAAGCAATGTCTGTGCAATGAATTATATATCTTCTCACCGTTCATTTATTTTACTGATAAGAACATATGAAATATAAGAAACTAATGAAGGGCGCGAACATACTCCCCTCCGTGGAAATTCGTTAGTTGGAGATCTTCTTCGTTAACGAGCAACTTTTATGGATATTCTACTTAAACGCGTTAACTTTTGTCTTTATTATCACCACAAACACTTGTCCGTCGGCACCATCATGAACTTCGATCACTCGCCCTAAAATGCATTGAATCGGCGGCACGTTGTCTTCGGCGACCAACACCAAACTTCCATTTTCAAGGTTTTAATTTGTAGACGATATTGTTTTTTTTTTTTTTAATTTTTTGTCTTTCGATTTAGGTATTGTAGCGTAACATGTTATACATGTGAATCAAACTTAAGTTAATTTTTCAGAGTATTCAATAACTTCAAAACTATAATATTAATATTACAAATAAAGAGATATTGTAAGTAATATATTATGACTAAGGAAAATTGGAACACAAAAAACTTAATTAATGAAAAAGGCTGGCTGGTGAGAATAGTCTAAGGGTTAGCTTGTCCTTTTTAACACTTTTTATTTTATTATTATACAAGTATTTACATTGCGATTAATGTATTTAGTGATTTATAGATTGATTTTTTCCTTTGTTCAACCTGCCTACCCCTTTTGATGTCGGAAGCGCGCAGTGGCAAAAATGCTCTCACAGGACAGTTATTTATTTAAACAACACACCAACAATATGTACATGACAACATAACAACAAAATATACTTGCTCGCAATCCAACAACAATAAGTGTGACCCAAGTATATTTCATTGTGTTTCTCTTTCTTATTTTATCTTCCTATGACACACATATTTCAAGACACTTTGCACTGCTGAAACCAATGAAAAGCCGGAGTAATAATAGTGATGAAAAAATTGATACAATATTTTTAACTGAAATTAGCAGTTTCTTATATAGGATTTTACAATCATTATTGTTTGGGCGCATAGTTAATAAGTCGCCCCTCGCATTTTCGCTGACATCCGTTATTATGTTATGTGTTATGTATGACAGCATCCAACTTCGCTTTTATTGTTTCGCATTTTTTCCATCCACAAATAAAAAGCTGATTATTGAAAAGAAAATTACGAAAATGAAATTGTTCGTATCTTTTTCTAAGCACTTATTGAAAGACCAGCGTATTATAATTTTTTAGCCTTTCCGTTTCTCTCGATATATTTTTAATGCATAGAACTCTTCGCACAAACATTAAATAATTAAAACATAATGTTACGTCCTACTTTGAATTAATAGATGCATACTGTGAATTGTTCAAAAATCAGTGAGGTTTTTTCATTGAATTTGATGTGTTTTATGGTCGTCATTATCGGGAAGTCTACCGTTTCTACAAATGCCTTCAACGAAAATTAATTAATAAAGATTCGGGAGAACCAGCTTTTGCACTGTCTTTCAAAGACTATAAAGCAAAAAATGGTGAATAAGAACTTTAAAATTTTCCGTGGTATAGCCAGATT
The DNA here is from genome assembly GCA_037043295.1 of Amiota minor. Taxonomy (NCBI): domain Eukaryota; kingdom Metazoa; phylum Arthropoda; class Insecta; order Diptera; family Drosophilidae; genus Amiota; species Amiota minor. The sequence goes on along the minus strand of JBAMAW010002569.1, from coordinate 345,645 downwards.
TGCAAATACAAAACTATAGAAAATTGCACCAATATTTTAGTTCTTCATCAAAGAGTATACAATAAAATGCTTGTAAACTGTTCCTACAAGTCATCTATTCCGAAAACCTCATTGACACTTTGAACAACTCAATATGCACCTTGATTTTACTTTTCAAAACCCTTACGAACAATACATGTAGCTTACCGCATTTATTATCGTAAGACCTTTTGGTGGAGCTGCTGGTATTCGAATGTTTTATTTCACGTCTGCCCATTTTACAAGATTTTGTTTTTAATGAAGTTCTTTGTTAGTATTTTCGATGGTGTGGTAGATAGATGTAAGAAGCACATTAATAATGATTTTTTACTGTAACATTTTGCTATTTTAAAATAGTGTCTCTATGATGGCGAAATGATTGGTACTAGTATGACAGCATTATGGTTGTTGTTGCGACAAATTCTATTGCAGTAATTTGCAAATGTGCAATGTGGGTAATATAGTTATCATTCGTAGTATTATAATAAATAAATATGATTTGCGTAATGGTGAGAGTATCAATCCTTTCCCTAGTTACAATTGATTCTTCCTGCTGGCAACTTATAATCAATTGGGCTCTTCTCTGTTACACCAAATGCCTGAAAGTATAAGAATTAAACAAAAGTCCAAACATATTGAAAAATTATTATTACATTTGATTTCTTGTTCAGTTAATAGACGGTGGGGCGATTTTTGTTCTCTTAAAGCCTTTTAACGTGAAAACATCATTAAATTTGCTTTTATAGGAGGTGCAATCCAAAAAATTGAAGATAACAAAATTGTGCGATACAGTTTGCTGTTGCAGCTATATATCTAAGCTACCACTCCATAGCTCAAAGATCTAAGACTTGGTTATGTTGAGTAAGGACCGTAGCTGATTCCGTGAGTTACCGCTACGCTGCACCACCAACCCTCATTATCAAAGACAGATACCACGGTTCTAAGTCAACGAACTAAGTGTTGACTTGCTTTGTCAGCAACTGATCAACAAGACATAGAACCACAAACAGACAGATATTCTTGATTAACAAACGTTGACCCAAAATAAACAATTGAATACGAGAACGACAAATTCCAGACGATGACATAAGGAAGTACATTTTAGAATAATGTGAACACGTTAAAACTACTAACGTAAGCACTTTGTATAGCTCAGCCGATCTAAGATACTTTTGAAATGAAAATTCAGTTCCATTTTCAAACCAACATGTTCATTTTATTATATCACCAATAGCGTTATTAGTGGTAATTAGCAGAGTCGGTTTTCCCCAGATTTATAGAAACGCGAAGTCTTGAATACATAGCATTAAAAAAAAAAAAGAATGTACAATAGATATAGATATACATACACAAATAAGATCTTTGGATGATCCTGGGGCAGTACATTGTAACTATATATATCTATACAGAAGTTAAAACAAGTAAAAAGAACGTTAACTTCGCCTATGCCGAAGTTGATAAACTCTTCACGCGCCCATTAGAAAATATTTTTGCCTACGCTCCTGTGATAGACTATGCAGAAATAGTTGATTCAGTTCGTAAGTGCATTGGCACGAGACCTCACGTGTTCTGTTAAGTTTTCACAAGGTGCGTAAAAGAAGGTCTCTTTCCCAGATGTTGAAAAAATCAACGCTTGGTACTCATCCCGAAAGGGAACTTCCCCCTGCTCAACCATCGTCCAACAGGCCTCTGTGCCTGGTAAGTAGTACTGGATCGTATGCACTACACTCCAGCAGTACACAGTACAAATGAACTGGCCGACCTGAAATTTGGTTTCAGACCGAAAAGAGGTACAGTGGGAGCAATCCAAGGGTTGTGACATTGCCAAAGAGGCCCTACATTGCGGCAACAGAAAGAAAAATGTATTTAATTCTGCAGATTGGAGCTGTATTATCAATGCGCTAGCCACACTGGAGATGCGCGGCTACCTGATTCGGATGATAGTGTGTGTGAGTCTGTGACACTGAAGAAGTCATAAAGTCCTACGAGATATCTGGAGGTTTGCCACAAGGTTCCGTTCCGGGCCCAATACTGTGGAATGTTATGTACGATGGAATTCTGCGGATTAATAAACCCAATGGCGTAGAGATAGTGATGCTGATGACATTGCAATAGTGGTAGTATAAAAAAGGTTGGTGAGGCTGCATCAAACGTGGAACGAACTGTTGCAGCTTCAAGAAGTTCGCCTAGGCAGAACCACCTTTGTCTGACGGAATGTAAAATCGAGTTGGTACTCATGAGCTCCATGAAAAGGTGGAAAACTTTCAGTCCAAGTCGGTAACCACATTATTTGATCAAGGCCTTTCATCAAGTACCTAGAAGTACTTGTGACCATCGCTTGTGATTCAAGTACCACCTAAGCGAGTCAGCCAAAAAAGCAGCTGCAAGAACACACAAATTGGCGAGGATTCTCCCAAACTTAAGTGGACCCAGACAGCAAATACGGGTTCTACTAGGTTCGGTAAGTAAATCTATACTGCTTTATGCGGGCCCGGTTTTGGGCTGGAGCTCTCGCAACTCTCTCTCTCTCTATCCTCTTGCAAGGAATAAAGAGTGCCCACCGGGTTGCGAAAGTAAGGATCTGTAGAGCAGCCGGACTGTTGCAGACAGTGCGGCGGGTGTTTTGCAGGCAAACTTCCAATTGACTTGGAAGCCCTGTCTGCAAGGGATATATACCTTTCCCGAAAACCTCCAGTAGAGCAAGCAGTATGGAGTTCAGGTCCAGGTATTTTAACATATGCCAACACAGGTGGAGTAGTGCGTTGCCACGAAGGATCCATCCCTTACATAGCAGATTGACTTCAGAGGAGAGGCGGAGGAACGGAGACGTTGGTTTCGAATTTATCCAATTCGTAACTGGCCATGGATGCGTCAGGCAATACCTGCACAGATTTGTGCATGCCGAGGATACATATAGAGGCCTCTGCCGCAATGTGGTAGAAGACCCAGAACACCTAGTTCATGAGTGTCCTCGGTTTGAAGTACAGTGAAGTGGGATGTACGATCGCCTTGGATCTCTCTGCAGCACAAAGGAGATCATAAGGCGTATGTTAACAACATCAGAAGAGTGGGCATTTCTCACATCCGAGACCGCAAACATCATTCATGAGGCTCGAACGTACGAGTGGTTAATAGTGCCTGGATTAGGTCAATTTTCCTCCCTACAAAGTATTGATTGGGTGGTTCCGTAGGGGTAAAAGGGATAGGGCTTTTTAGTCGGTAGAAATCTTGTGCTACGGGCCATGGTTATATTGTAGTTATTTGGTTTTTTACATTTTTTCATTCGGAGCAAAATATACTTTGTTGTTATTTTCAAAAAAATAGAAATATTCAGAAGAAAATAGAGGAATAGAGAATGAATGTTTGCGTTCTTTAAAGCAATACGCACGAGACCGTCGTATGCGAAGAGTAAAACATTAAGATGTTCGCTTTGCTGTAGTCAACGAGCTAAACGAAGCACAACAACAACATGCAAAAATGTAACTTTAGTACAATATAATTGAAATGAAACACATGTTTTATAATTTTGTTCTATTCCGTTTTGTGGAAACACGTCAAGATCTTACATTTAAGCAAGATATGCATGTTGAGTTGCAAAATGATCGTTCTGCAAAAATATTTTCATAGATAATGGCGCAATCAGTCAGGCGTTTTGACTGCTTGTATTTCCATATTTTTGTCAATTAACTGAGTCAAAATCCTAACTCATTTATAAGCTATTCCCAAACGTTGCTAAAAATTTTAAAGATCATGTTTGGTTGAGCGAACGAGCTATATTGGCTGCCAAAAACTTGGATGGAGATGAAATAAATTACAAAATTCAATATGGCAATGCAAGTGAATTGAGGACATACAAATCATTTGATTCCACGTCAACTATACACCCGACTTTTTGATATGCCAGGACTGCCGCCTCACAATCTTCAATTAAAGGTCGGATCGGTAATCATAATGTAGCGAAATATAAACCCACCGCATCTTTGTAACTGTACACGGCTAGCAGTAAAAATATTACTGAATCAAAGCAACCTTTCTTTCGCTTTCGCTATGACAATAAATAATTCCCAGGGGTAGTCATTGAGTATTTGCGAAATTAATGGTAATGTATATTCCCTGTTCCCATGTTGGCAAACCATTGCATTTGTTTATTTACGCGCCAGGGAATCGAACAAAAATATCGTATACCATACAACATTACAACCTACCGGAAAGGGCAGAACAACGTTTGCTGGTAGTATTACAAGTTTGTCATGAAGTTTGTAACAGGCAGAATGAGATATATATATATTGTATATATAGCTTTGATCAGCTCGACGAGACGGATTGATTAAGCCACGTCCGTTTGTATGCATGCAAACTTGTCCTTCAGTTTTTGAACTAGAGAGCTGCAATTTTGCACAAACCTTTCTGTTTACTAGACGCAGTACATTTGTTGGAACCAAACGAATCGAGCCACTTCCCAGACAAATTAATTCTTATCAAATAAAACTTTTGTTTTTAGTCCTATAGAACTGTAACTTGAACACTATAAGTTTCCAAGATAGGTGCAGTACATTTGTCGGAACCAGCTGAAGCGACCAACTTAGGGGGTACCTCCCATACAAATCACCCATTTAAATTCAGGTTCTTATTAGATAATCTTTTTTGTTTTTTTCCTTGTTTTGAGGAGATATTATTTTATATCACCTATAATTTTTTAAGTAAATACAAGCTTTTCGTGTTTAATTTATTTATTATTTATTTGCTTTCAGTTATGTTTTTTTTATATCTGTTTAAATTACAAACTTGTAATTATGAAGAGCCATAGCCGATCTTTAATTTTGTTTTGTTCAACACTTTATTTTTTGACTGAAAAAACATTTGATTTCACATGATTATTGATACAAAATAATTCAGCTTTGCTTATCCTAACAGAATAATGCTATTCACATTTTACCTAATAATATACAACAGAGATAAATATTTAACTTCAAACTCAAACATTAACAATAAACAAACAGATCTTTACTCCAAGCCCAAACAATATTCTTATGTGTGCTCCTTTTATAGAAATAAAAGGGCAATGATCTTCGTTATATATTAGCACTTATCGTTGTTGTTTGTTATTTTGTTGCGTTCACGTATACTTGCGTGTACTTTCGATAAGGACTTATCAAGAACTGATTCCTCTCTGCTCATCATTGAAATTGAAGCTGCATTCAAAAAGGTCTCTTCGAATGAACTTCAGCTTCAAACCTTCTGCTCCCGACATGCTTCGCACGTTGGAAACGCTGGTTTCAACCGATGTAGTCCCAAAGAGCAGAAGAACGAGCTTGCCTGTGGCTGTTTTGATAAGGCCATTTGAAGTACGGATGATAGCGACACGACGATTCCGTCATCTCCAAGAATAGTCCTTTCGATACGACCCAGCTGTCACCTTTGACAAGCACCAATAATCCTGGTTGTATTTGTAGCGCCGATGACCGCAATTTTCCTCGTTCTTGAAGCAAATAGAGATAGCTAACGCTCCACTTCCTCCAGAACATTTGCTGCAGCTGACACATACGTCATACATCATATAAGGGGCGCCAATTGTTGCGAATCATGAACCAATGAGAAAATGCCCAGGCATTTCCAAGTCATCCGGATTCTCTGAAATGGGACAAAGTGGTCGTGAGTTTAGCAGTGCTGAGATTTGACAAAAAAGAGTGCGGAGCTCGTTAAATAACAGTACTGATTTTCCAACAACACGATAAAAGTAAAATTTGGATGATTTCACAGCGGCTTCCCTAAACCCGTCGAAATGAGGAGAGCGATGCGGAATAAAACGCCAATTTATGCCAATTGTTATACAGTCACTGGATATCTCATTTATGTGGAGATGTGTTGCGCCCACAAAACTCGTAGCGTTATCCGACCAAAATGAATTTGGTTTGCCTGTTAGGCTAATAAATCTTTTTAATGCAGCAATGAATGAAGATGTGTAAAAGTCTTCCACGACTTTTAAATGCGTAGCCTTCGTAGCGAAGCATATGAAAATTGTAATGTAACATTTAATACATGGCACGTTCCTATTGCCAAAAATCTTTGACGCAGAGCAGACTTAGAGGTCGAGCTTGCAAGAATTTGTGATAGGAAAACATGATTATTGCGTTTGTTACAGGATGATGTTTTGGCAACAACAATGGGTGCCTAGCGTTGTAATCTAAATATGGGTTTTGAAGCCGTCCGCCAATCCGAATCAGACCCTGCGAATCAATGATGGGATTAAGTGATAGAAGCTTGCTTTTGGTTGACAAAGTCCCCCTGCTGAATACATCTGATGAGCAAATGCGTGCCGTTTCTGATATCATCAATAGTAAGGCATCGTTTAGAACGAGGTACATCAGAGAAAAAATGTCGGCCGGATTCATATGAGAAGGCACGTGATGCCAATTCATACGCATCGATCGTTCCTGAATTTGATTACTAATCCATGAGAGTACTATCGTTGAATCTGACCAACAGTGGAAATGCAATCAAATGGTAAATTTTGAGCAACTTTTGCTACGAACTCGGACAGTAAATGCAAAAAGTTCCAATCTGGGAATCGTTTATATTTTCAAAGGAGCAATTCTGCACTTCAAACACAACACATGGGATGAAAATATTCCATTAAGCTCAGAAATGACGTAAACACAAGTGCCGTAAGCGGCCATACTTGCATCACAAAATGCATGAATTTGATAGGTAGCTTGAGGAAGCTTAACAAGGCGAGGAAATTTGAGACTAACAACGCTTGACATCTGCGATATAATCTCCAACCATGAAGGGTGCAAAGCTTATTCCCAATGGAGTTTGTCCTTCCAAAGAGCCTAAAAGATCGTAAAATCTAGTAGCAATGGTCACTACAATTGCACGCTTGGTGATTAAGCCTTAAAGTAGATGATCAGAACTAGGATCCCAAGGTAATCCAAGAGTCTCAATGATGTTTCTTTCATACTTTAATTTCAGGAAGGTTTCTCAGTCCGACTCTGCTTCAAAAAGAGCAGAAGGCTCATTGGAACACCATTTGCGAATTGGGAAATGACCTCTTCGCAATACTTCCATCACCTGACATCGAATTTGTGATACCTCCTCAATTGTATCCCTTCCAGTTATAAGGCCATTGCTGTAGAAGTCCTTGCGTATAATTTTGGCGGCAAGTGGAAATTCATACGCGATTTGATGCATCGCCCGAAGAGCCAGGAATACAGTTGACTTCGACTACGTGACTGTTTCCAAAGAGTATGTCTTCATGTCCTCTTCAGGATCATCCCGCCGCAGGATGCACTATAAATACTCATCTGGGTGCTCTATGTGAACACAACGATACATCTTGCAAATATCGCCACAGTGCAACTTGAAGCGTAAGAATCTTTGGTTGTATAGATGGGTTGTATAGATGGGCCTGCCGACAATAAATCGTTTAAGGATGAACCAGATGATGATTTTGCCAAAACATCAAATACAACACGCAATTTGGTGTTGAGGACCGCTAAGTAACTTAGGCACCACGGTCATATGACCCAAATCAGAAATGCTGAATATTGTGCCTTCAATGATAAATTCTTCTTCAGCTTTGTCTCAAGTTTTCTAAATCGTCTTAAAGCCGTGCTGTATGAGTTACCGAGCGCATCAAAAGTGGTCCTGGCAGGAAGACGAACAGAATACTGACCAGAAAGAATGCGAGTGCAGCCTCGTTGGAATAACTGCTCACAGAGAGTGTCTTCATCAGAAATAGGGGTTGAGGAACCATTGTTGATTCCCCAAACTCGACCAACAGCCTCTGATAAATCATTAACATCTGGCTTGGAATTTGAGCAATTGGCTGGCATTACAATGTTTACAATGACTTGACTTGAATTGCTGTAAACTATGACCCTTACGAAGGCTATTCGAACAAAGTTGCAACCTTTTAGCTTTCTTGTGTCACAAGTTTGAGATATAATGATCCTTATCCTTACAGAATAAGAGTGATCGATATAATGATGTAATGAAAATTTGATTATTTTTGTTTAAAGCTTTTCCAACCTGGTGGCTAGGTGCTTGCTTTACCATAGCGCATTCTACGTTTTCCATCATCCGACAACTCTTCTCCAAGAACGATGCCATGTCTGCCCACATGGGTAATTTGTTTATGGGCAGGGACTCTTCCCATTTTTCCATAGTCGATCCAACTTGCCAGCTATAAGATGTGTTAACAAGCCGTCTGCCAACTCTTCCATTCTCGCCATGGTGTTTAATGTTCTTAGATGAGAGTTGATTTTGTAGCTGAGTTCTCGCAGGCTGCTTGTCGACCTTTTCTCCTTCTTTGATAAGCCGAAAATAGACCACACGTATGCCTGAAAATTCAATAATTTATTATTATACCGATTCAATAAAAGTTCTAAGGCTTTATCATAATAAGCTTCCTTTGACTCGAGTGAGCGCAATGTCTCCAGTGCAACACCATCCAAACAGGAACGCAAATGCTGAAATTTCTCCACCTTACTCATGTCCCGACTTTTGATAACGATAGTACGATAGTAGTCTCAGGAAAATCTTGGTAACCGCAGTTGGGGCAAGCGAGAGCTACACGATTGATTAAAGATGGTTGTACTAGCTTCGCTACGAATTGATGCAGTCGAGTTGAATAAGATTATCGTCCTTCTGGTTAAGACTAAGCTCATGCGTTAACTTCGACTTGACCTCACAATAGAAATTTGAAAATGCAATACGAGCATCACCTTCAAATTCTTTGACAACTTGGCGCCAACGGAGCGCTCTGCAATATAGAATCTTCTTGATCCATAATAAAATGCCCCAAAAAGTAACTTTGAAAAGTATCTGGAAGCGAAACTTCTTTAGCGAAGGGAGGTAAATCCAAAAGTTACAACATGAAATGTGACGAAAATCAAAATGCGATGAAGCTTCACAGACGTAGTGGGGAGACGCATAAGCCATATTATATAAAGTAAAAACCGTATTATTGCAACTAACCGTCACTGATGCACAATGTGTATATGTGTATATAAGCACGTACATTATTTAAAAATCAGTTATACGGAACCCGCAATCCATGTTTAGTATGTACAGTGCGTACGCCTCCATGCATTCGTTTAAAGACTTCTAAATTTATAAATAAGCATTCATCATTTTTTGGAACCAAAATAATTGAATTCAAAATGTCAGTAGATAAAATAGTTTCCGGAATATTTCCAAATATATCACAAATTAAATTATTCGATATTTCAACGATATCCGAACCGAACTGAGGAAAAGCTTCCATTTTACCGTTACGAAGTGATATAAGAAACTGAACAAATTGAATTTCATGAGGAAGGGCCCTCATATTTCGAGTTGAAGTGGCTTGATACAAGTTTCCAAATTCAGAACACGACAATTTTCGATGAGGGTATCATATGAACCATGAGGAACAACTGGCAGGAGTTGTCTAAAATCACTGCATAACAAAATTGTTTCCCCCCAAATAATTTGTCTCTATTCTCTCCCGAATTCAAGTCCCTCAGAAATCTACCAATTAATTTCATAGCATAAAGAGAACACATTAAAATTTCGTTAATAGCGAGACACTCCAATAATAACGTTGATAGCGCGAGACACTCCAAATGATACTAAAAAACAAAGTCAAACCAAAGTCTGCTTATCATGCAGAAAACAACTGCAATCGCAGTCAGCATATAAAACACAATAGAATTCGGCATAATAACCGAACAAGCTGATTCGGCCTACGTCATCGATCATGCCTACGTGGAAAGAGTTCTGGTAGAAAGGATTCAGAAGAGAGTGTACGAGCAAATGTCTGATTTGCAATTTGGGTTTAGGAAGGGCATATGCGTCGAGGATGCTTGGAGCTATGTGTCTGACTGTGTTCAAGCAAATAGTTGCAAGTATGTGCTAGGTGTGTCTGTTGATTTTATGAGTGCGTTTGACTATCTAAGTTGGGATTGTGTTTTGAGGAAATTGAGAGATTGTGGAAGTCGGGAAATGGCTCTTTGGAAGAGTTATTTCTCTGACAGGCGTGCTTGTGCGGTTGGATTGAATGAGTGTGTCAGTGTGGATGTGGTTCAGTGGTTGCCCACAGGATTCTATCTGTGGTCCATTTATTTGGAACCTCATGATCGATTCATTGTCAAGGCAGCTCGGACATGGTTACAAGTGCTGTGCGTATGCGGATGATTTACTCATCCTGATTGAGGGACAATCGCATTTGGAAATCGAGCGCAAGGCCCAAGAGTCCATGCGCTTTGTTTCTGAATGGAGCAGTAGTGTTGGGGTCAGTATGGCGGTGTATAAGTCTGTGGCAATGTTGCTTAAGGGCAAATTGTCACAAAGTCGGCGTTCTATCGGCAGCTTTCGATATGTAACTAAGGTGAAATACCTTGGTATTTTGCGGAGTGAATGGGGTCTCAGTAGGCGTGCTGATCGTATAATGTATAGAGATCTATTTGTTGCATGTGCAGCATATGGATCATCGGTGTGATATAAAACGGCATCGTATGCTGTAGGCAGGAAGAAAGTGTTATCATGCCAGAGGGTTATGATATTGGGATGTTTGCCAGTATGTCGCACTGTCTCCAATAAGGCTTTGCAGATTTTGCTTGGTGTGGTGCCTCTTGATCTGGGGGTTCTTTGCATATTGATTCGAGAGGTATGAATGAGTTAGGTATTTTGAGTGTTAATGGGGGTTTTGATTTTAGTGAGGTGATCTCCAGTAGGGATTGAATTAGGAGATTAAATGGGTTTGCACGTGCAATATTTTTGAGACATCGTACGATTGTAACCTGAGAATGTCCGCTATATGTGTGAATGTAGGTTGGGTTAGTGTTCTCCCCGAGGTAACCAGTCCCTGAGCTTCATGCTCTACTGGTAGTAACTTGGATACGCTGCCTGACCAGAGGTATTTTCTAGAATCACGGGCGTGTGGCCTTGTAGCGGTCTCAGCCTACTACCCATTCGCTTAAAGTTCTTGTGACAGTGTGGATATATGCTCGCCTGATCTTGATCATAGAAATTCTGCCAGTTGGCGGAAGAGGTAGGAATATATCTCGCTTCAAACAGTGAGGAAGCTACATCCATGAGTATAGCTTTAAACTATGCCATCTGCATTCTATTATTATTTGTAAGCCTTGCAAATTCAATTTGAAAGGGAAGCAAACTGCGTGCAACACTCCGACCATGATGTAATCTTTAATTATTGTTTTCGTAACAATTAATAGTCTTTCAAGACTTGTGACTCTTGAAAGTGCGACATAAACGAGTTGTTGGTCATGAGATTTTTCATACTCATAAACAACCTGGTGGAAGGTACCTCCTTGAGATTTGTTAATTGTCATCCCACAGACTGGAACTAAATGGAAGTGATTTCGCTAAGCTCTAATAGTACGATTGGTATTCAAATAGATTGTAGTATTTCTTCGGGCGATATGAACCAAATCGTTTACAATTTCTCTGAACATAACCCACAGAAATGTTCCTTTATTTAAGTCCAATTCTACAACTAAGAGGAAATCGTTACCAGAGGCGTTGTATTCAAGCTGATATTCAATTAACTCCAAAAACCCTATAGCTTCATTTGCTAAACCATCGGACACATCTATATTCGTCGTTTTCATATAAGGTCGTCCAAAAACGAACATAATTTCGTAGGGAAATCCACCTGTATATTAGACGACTTTTTTATGCAGTTGTTGTCTTAAATGAGTTAGTTGGTCAGCTGTTCCCAGCAACAGATAAGACTTTGTCTGGACTAGCGTTTAGGATCCATTTGTTATACTGCTCCACGCCATGATTTCCAAAGAACTGTCGAATGCCATTAGGACATTGCATCATTTCATCTCGCTCGTCAGTCAAAGAGTTTTTTTTGTGTTATGCTTTACGGCTAGGCACTAATAATAAATTAGTTTAGACTCATTAGAATGCTCCACCTCCACGGAAACCTTGAGTAAAAGGCAAAAGATTTATTCGAAAACTGAAGAAGCCAATCAATTTTTCAATCACATTTTATTTCATATTGCATCGTATTGATTCTTCTCTCTTTCACACTCCGCTTCCAGTTTTCTTGTATTGCCATTTATTGCTGGCATTACAAAATTTAAAAAGGAAAAGAATAAGAAAAACAAAAATAAAGGTTTATTAGCCTAACGGAGGGCTAGAACCCATTCTCTGTTGTTTTGAGTCACTGGCCAAGCCGGCTCTTCACACTAGGCTATTGAGGTATTTATATTCGTAGCAGGAAAGTGCATATTTAAAGTGTTTTACTCTCGTTTTATTTAATTCGATTTTTCGATTTATTAATTTTAAAACTTTAATAAGATTATGCTATCCAAAATGAATCAAATGTTGTATTGCCACTTATTTGTTGTAGTCAAAAGAAAATTTTAGATTTAAAAATCACGTTGCCGCCAACTGTCAGTGACCTGTCGACCATCTAAGCACTACCTAAAGCACGCGTTGCTTAATTTCACTCATCGAAAATAATAAGTTCTAAAGTGGTGACCTCGACGTGATTATGAACCAACAGCGTTATAAAAACAAAAATATGGAAGACTATATTATGATTTCTTCAGTGCGAAAATTGAAGCATGGCTCAAGACGAAAGTACGAAACTTATGGAATAATCAGCGACAGAGAGAAGGTGACCACAAATCTGTCATCATTGGATCCAAACGGGTAGCTCATATCAACGCTACCACACACCGATCGTAACGTGTATGTCAAGGATGAGATTATCGATAGCGTCATTAGACGCTATTACTCCGCAGGAAAAATTGTTTAGCATGGCTCAAACCAGACGTTTTGATGCTTTGGAAGCAGCTGTAGCACAGTTTACCAAAAGGTTTGAGTGAACGACAACGTGATCACGGTCACGTAGGCGAGTGAGCTTAAAACCAGATCAACGCAGTCAATCTCGCTAACAGCAATCAGGATCTGGAGTGTACTGGTATCATCTTGAAATCGGTTATAACGTTAAAAGATGTCGCATTCCGTGAAGCTTCGTGCCTTATACCGTCGATGTTGTTGTTATTGACAAGATTTCCGGAAGGACTTTCCTTGTTGACAACGGTGCATATGTTTCTAATCTGCCATTCACTGCCAAAGCAGTTGATGCCCGTACCATTTCCACCAAGCTGTACGCTGATAACAGCTCCAATCAAGGTCATCGGCGAGAAAACGGTGAAATTGGATCTTGGTTTACGCTGAGATTTTTTGTTTGGTTATTACTTATCGCAGATGAAAATTCATCGATTATTGGTGCAGATTTCTTACGGTATAACGATCTACTCATCGATATGCGATACAATCTGCTGGTCGACAACGTGACAAATTTAAAATAATCTCAAACATTATCAATTTTGTTTTACATAGCTGTCATCAAAACATTTAACACAATTAACCCGTTCGCGGAACTATTAGCCGATTTTGCAGACATTACAAAACCTCCGGCACACGGTGCTGTTACCAAATTCTGTGCAGTTCATCGCATAAAAACTAAAGGTCAACCGGTATTTTCGCTACCTCAACGCCTATCACCAGATTTGTTAGCAGCAGCACGAGCTTTTTGCTGAAAGTCGGAATATGTCGCCCATCGAGCAGCAACTGGTCAAGCCCTCTTCACATGGAAAAAAAAAAATGGAAAAAGGATGGTACAGGCCGTGCGGATATTACCGCGATTTTAATGCTCAAATAGTACCTGACTGCTATCCTTTTCCCAGAATCTAACCGATTTTACTTCACGGTAATGTAATATTTTGTGAAATAGATCTGCTTAAAGCTTTTCATCAAGTGGCGATACATGAAGAAGCTATTCCGAAAACAGCCATAACGACACCCTTTGGGCCGGTTTTTTTTTGGGTCGTTGTTGTTATGCGAAGAAGGAGGGAAAAATCTTCCAAAGATACCCATCGGCCGTGCCACAAGTTATGTTAGATTTCCACCGACTAAAAAACCCCCTATCGCCTCATATCCCTTTTTCCCCTACGGAACTACCAAAGCATTACTTCGTAGGGAGGGAAATTGACCATATCCAGGCATTATTAACCACTTGTACGTTCGAGCCTCACGAATGATGTTTGCGATTTCGGATGTGAAAAATGCCCACTCTTCTGATGTTGTTAACATACGCTTTATGATCTCCTTTGTGCTGCAGAGGGATCCAAGGCGATCGTACATCCCACTTCACTGTACTTCAAACCGAAGACACTCATGAACTAGGTATTCTGGGCAGAGGCCGCAATATGTATCCTCGGCATGCCCAAATCTGTGCAGGTATTGCCTTACGCTTCCATGGCCAGTTACGAATTGGGTAAATTCGAAACCAATATCTCCGTATCTCCTCTACTATGTAAGGGATGGATCGTTCGTGGCAACGCACTACTCCACCTGTCATATGTTAAAATACATGGACCTCAACTCCACACTGCTTACTCTATTGGAGGTTTTTGGGCAAGGTATATGTCCCTTGCAGACAGGGCTTCCAAGTCAATTGGAAGTTTTCTTGAAAACACCGTCCGCATCGCCTGCAACAGTCCAACTGCTCTACAGATCCTTACTTTCGCAACCCGGTGGGCACTGTTTATTCCTTGCAAGAGTATAGAGAGAGAGAGAGAGAGAGTTGCGAGGGCCCTAGCCCAAATCGGAGCCGTATAAAGTATAGATATACTCACCTAGTAGGATAGAAACGTATGTGCTGTCTGGGTCCACTTAAGTTTGGGAGAATCCTCGCCAATTTTTCTGTTCTTGCAGCTGCCGTTTTGGCAGACTCGCTAGGTGGTACTTGAAATACAGGCGATGATCCAGAAGTACTTCCAGGTATTTGGTGAAACGCCTTGATTAAAAATGTTGTTCCCGTATTTCACTGAAAGTTTTTCAATCTTTTTTCTGGAGCTCATGAGTACCAACTTGGTTTTATGTTCCACCAGGCAAAGGTGGTTCTGCCATCCCTTCAATCCTTATTGCCTTAACGGTAACACAGGTGGCCTGGATAGCAGGGAATTGTTTGAAGTTGGCTGCTATCACGTCCTCAGCTTCTGTGACTTTGTCAAGGTACCTGCACTCATCCCTGCAGCGTCCCCTTCATCTTATCCCTTAGGGTTTCCATCAGCGCACTACTCTTCTTGGAGAGTAGAATTTCTCCCTTAGCAGTCCTGCGTATCCTGCTAACGCTTTAACCACCCTTTCATGTTTTTTATCTTCTTTAGGATATCTGCGCAGGATAATTCCGATACTTTAGTGGTGATAAAAACATCGGGAAATGTGCGACGAGACCTCTTTTTCCTTCTTTAGGAGGCTGTTTAGAGGGAACCCCGTTAACATTTTTGGGCCGTGTGAGCTGTGCCCCATTCCCCGTTTCTTCGATTTTTCGAAACTTGCCACTTGTTCTCTTCGGGCTTAAGTGTAGACTCTATAGGACGTTCCTGGGATCTGTTGCTGCTCGCTTTGCTGACTTTACATAAGCCTCCAACTTCACCGAGGCGACCTTTTCAGCAATTTTTTTTGGTTGCACTAAGAGGGTTAGCATTAGCTTTCCCTTTTATCCTTCCCTCGATCGTCTGCACACAGACAACCATCCTGACATGAGGCACCTTATGATTGCTATTTTCTTTATGCAGCTTTATGGCCAATTGCAACAGGTCCCTCATGTCATTGCTGATATGGCGCTGATTTTTCGTCATCTTCCTCCTCCTCCAACTTTTTTAACAAAGTAATTGAATATAATAATTGGGTAATTGTTTTGTTTGCGTTATTTTCATCACCCTGAGCTTTTTTCCCTGGCGTCAACTTCGTAGGCTGCGGCGCTTTTACTTTTGTTGACCTTCCTGGGGCTACCTCGTTTCCAACTGTCACCCCACCAGCCTCCTTATCCAATGCCCTTTCCTTGTTCTTTGCTGAGACCGGCGCACTTCTAACAATCACAGTAGGCTCTGATGCTGTATCACCTCTGAATGGTGAGTGGACCTCATTTTCACAAGAAACCGCCCACGATATTGGCTGCAGATCTAGAGGCTTTCTTGGATGTGAGCGGCTCATCTTACTGCCCCACAAAGAGGCCGAATCTTCAGACACACTTGTAGTTTTGTCCGCTGCAGTAACCAAGTTGTTCATTTGTGCAGTAGTTATAATTGGATCAGAACCTATGCATTCCAAAACGGTTGACATAATTTCTGTTGTTGCGCATCGTGAGGGGGCAGTCCGAAATAGTCAGGAACGGGACAGAACACAGTTCCTACACCTCTTCCCTGAGGCCTGACCTACAATTTACCAGTCACGGACAACACGGACGGAAAACCGGAGCTTGCCAGGAGCAACGCAGTTTACTCCACTTCGTCCAATGTATACTTCCTGACTAGGGTCCGAAGCGGCTGGTTTTTGATCCACGACAGATACTCCCAATACGACGTGACGTGGAACGGTCATCTCATTGCGATTTAAGCCCATCACTAGGCTTTAATTGTTGCCGACCTATCAGGTTCAGACGCAGAGCAAGAAGCCGCCCATTATGGGAACAGACGCTCTTGTTTACGTAATCTTTTGAAGCTAAACTGCGCTAAATGCATATTCATGACGTTTCATCGTATGAAACCTCATTTATCGTCTTTGGTGAGATTTTTGATCCTAAATTAAGTTTCAACCATCATATTCCTTCAAATATTAATAAGGCTGAGTATTTTCGGCTTTATTCACAGATGGTCTAAAGAATTTAATGATCTCTGCACCACTAATTATTCCCCTGAATCATTTATTGAAATCCACTTACTCACCCGGTCCAGACAAAATACATAGTTGTGTACTTAATCCATCCAATTACAGAAGTATTGCAAAACTTTCGGCAATTCCAAAGTTGTTTGAAAAAATGATTACTTCAACATTTTATCGCCACTGTAAATCTATTATTTCTCCGTGTCAACACGGTTTTATGAAAAATCGTTCACCTACTACTAATTTGCTTGAGTTTATATCTTTAGTAAATCTTGGTTTCAGCGAAAAATATCAAACTGATGTCATTCACACAGATTTCAGCAAAGCGTTTAATTCCGTATATCATGATCTGTTTTCACATAAGCTGGACCTTTTAGATTCCCGCAACATTTCTTGGATTTCTTCTTATTTAAGAAATAGAATTCAACGAGTACTACTTAACCCCAATCTTTTTAGTCCAGTTGATGTAATTTCTGGGGTTCCTCAAGCAATCTTGGCCCATTATGGTTCAATCAATTCTAAGCGATCTTGTGTTCGTATATTAGACTACAAGAGGATCGAACATCACTTCATTTTTGGTGTTTACGTAATCTTTTGAAGCTAAACTGCGCTAAGTGCATGTTCGTTTATCGTATGAAACCTCATTTAGCGTCTCATACGATAGACAACAACTCATTGGCCTTTCAGTGACTTTGGAGAGATTTTTGGCCCTAAATTGAGTTTCAACCATCATATTTCTTTAAATATTAATAACGTTAAGAGTATTTTTGAGCTTTATTAACAAATGGTCTAAAGAATTTAATGATCCCTTCACTACTAAGATTCTTTTCACCTCTCGAGCCAGCCCAGTACTTGAATACTCTTCGTGTAATGGCTGTGAGTAGAGACATAGCTTTTAAATAAAATTCCTTCGATTCTTAAAACCTACACGTATAACGAGCTATTGCATATAATGTTATCAATGAATGACATTCCATGAGTCTTATTACTGCTGACCACCTTGGCACTTGCACGCATTTCGATTGGTGATGAATCTTGTTCTCGCGTTGTTGGCCAAGTTTCAAATGGTTCCTGTAAAAAATTCTGTCCGGTGAACCACATGTTCTGACACAATTCCTTTGTATTACATACTCTTCACACCATATCGGCTGGGTACATGTCGCCAGAAAATATTTTTAGAATTTTGTTGAAACTCCTATATTCTATTGGCAACGAAACACTTCAGCTGTGAAGCACGCAGCTTTAGCCATTGCAACACGATCATGGAATCGGTCCAAAAGACTATTCGATTTGTGTATGGCATAATCTTATATGCGAATTTGCGCCACGTTCGAACTAATAATAGAGAGCACACAATTCTAATCGATGTAAAGATTGCGTCTTAATTGGAGCTACCTTTGATTTACCTATTTATTAGCAAATTTACTCTCACACCTTTGTCTGTACTTGCTCTAACATAAATGGAACATCCGTATCCTCTTTCCGAAGCGTCGGCTTCGTCGGTTTCGTGAATTTCGCAATTTTATTTTGGAATTTTTAATTTGATTGTGTTCCTTAAATCTGTTTTAGCTCTTACCATGTGCAGAGTAAACTGACGGTTCATTATTGGTTCATCCCAACTGAATTTCCTGATGATCAGGTCCTGTATTTTTCCTCGGATAATTATCGGGCAGATGAGTCCTAATGGATCAAAGAGCTGTGCAATTATAGATAATGTTGTTCGTCTGGTCGCTAAGATTACAGAGTCGAAGTCTCCACAAAAAATAACATTGTCAAGATTCGGCTGCCATGCCATGCCCAGCGTTTTTGTAACTTCTTGTTCGTCTGCATTCAAGCACATCTTGCTTGATGAATTTATGAGTGTTGCCGAATTGCTGTTAAACTTCGTCAACTGAAATCCTGCTTCAGACAGGAGGGTAATGATTTGATTCATTTTTAGTTTTATCTCTTCAAGACAATCTGCATCAGTCAATACATATAAATCATGTCGTAGAACATTTGCTCCGATAGGGTAAATCTGTTCCCATAAATCTGCTATATGCTGTAAGCTACGAATTGCGAGAAATGGTGCAGCTGTGACTCCGTATGTCATGGTGTTGAGCTGGTATGTTTCAATGCTGCCTTCAGCATTTTGTCTCCATAATATGAGTTTAAAACTTCTGTCTCGTTCGTCCACAGTAAATTGCCGATACATTTTTGTGATATCACCTGTCAGAGCAAATCGGTATAGCCTGAAAGCAAAGAATTTGTGTAACTAAATTTTTTTGAATCGTCGGGCCAACCATTAAATTGTCATTTAGTGACTTGCAGGAATTGCTTTTAGCCGACGCATCGAATATTACTCTCAGCTTTGTTGTGAAACTCTGTCGCCTCAATTCGCAATAATGTGGTATATAAAAATGTGGCCTACACAAGTCTATTTTGCTTGCAATTGACATATGCCCTGGTGTAGTGCAACTTTTAATTGAGTATTACGATCAAGTCTTCGTTCAAGCATCATAAACCGTTTCCGAGCCATGTCCAATGTAATTCCCAGCACGTGTGGGTCTTCTTTAAATGAAAGACGAACTTGAATCCGCCCGTTTGAATTTACCGTAACTGTTTTAATGAAATCCTTCCGTACCATTCAAAATATCAATCTTGCATGTTTCCATAAACCACGGATCAGCTAATTCTATTATTGTATATCTTGGATTTTCCATTGGGAAATGTCTTTGTGTTCCTGCGGTTGAAAGGCTGTAATTGTCTTAATCACGGAAAAGTTTGATGACCATTCTTATTCGAATACTCGTGATCTCATGGTTGCTACAACGCTGTGCCTTATTTTCTTCCATATGTCCGATATTCCACTGACTTCTTGGTGTATTCTCTGTCTGCATAGTTGCAACCGGTTGGCTGCTTATTCCGTTATGAATTTGACTTCGAAACAAGAGTCCAACAAAAGTCGAACTTTCTGGAATTATCCGTACTTGTCCTTTATCAAATGGCATGGGTATGATACTTTGTTTTGTAGTCCGCGTCAGAAGCGATATGTCTTGCTGTAGCTGCTGATCGTGGTTAAGGTTAGGGTTATCTACATATGTAGTTGAAGCTAACTATACTGGCCAGGCAGAAACTGAGAAACTATGTAGTAGTGTATGATGGTTCTTCAGACACACCTTGCACCGAAATTTTGAGCGACAGTCCTTGACACGATGATCCTTCTGCAAACTGTTAAAACATAAATTCTCCTATTCGGCGTAAATACATCGTTATGTTACCGGCATATCCTGCTTATATGATGGTTCCTTGAGTTGGAACGTATGCACCTAGTCTGTGAACTGACGAACGATCTATAGAATGATGGTTGTTTGGGTTTCTGTTTCCCTTCCGTTTACCTTTCAGTTTTTTCAGGATTTTGTCGACTTTCCAAAAATTGGCATCTACGTGTTAGCACCTTGCAACATTCGTCCCAACTAGGCAATTTGTCGTAGGTTCGCCCCTCATCATAGCACAATTTAGCTCCAGCGTCCATCCTGGATAAAACTATATAAATCATTATCGCATTCATGATGCCCTCTGCTGAGCCAAGTGACAGTAATGATCTTTGAATTGTTGATGTTGAGTCGACGATTTGCTGCAATGCCATTGGATCTAGCTTGTCCATTGACGTCAGATTAAATAAGGCTGTGATAAATTCCAAAAATATTAACACTTCGTTATCGTATCGCTCTTTCAATCGTTGCAATGCCTTTGGATAATTTTCTTCCGTCACTTGAAGAGCTCGAATGACTTCCAATGCTGTGCCTGACAAACAATCAAGTAAATAATTAAATTTATCGATGGGCGCTATATGAGAATCCTCATCGATTAAATGTTTAAATGCACACTTTTATAATCCGCGTAACTGCCGTCCAAACTAGGTAATTTTAATTTCGGTAAACGTTTGTGATGAACCGAACTCGCAAGTGTCGTACTGTTGATGAGGCTAGCATTTGAAATTTGATCTACATCGTTGTTCCTTTACGAGATATAATTTCCGCCTTTGCCATAATACACATCTTTTCCAACACTTGTCTTCCAGCATCGGTACAGCTTAAGTTTTCGATTTGAGTTTGAATTGTACAGACCTGACGAAAATATGATTCCAGCATCTGTTACAACCGTGTATCGTGATATTTCCGATGTCGCTCCCATTATTAATCTTTACATTTAAGCCTTTGATGCTTTGTTCCATCACAATTCGCTGTTGTCGTAGTGCTTCTAGTTTTGCCTCTTTTTCTTCTTCACTCATGTTTATTAATGTTGTGTTGTACCGTTTGGTAGTGTTGATAATTTTGCTGACGGTTTGGTTTACTTATATTTATTTTATTTTGATACTGAATATTTTTATTAGAAAAATACTTTTTTTTTTTTTGATAAATATAGATTTAATGTATGTTAGTGTTAAATATTTTCATAACATGTTGAGAAACCTTTAGGAACAAAATAGGGTTTTCTATTCGCAACACCAAATGTTGCGGAAGTTCTGCAACTAATTTTCCTATGTCCGAAAGTTTCAGTAACAAATTCACTTATTGTTTTAAAACTAAATGTTGCGAAAGTTTCAGCAACAAATTCTCTTATTGTTTTAAAAACCACATGTTGTGAAAGCTTCAGTAACAAATTCTCTTGTAAAATTTACCTGCCAGCAATAAACCGAAATAAAAAATGAAACATGTAACTAAACTATTAAAGAAAATAAGATAAATAAAGAAAAACAACGCAGGTCAATTTGTCCGTCCAATCGCAGACCATTGCAACGGCTCTTTTTACTGTTTCTATATACGGTCTTAGCGCCAAATAACTATTTCTTTATTAGCTTAGCTTATTCATGTATAAGTGTTTAAATATGTAAATGTGTATGAAAGTTAGTTAAATAAGGCAAACAATCCTATGATGGCTATCTTTCTCACTTTGCGATGAAACTGATCCTGGCCTGAGCATTTATTAAAACTTTCACTCGCAGCTGTCACGTGTGTCCTGTCACGGTCGCCAAATGTTTGTTGATTTCCTTCAGCAGTGTCCTAGCGTGGGAATATGTTTTCCGTGTAATACAAACAAAATATAATTTAAATTTATTTAATACTATTTTATTTATCTCTCCAATCCTATAATTCTTCACTTAATTGTCGGCTCATACGACACTATGATTATCCCCTTCTTTCTCCACTGATTTGTCGGCTCATGTGACACTATGGTTTATCCTCTCTCAGTTGATTTGTCGGCTCAAGCGACACTATGCATTTTTCTATCCGTGTTTCTACACTAAACACATTCGTTGTACAGGCTCATTTGTCTCATATGATCACCTGATCATTTTAAGCATTGCCACCCTATTGCTCTCCCCCAACAATTAAGTTGACATTATTTTGTCATAATTAGCTAAATAAATGAATAACTAATTGTGCGCATGTTGTTTTATTTATCTCATTTTAAGTTTACTCTATACAGGAGACGTCTGTGGTGCGTGACCAAGAGTCATTGCGGTCAATACGCCATTTATAGACGAGTCATAAACATTCCAGTTGACGTAAATACTGTCGAGCAAATCACTGTAGAATTATATTTATTTTATAAATGCAGCCCAATGTAAATCATTCCAATTGTTGGGGAAATGCACAGTTACTTTTTGTGTGTGCAGAGCGAAGCTGCACAAAGAAGAGAGGAATAAAATGAAATCGAAATCGAGTGGTGAACGAGATGGATGTTTTATTGTTTTGAGTCGGCTACAATTTTCAGAAGTGGGATCGCGTAAAATTTATTTTCTTTCAAACATAAAGAAGTAAAAAAGAAACACCAACAAGATATTAGAAACACCAAAAGCGATCGCAACAAAAATTTACATTACTTACAATGATCTTTGTTTCTTGTGTAAGTTATCAATCACTAAAAGGTCTGTCTGCCGTGAGTGCTCCTATTATCTCGATCGCACATGATACTGCACCTTTGTTATCTCACACGCACACTATAGTGCGTCTTTAACACCACTACATGTTGCAGAGCACTTATCAACACTAAATTGTCGCCGTGGCAAGTCGTGATTGGTCGAGGCGAGATGCGTTGGAGAAGCGGGCCTCCGACCCTTGTGTGCCGACGGAGCAAGATGTGGTTGGTGGAAAAACGTGTGTATTGGTGAAACTGATCAGGCAACACGTGTGTTGACGTGGCTACCCAGTGGACCAAGCAGCGTACGTTAACGGACGTTCGCTTAAACTGGCACAAACGGGCTCATAAACGAGCGTTTTGCGGTTAAAAAACGTGATATCGGTTGAACATACGCTCAACTATTGTAAACGTGCACGCATATAATAGTTTTGCGAGCATAAAATGATAAAATAGAAATAACAGGCAAGAAAGACGCAAACCCAGTTTTGTTGAAACGCGACAAACCAACAAAGAAAAAACGTCCTTAACGCTAAACAGTTTCTTCAGCACGCGACAAACCAACAAAATTTTCGGTATCTGTTCGGTTATCACTTTTGCTATTGCATTTTACAATTTATTATTCACTGAGATTAAACGGTGCAAGTGCAGAGCAGTGGAAGAAAAAAACCTTGAAAAGAATATTGAAAAAACGTAAGTATTTATTATAATTTATCTTGTTTATGCGCTGTCCCTGGTTAAAAAATTGACAGCTGATTCTTCTTTTATTTCATTTCTTAGCTATTTTTATGTGCATTAGGAGGTGAATATGTGCATTATGGGTTGAAAGACGCACTGACGGATTTTTTATGTAATTACAATTATAAAAGTGGTACCATATGTCTGAATATTGAACATTATTTAAGGTACTCAAAAACAAACATGACCCATTTTCATTAATGTAATAGGCACAAAGGCAGTATTGGTTGCTGGGTTGTACATTGGTAACTCGAATCCGCAAAATCCTAATATATACTTGGAGGAATTAGTTCTTGAATTGCAAGATTTGATTACGGAAGGAATGATTTTTTAAAATACAAAATTTCAAGTCATTCAGTTTCCATATTATTATATGCACGTTGTGTACAATGGCGTCATGCAATCCTTACTAGTGTTTTCGTTAAGTCGGTAGTTTGTAAGACAATGTTGGCGGCTCCGTTTAACGGACAATGTTGCGAAGCAATGTTGTTGGCGAGGCACTGATACTCACTCACTGCTGTTTTAAGGCGTCGGCCGAGCCGGCTCTTAATCCACTAGGCTATTCAGGTATTTATGTTTGCAGCAGGAAAGTGCACTTAAAGTGTTTCACTCTCATTTTATTTATTTCGATTTTGCGATAAATTAATTTCAATTTATTTATTATTGTTAAGCTTAAATAAGTTTATATTAACCTAAAATAAGTTTTGTTGTATAGCCACTTATTTGTTGTAGTTACAAAGCGTATATAACAATATAAAAACTAAAAAATGGGCTAAGTGCGAGTCAGACTTGTACACGGAGGGTTCCGTAAAAAAAAAGTTTTTCGAATTAGAACCTGAATTTTAATGGTGGGTTTGTATGGGAGTTACCTCCCCTATTGGTCCGATATGGCCACATCCCCAACCAATGTCTACTAAATATTACTGTCTCAGTGTTGAAATGCTGAATGTGTACTAACTATACCCTAAACAAAAGTCAAATCAATAATCAAATATTTCTGAATGTTCTATCACAGGAGCGAAAGTAAAAATGTTTTGTAGAGGTGCGTGAAGAGTGTATCAACTTCGGCATAGGTGAAGTGAACCTTCTTTTTACAATATTTGTTTCAATTAATTTCGTTATTCACTTATTTTTGGCATTTTGATTTGTTTATTAACATTTGTGAATATGAAAATATCTGATTCACACTAAAGAGACGATTAATACAGGCAAGCACAGTCGTTCGTTGCTATTTTATACACCTTAAAAACTCTCAATATATTACCGTAGCTTATGTCGAAAATTGAGTTTCTACGTTTTTATTTTAACCGCTTCAAAATACGTATTTCGACTAAAGAATTTTCGAAAACTAGCATAGCATAACTTTTTTTTTGGGACTATTTTTGTAGTGCCCCTCGTATAACTCCCATACAAACCAAGATCTAATTTTTGTTGTTAACTCTACTTAAAGATTGACTATCATACATTGCCAACTACATAATGAGTGGAATATCCATCAAAACAAACAAGATTCTTTGCACCAACTCCTCACTTACTGCACATTTTCGAAAATATTTCTCTTCTCTTTTTGTGGATACTTCCAAAGAGAGTCAACTTTTTTTAAATTTATATAGTGTAAATATTTAAATAGTACATACAAAAAAAAAATATCAATCAATTAATCCGCCTATTGCTCTTTGCAAAGCAGTAACCAAGAAAATAGGAAAATACGTGCTGTGCTGTAGTAAATAATTTTTTTTTTTGGAGATGAGAAAGTGTTATGAGGGTTATAATCATCAGGTATTTTCAAAAAACAGTTAATTTTTTTTCCAGTTCTAACAGTTGACCTAAATAAGTATTAAGTTATACGCATTTTTATTGCACTAATTATAATAATTTTTAATTTTTTATAAATTTGTCAAAAAGTACTTACTTTTAGACAAAAGAAATGGTAACTTAACACACTTCGGGTGGCTTGTTTTAGTGCATTTAATATTATAATCTACTACTTTGGTTTAATATAAGCCTAAACAGCTAATATTTTTGCAAAAAAATATCTTTTCACTTGTTTGCAGCAATGAGATTTCAAGCGAAATAATAATTGGATGAGCGGAGTGAACGACTGATAAACTTTAATGCACGAATGTTTTTCCCGAACTGTGCGTAGCAGCAACACGAGTGACGACCACCATAGCATCCAGACACTGTTGCTTTGCTTTTTGTCAGCTGATGTCCTTTGTCAAGAGAACTCTTATAATTATTATACACACTGGAAAAGAACGACTAAGAAATGTGGCACAAAATAACGATACAAAAATTTTACTTATTCTATTTTTAATATGTCACTTAATACTACATTGGATGAAAAAATATTTATGCATCATGTTTACTTATTAATATCAAAAACAAAATAGTTGGCCGATTTGGCTGATTGCAACAAATTTAAAAACTTATAGTGTCTATGTTTCCGTTCAATAGTTTCTATCTTCCACTTCCATCAACCAAGTAATTTTCAAGATCGTGGGGTTACTGGATCGTATATCTTCCATATAAGAGCCAAAATGGCTCTTGTATGATGACTAAGTTTTCTCAAAATTTTTGGATTCTTGGAACGCATACCATCTAATTATTTTTATTATATGTTTATATACTCCAAATTTCAGCTCAGACACCCATAAATTGTGTTAGTTTCAGTTTTTGTTGTTGTTGCCCGGATAGAACTGAAAAATCTGTAAAAATTTCAAACCTATAGCTATTACGGTTCATGAGATATGGCCCGAGGACGGACAGACCTTTGAGTCCGAAACCGTAAAAATTCATAAATCATCCTATATGACTTACTCCGACATATGTCCAGCACCTGTTTTGAAAACTTTTACTGTATAAAATTTCAGTTCGGAAAAAGTTTTCCTAATAAGCTCGTGAATTTTGTGGGGTGGGTTTGTATGGCAGGTACCTACCCTAATGGTCCGATATGGCCCATGTCCCCAACCAATGTCTACTAAATATTTCGGTCTCAGTGTTGAAATGCTGAATGTGTACTAACTATACCCTAAACAAAAGTCAAATCAATAATCAAATATTTCTGAATGTTCTATCACAGGAGCGAAAGTAAAAATGTTTTCTAGAGGAGCGTGAAGAGTACCTTCTTTTTACTTGTTTCAATTAATTTCCTCATTCACTTATTTTCGCCACTTTGATTTGTTTCTTTACATTTATGACTATGAAAATAGCTGATTCACACTAAATAGACGATTTACACGTTGCTATTTTAAACCGTCAGTATATTACCGTGAGAGCAAGTCAGAGTAGCTTATGTCGAAAATTGAGTTTCTACATTTTTATTTTTCACCGCTTCAAAACACGTATTTCGACTAAAGAATTTTCGAAAACTAGCATAGCATAACTTAAGTTTTTTCAAACAGTAATACATATGTTGAAATTTCTTAAATGGATATATTTTTAGTAACATTGAAAACTTTTTTTTTTTTGGTGCTTCAAAAGACGTGTTTAAGATTGTAACAGGTGACTAATCATGGATCTATGCGTATGTGCCGGAAACCAAACTGCAATCGAGTGTAATGTTGTTTCAACGACAGTTGTTCGAGAATGAAGCATTTCTAAGCAAATGGTTGCCGGTTTCTTTAGAACAACCGTACCTATCGCAACGTAAACCGGTCAATTCTTGGTGATACACGACAGGAAAACAAACGGTCGATGTCGGTTCATTCTTCATCATAACAATGCGAGTTCTCACACTTCTGTTCAAACAAACGGGTATTTGAAGGAACAAAACGAAGCGGTTGATGCCTTCAAAAAACATGTTTTGGAGATACCTCAATCGGAGTGGAAAAAGTGCTTCGAAAATTGGATCAAGCGTATGAAATGTGTATTGATTGTTAAATAATGAAGCTATTTTTGTAGTGCCCCTTGTATAACTCCCATACAAACCAAGATCTAATTGTTGTTGTTAACTCTACTTGACGATTGACACTCATAATGACTACTATACATACATTGCCAACAACCTAATGGGTGGAATATCCATCAAAACAAACAAGATTCTTTGCACCAATTTCTCACCTACTGCACGTTTTCGAAAATATTTCTTTTCTCGTTTTGCGGATACTTCCAAAGAGAGTTAATTTTTTTTAAATTTATATAGTGTACATATTTAAATAGTACATACAAAACAAAAATATCAATCAATTAATCCGCCTATTGCTCTTTGCAAAGCAGTAACCAAGAAAATATGAAAATACGTGCTGTACTGTAGTAAATGATTTTTTTTTTTTGGAGATGAGAAAGAGTTATGAGGGTTATAATCAAAAGGTATTTTTAAAAAACAGTTCATTTTTTTTTCGGTTCTAACAGTTGCCGTAAATAAGTATTAAGTTATACGTATTTTTATTGCACTAATTACAATAATTTTTAATTTTTTATAAATTTGTCAAATAGTACTTACTTTTAGACAAAAGAAATGGTAATTTAACACACTTCGGGTGGCTTGTTTTAGTGCATTTAATACTTTAATCTACTACTTTGGTTTAATGTAAGCCTAAACAGCTAATATTATTGCAAAAAAATATCTTTTCACTTGTTTGCAGCAATGAGATTTCAAGCGAAATAATAATTGGATGAGCGGAGTGAACGACTGATAAACTTTAATGCACGAACGTTTTTCCCGAACTGTGCATAAGTCCACTGTCAACAATATGACAGCAACACGAATGACGACCACCATAGCATCCAGACGCTGTTGCTTCGCTGTTTGTCAGCTGATGTCCTTTGCCAAGAGAACTCTTATAATTATTATACACACTGGAAAAGAACGACTAAGAAATGTGGCACAAAATAACGATACAAAAATTTTACTTATTCTATTTTTAATATGTCACTTAAGCATCATGATTACTTATTGATATCAAAAACAAATTTGTATTTAGAAAATTAATATTTTAATATTATTGTAACTTATCACTTTCGTCAGTTACTGCGGTGACTGAAGCGATATCTCATAATAAAAAATCTTTTACTGCTCAACCGTTCCAGCTATCATTTTTAACCAAGAAATCAATTATTTATGAGGATTTCCACTCATTGATACCCAATGCAAAAAATTAATAGGCAAATCCAACAATTTGTTGATGCACTTGGTTGTGACGTGGTTACGTGCAATCCAAAAAAATCGTCCAAGTGCGAGTCAGACTTGTAGACGGAGGGTCCTATACCAGATTGTGGTTTAAATGGGAGGTACCCCTTGTTTGCTGAGTTGTCCGGTTGCAACAAATTTACCGCGACCATTTTAAAAACTTATAGTGTCTAAATTTGCGTTCCATAGTCCAAAAAACAAAAAAGTTTTTTTTATTAAAAACCTAAATTTTAATGGTGGGTTTGTATGGGTCCGATCAAACTAAAGTTGTGACACTACATGTTTCTAATCCACTTCCACCAACCAAGCAAATTTCAAGATCGTGGAGTTACTGGATACCATACATGTATGGGGATCCATTTAAATTTTATAAAATGTTTTAGTTTTAGTATTTGCTGCTGTTGCCCGGATAGAAATACACATTCTGTAAACATTTTAACTCTCTAGCTATTACGGTTCATGACCCGAGGACGGACGGACAACGAAGTCTCAGTAATAGGGTTCCGTTTGGTATCTTTTGCGTCCGGAACCCCAAAAATTATGTTGACAAAAAAGGAGGTAAATTTTGGAGCTCCATATCTATATATATGTATATCTAAAATCTAATTTCACAACTCGATAGCTAAAGGATGAAATTTTGTTAACCATGAGTGATGACTGTGTCCCATCGCGTGGAAGAAGCGACGCTATTTCGATTTTGTTTTTGCTTTATATAATTTACGATATTAGATGAAGAATAGGAAGAGAAATGTAACGTAAGTATGTATGTATTGCAGTAATGTTATGGTGGGAAACAAAATATCTTGATAAATTTGAACCTCGTGTAGCCAACTGCTATATAACGTATTTATTCACATGCAACCTATGTACTGGAGTAACTGTTATGGTGAAAGCAAAATGTCTTCATACATATATTTGAACCTCTGTATCAAACTCCTCTAAAACGAATTTTCATATAAAATAAGTTTCCCTATAACGATTTTATTAAAATACAATGTGTGTATTTATTGGAGTAACTGTTATGGTGGGAGGCAAATTTTCGTCATATATTTGAACCTTTCTGTAGCCAACTCCTATACAATCAAAAACAAAGACGTATCCATGTGCACGACACAGGCTCACCACTTCTTTTTTGTTTTGTATACTATATACAAAACCGTTAATAAAAAATCAAGCTTTAACCAACAAATAGTGTGCACTGAAATAACAATGTACATACATATGGTAGACAGAAAATAAGGAAGAGCAGGTGAAAATGAAATAAATTTGCTATTGGGGAGCAATAGACTGATAAATTTTACTGCCAAAAATGTCCCCCAACTTTCTTTAATAGCATTGACAACAGGAAGACAGCAACATGAATAGTGACCACCATAGCATCCTAACGTTGTTGCTTTGTTTTTGGTCAGCTGATTTCTTTTGCAGGAAAACTCTTATAATTGTTATACACACAGAGAGTAAATAAGAAATGCGGCACACAATAACCATACAAAAATATTTCTTATTCTAGTGTAATATATGCTTAATATATACACTTGAAACTGCATTAGATGATAAAATATTTAAGCTACATAAGTTCTTATGAATATTCAATTACTTATTTCAATTACGAAACATATCACAGTTACTGCGGCGATTAAAACATTATCTCATAAAAATAAATCTTACTGGTCAACCTTGCACCTATCGTGTTTACTTGACAAATTAATTCTTTTTAAGGATTACCATTGATTGGTTATACTTAGTTAAATTTTCATTCTTGAATAAAAAGCGCTCTAAGAGATACATATGATTATAAAAAACAAAAAATGAGCAAGTGCTCTTATTGTAATAATGAATTATAGTATTATTTAATTTGTGTTATAATTAATTTTAATAAATAAAATAAAAATACAAAATAAATAGGCACATACAACAATTTGTTGAAGCACTCGGTTTGTTTTTAGAGCGTGGTTCTTTTATGTGCTTTACGGCATGAGCGTAATTTCAAAAAATAATGGTAAAAATAGAAGCGTCAGTTTTTTTCCTACTGGTTAGAGACTGGCAAACCAATGGTGTGGAGTTCGAGTCCTGCACTGGGAATATTTTTTGTTTTTACTTAATTCTGTCTTAATAGAACTCTCATTCTCTCATTAATACAGCCATGAGCGAAGACATCTTTCATTTTTTAAAATAAATAAATAAATAAAAATAGTGATAAATAATATTAATCAAAATGAATCCAAAAATGAAAATTAAAAAATAAAAATAATAATTAAAAATATAGTTCTGAATGGAGCTGGGCTCTACACGGGTGTTGCGCGTTACTTCTTTCTTTTGTTTTTTATTAACTGTTCACTTAATTTAACATTTATTAAAGTTTATTTTTTATTTCTTAAGTGGCAGGATCGTACAATCCTTCCATAACCTTTACGCTTGAAACGTAATTACTCAAGGACAATCTTAAGAATTCTGTATTGAATGTAAGGATTGCGACGTACGTTTCTTTTCCTTATTAAGTACTCGGGGTCCCTGCTCGGTGCCAATTAAACAATTGTAATGTTTTTATTTTAAAAATATAAATTTATTTGTTTAGACACTAGTTGTCTCTGTTATAATTGTTATTACAATTGGATTTATGGCCCTTGTGTGTCTTGTTGTTGAGTCTGCTATGTACTAATTTCTTAATTCTACCTTGCCTGTTTTTATATTGATCTTTGCGCGTGTAGCGACTACGTCGGAGTGGGTCTGTGTTACTGTATCAGAGCGGGGCCTGCGATAATTCTATGCAATATAATTGCATAAAGTAAAGTTTATGGGAAAATACTAAGGTGACTTTTAACTTACGTATAAATGTAAAAAAAAATAATAAATTTACAAGTTGCATTAATAAATTATAACTATAACAACAGATCTTGTAGATTTTTTGTAAAATTTTCTTTTAGTACTGTTATCGCAAGCTCTGAATGTTGCTGGTAGCAGCAGAACCCCAGATTTGAATCGCGTAACGCCAGACAGGGGCCACTACTTATCTGTAAATTATCCTCTTATTGTTGAGTGACAATCTACTAGATGGCTGAAGAAACCAATCAAGGTTTCAATATGAAATGATATTTGAAAAAAAAAAAAATTTGTTGATAATATAAGAAAAAGAAATAAACAAATAATATAAACAAATATATATATCTTGCATGTCATTAAAATGTTCTTCAAAAATTGCCTAGAAATAAGGTATATTTCAAATAGTAAATTAGTTTTTTTAATATTATGGAATAAAATTCCAATTTTAATAGAATAGTCGCAGCATTTGATTGCTGTAGCAATCAGCTTTTGTTTGCCAGCAATAAATAAGCAATGCTGCCATGCTGTGGCAAAACAGTGGAGCCAAACTACAAACGATTGCAAGCTACCTCGCTCTCTCGTTTGATTTTCGTAACATTTCGTTTTTATAAATTTGGATTTACTTACCACATACCTATGAGTAAACAAACAATTATCAAAATATTTGTTTAGTGTTCTTACCTTGCTTACGCAACTCCTTACTATCTTTTCTACTTTTGTGTTAACATTCGGTATGTAATACTCTCGTTCTACTATGGCTTTAGTCTTCTTCCCGCCAAAATGTCGTTTACGATGTGCTTGTTTTATTATTTGATCTTCCATACACTCCGCTAATAACAGTTCCTGAATGGAGTCTCTAAATAGCACGGTTTCTTCAAGAAGTGATCCTCGTACTTAACTTTACACAAAATCTTCTTGACTGCCTTTACCCACTTATCTGACACTTTGCTTCTACCAAACTATACTTTACCGAGCCTTCGACCAGCAGACAGTACATTCGACTTAAAACATCTATATGTCTCGTTGTAGTAGCAGCTCTATTGAATAATAAATATTGCACCTGTGCGTCAGTGATGTCCGCGTAGGAGTCTCCTCGCGGAGTTACAAGTACAGGTGCATCATCCTTATCTTATTTCGATTGGCGATTCCACTGATATTTGTGGTTTATATTCGGACTCGAATTCCGAAAATAAACCTCGAGTACTACTTTTTTGGGCAACATATTTAGCATCCTAGCATAGGTTTTGAACACTCTCTAGCTAGGTGAGGCTCGCTTCCGCCCTTGAAGCAATTTTGCTCTTCCGCATTTTGTCTCTTGTATCGTTCCTGATTTCTATCCCTCTGTCTTCCACCCTTTATATTTTCATAGAACTCAATTTTTCTCTTCAATATCTTAATATTCTTTGCTTCATAAAGTACTCTCTTGTTAACCCTTGAGTCCGGGATCCCTTCAATAAACTAATCTAAAACGCTTTGTCTTTCTAGTTTTTCTAATGGGTGGTTATATGAAATTAACAAAAAAAAAAAAAACCCAAAACAATTAACCCGCGAAATTTTTTTAAAAATCCTCGTACATTTCTTTCTCTCACATTTTAATTTTCCAACTCCTTACTACTTCAAAATAACATTCAAATAAACGGTTACGTCTTACCTAGTCGCAGTGGCCTTTCCCTCAACATCTTTCCCGCATTGAAGATATAATTTTTAACCAAACCATACGTTAACATTGAAAACTTTCTTATACATATTAAAGTGGCTTCTAACGATGTTTTTAAGAACATAAGCCACACCACTACAATTCTTGGAAACCAAAAATAATCTACAAGTGTTCTACTTTTTGTATTCTATTTATTTTCTTAAAAACCGACAAATGTAAAATAGGAGTGATAGAATCCTTATAAGCAGCTTCAGTGATTTGAACGCTTAATTTTACACAGTAACTTCACCTGCTGCTCCTTGTATCACTCGGTTCGTATATCTACTTGAGTTCACAACATGCTGCAATTGCTTCGCATAAAAGTTAACTCTAAAGTGTTCAATATAAGAACAATTGTTCTATCCTTCATAATTGTCGTAGACTTGTTCACCATGACTTTCTTCGCTCCTCATGTACAAACTTCAATCTCGAGTATATAGATTGGAAATGAGGTTCATAATATTGCTATAATGGCGGGCTTGATTGGTCTTAAGCACGTTCGCTACGTCGTGTTTTATCCTCTTACAGCTTAACTGAAAAGATTAAATGTCAACAAATTGATGTAAATTTCAAATGAGCTTCACATGTGTGTACTTGGTGCAGTAATAAGGAATGCCGTGAACAATTTAATTTGTTATTAGAAATCATTTTTTTATGTAATGTTCTTCCTGATAACTTGATTAAATTAAGAATGCATACCCAGTGTAAAATTTATCTCAGAGATATGTACATATAAAAACAAATATCTCAATAAAATGAATTATATACATACAAATTTAAAACTAGTGCGAATAGGCTTTATTTAAATTTTCCAAACTAGATGGCGCAAGTGTTTGCAACGGGTGTCACAGCAAAAATACTTATTTTTTACTATGGTATAGAATCTGCTTCTATATGTTAATAACGTTATCTATGCTTATTAGTCATTTTCAAATACTCTTTATAATCTTGACGAAGTGAATAGTATTATAAGTTTGTTACGAAGTTTGTAACTGGCGGATGGAGACATCGGAGACCCCACTAGGTATGTAAGAGGTCTGTTCAAAAAGTATCCGGAATTTTGAATTTACGCGGGCTACGTAATATTCGATTTTCGTTTGTTTTTTATTGTTGGTACTCATGTCCCCCTCACTTATGCTATCAATGACGGGCATTTTGAATGTTTAGTTTATTTTTGACAGCCGTTTTGCTTGCACGTCTTCAATTTTTGCCGACTCCAAAGAAGTAGATCAAAGAATTTCTATAAATTTTTTTTGACGTCATAACCCTCCTTCGTAGTCTGATTCGGCTGGTTTCGATAAATGTACTGCGCCTGTCTTGGAAGCTGATAGTGTCTAAGTTTCAGTTTGATAGGACAAAAACCAAAAAAATTTTCTAATAAAAACATGAATTTTAATGTGTGTTTGTATTGGGGGTACCCCCTAAAATTTCAGTTCTCTTGCTCAAAAATTGAGGGACTAGTTTGCATTCATATAAATGCCCTTGGGATTTATTAATTTCAATAACGGTTTATTCAAGTAATAAATGATAAAAGGTCTTAGGTTTTAATAATTCAAAACAACAAAATGATAAAAATAATACATCTTTCATTTAACACAACTGCTCGTGCTCAACTTCTGTTTGCGACTCTTAATACTCTTCTCTTTTATCTCGGTCTGCTGCTACTTCTACTTTCTCTCTATACTGCTCAGGGATGCCAACCGGGCTGTCCTCGCACAGTTGACAGACAGGGCTACTCCCTTCTACATTCGGCCATTTTGATTAGTCATCTGCTTCAGATGACATGCCGCTCTCGTTATCCTCAACGTACCGCCACAACTTCATATTGTCACAACAGGTTGACGTGACGATAGGCCCATCCACTTGCGCTGTTTTTCGGACATCATAACGCCCATTGCCTTTATTGTAACATTGGGAACTTAGTATGGTCCGAGGTACTCGCCAGCTTCTTACCTGCCACAAACTGCGTACGCTTAATAGCGACAAGCTCTCCAACCTTGTACCCGTACTCACACTTTCGCTTCGCATCATAGTATCTCTTGTACGATACTTGAGCTCGGAGAAGTTCCTTCTTAGCCTCATCACGTAGTTGTTGTCTCTCGTAGTCATAATGAGAGACAATTTCTTCTTCAAGTAAGCGATTAAAACTGTCATTCCAATTGGTATTCATCTTAGTCCCAAACAGCAACGCTTTTGTCACTGATCAGTCGACTTGGTAATCCGAAAACTGTAGACCATTCCTTTATCTTTTTTATTGCTTCCTCGGTGCCTGTTGGTTTTGTAGGATATATAATTTGGTAAATCCATCTACCATTGCGAAAAGAAACTTGTACTGCTTGGACGTTGCATCCATGGGGCCTAGATGGTCAACGTGCAATGTGTGCAGCGGTACATCTCCTTTATTAATACAAGCAAGTAGACTCTCCTTTTTACCTAACTTCTTATTATAAATTATGCATTTTACACAATTATCAATCGTTCGATGAATTTTTCTAGGTGTGGGATGTAGTAATTTTGCTGAATTCTGTGTAACGTTTTCTATATTGCAAAGTGACCTTAATTTGCGCTTTTGGGATTACGATTAAGTTTACTCCTCCAACTGTTTTGTGTAGCAAGCCTCCTTTGCTCTTATAATCGGAATATGGGCGACTGGTCAAAATTTCGTTTATAGAAGTAATCAATGCATCATTCTGTTGAGCTGTTTTAATGCGTGCAGAAATCTCCGACCTAGTTACCACCATGATTTGAGGGTAACGACTAAGGCAATCTACGTGTTTCAATCTTTGACCTGGTCGCACTGCAATCAGTGACTAGTTTAAAATGTATACCCAACAGATAATGACGGAATTTCTTCAATGCCAGGTAAGCTGCTTTAATCTCCAATACGTAACTGTGACGTTGAGACTCAGCATCAGACGTCTTCTTACTCCAAAAGGTGACCGGATGAATCTGCCCTTCAAACCATTGCAGCAAAGCCGCACCAAACCCATCCATAGAAGCGTCTTTGTGCACTTCTGATGCTGCATCTCTATCGTAGATTCTCAACACTGGCTCTCGGCATAACGCATTCTTCAGCTACTGAAAAGACTTTAACTCTGCTGATTTCATTTGGAAATAAACATCTTTTCGTGCCAGATTCGTAAGCGGTCGTGCAATGCTTGCGTAACCTTAGATAAAACGACGAAAGAAACCAGTAAGCCCTAAAAGCGACTGTACTATTTTCACATTCTTAGGTACAGGAAACCTTTTAACAGGGTTCGCCTTTGCCATGCCTGGCCAAATCTTCCCATTCTCGATAGTATGGCCCAGGAAGCTAACCACTGTTAGTAAAAAACAACATTTTTGCCACTTATTCGCAGTCCACTCCGTGCAGCTGTGTCAAAAACTTTCGTCATTTTCTGCAGACATTCTTCTGAGGTTGAGGCGTAAATGATGATGTCATCCATATACAGCTGCATAATATTTTCATTATGATTTTGAAACACATGACTGACAAACCTGACAAATGCAGCTGCTGAGTTGCAGAAACCAAATGGCGCTCGGTTAAATTGAAACAACCCATCTTTAGTTACGAACGCTGTGTACTTATTGCTAGTCTCCTCAATGGGTACGTGAAAGAACTCATTTTCCAAATCCATGACTGTGAATATTTTGCCACCTTGCAACTTCTCCAAAACATCTTCGATCAACGGCTCTGGAAAACAATCTTTCTGAACCATGTTGTTCAGCATTCTAAAGTCAACACAGATTCGAAGTCTTCCATCTTTTTTTTTACCACCACAATTCAACTAGCGGTATTGGACGTTGACTTCCGCACTATATCTTGCTCAAGCCATTCCTCTACCTGGTGCTTAACGGCAAGAGCTTCATTGAACGGTAAACAGCTTGAAATGAAATGAACTTTCCGGAACTATGCGTCAATCATTTTTTGCACAACAGTTTCATAGTGACGGGGAACGATATTATTGTTAACCTTTTCAACCACATTGTAGACATTTAGAAAATTCGGCTTGGTATTATATTCGCTCAACAGTGATAAAAATGCTTTGTATTCTTTACTTGTTTTAATCTCTTTTTTAGTTGATACATCAGCATTTTTATTCTCATATTGATTCACTCTTTCTGATTTATCGCTCATATTTTCATAGTTTTTCTTTAAATTCTTTTAGATTTTTTTCGTTATACAAGATTGGTTTGTTTATGCTCAAATCATCAATGCCGTCGATTACGTATTGCATTAATGCACTGTTTTCAATGTTACCACGCGAAGCTAAGTCTTTCATTTTGACTAAATATTCTTGTAGAGTTTCAATCTTCCTAATTTTTCTTTCACTCATTAATGTGTGCAACTGAGCGCTATTAGTTGCTGTCTGAAATTCACTGATGGGCGCCACTTTCAACATTTTCCAACTTTTGATACCGCACTCACTCATTATGAACATTTTAGCCAGGCCTTTTAACGACCTTTTAGCAAATATTACTTTTTGTAAGTCATCTCATTGCATAAGGATATCCATTTCTTCAAAATCGCTAATCCAAATTTGCCTGTGTGCCTAATGGGTGGTGACCACTGATGTGGCGGTGAATCTGATTCTGGAAGGTTCTGCTGTTGCCATGCAGACCAATCTGGAAGCTGAGCACTGCTACATCAAGTGATTCTCATTTAGGGTTCGTTGCTACGAGCCGATCTTGGGATGCTTCCGTTGCCTTGGTTTCGACCATAAGGTAGCGGAATGCAAGGCCAAGAAGGATGTCTGTCGTCGTTGTGGACAGATGGGCCATCGGGTGGCGCAATGTTGCAATGCGCTTAATTGTCGCAACTGTGCGTTAAAAGGCAAGCCATCGGGACATCGGACATCTGATGATGTCTCCGGCTTGTCCTGTGTACAGTGCCATTGTTGCCAGGGCGAAGGCTAGACAATAAGGATGATTAGGATCCTTCAGGTAAATTGTCAAGGGCCGTATGCTGCAATGTGTGAGTTAGGTCAGACTATCTGTGAAAGTGGCAGTGGAATTGCCCTGCTTCAGGAACCTTCCTCAACCAGTGGATCTGCATTACCTGCAGTAATGCGAGTATTTCCTGATAGCGGAGCAAATTCTGCTGTGGTGGTGAATGTGTCAGTCTTGAATGCACTTTGGTGAATTCGACTGACTGTGGTGTCTGTGTGAGTGTATGTGGACCTTTCGGTAGGATTTTTATTGTGATTATAGTGGGTGTCTGGCCGTACATATCGTACATGGACGAGGTCCTACTACTGGCGAGTAGCGACCCTATTATCCTTGGTATTGACGCGAATCCAGCATCCCCGTGTGGTTCAGTAAAATACCTGAACATGCATCCGGGTATGCGAACGGGTATGGGGTGAGCTACTGGTCGAGTGGTCTGTCTCCCAGGATGTAAGGGTCGTTAACGAACTCAGTGAATGGTACACCTTTGATGGCCCTGTAGGAAAAAGTGACTTTTGTAAATGAGGCAGCGATGAGATCGTATGAGTTTGAATGGAAAATGAAGGGTGGGTGGGGTATGAGCGGTAATAATCTCATTGAGATTGTAATGATTTGCACCCCCTTGTGCGTGAAAGTATACCTGTGAATGGTTTTTTTTTTTCTATCGGTAGAAGAGCATCGAAAGCCAAGCCGGTCTACAACCAAGCGTGGGACTTTAACCCACTAAAAACTACCGCACTATGCCCTATTGTCCCCCCGGAACAGCCTTTAAATACTTCGTCGGGAGGAAAGGAGGTTCATAATTGCTCAAAAGTCGATCTGTCTGTAAATGGGTCGCCTATTATTCCTGTCTTGTGCGTGGGTTGCAACTAAACGTCAATAATCTATGACTTACGATCCCCTGTCCGACTGTGCAGCTAAATGATTTGCTTGTGTTCGTAATCGTTCAGCTGCTCCGTTGCGTTCTGCTACACGGAGGGTATACATAATTCGCGCTATAGCAGTTTTCACCATTTGCTACTTTTCTAGTGATTGGCACATGTGTGGTACCAGATTATTTACTGTTGTCGGTTCACCACAACACTCCTCTATGTAAGCCCTCCAACCGCTAAAACGAGGACAACAGAAAAGTACGTGGTGGACATCTTCGACGCAGATAGGACAGAAGGGGACCTCCTCATGTTTGAAACAGTGTAAATAAAATTTAAAGCAACCGTACCCAGTGAGTATCTGCGTCATATGGAAATCCTCTTCTCCGTGCGTTCGTGTTATCCACATATCCAGACTGGGCTTCAGGGAGAACGTCCATCGTCCCTTACTCGACGATTCCCATCTACTCTGCCATTCCTGCATACTGCATCGCCGCTCATCTTCAGCAAATGACCCTCTAGTGAACCTACGTTTTAGTTCACCGCGCCAATATGTCGATTGGTGGCGTAGAGGCTATTACCTCAACCGCTACATCAGATATCGTGCGAAAACCGCTTGCTACCCGCAAAGCGCTCGGACGATACGTCGAGCGTATACCAGTCATGTATGAGCTTTTCCGTGTTGCATCCGCCCACACCGGCGCCGCGTATAAGACAATGGAAGTAACGACTCTGGCTAGCAGCTTCCTCTTGCTTGCCCGCGACCCACCTAAGTTTGCCATTAGAGAGATAGAGCTCCATTTACTCTAGCCGCTTTGTTATTTATGGAAACTTGAAGCTCTTGAAGGACAGCCGAGTGTCACTAAGCACTCCCACATACTTGAGGGACGGCTGACGTGATGAGGCAGGCACCTATTCGAAAAGTAAATGTTTCCCGCACTTTCCAAGTAGACAGGAGAAAAACTTCCGTTTGCTCAACCGCCAATTCCAGATGCGCGCCATTAATCCAGCTCATGACACTGATCGCAGCTTCGCTCATCCTAAGGATGCAATCGCACATTATGTTCCAAAAAGTGAGACCAAGAACCGAACCTTGTGGCACGCCCCTTGTGACCCTGTACTCCTTCCGGCCTTCATCTGTGTCATACAGCAGCACTCTATCTGCAAAGTAATTCTAATTAGCCGCATTAGGTACCTTGGGGTATCAAGTATCCTAAGTGCATGTATGATCTGCGGCCAGCTTGACATGTTGAAAGCGTTTTTGACATCCAAGATCACTACAGCGCAGTATTACTTGTTACCACCCTTCCATCTGATTCCACTTGTCGCCCTGCGTGCAATATCCATCACTATTTGAATTGCGTCAACCGTGGATTTTCCACGGCGGAATCGAAATTGAAGATCAGATAAGGCATTCGGTCTCTCCAAAATGTCCTGAAGTCGTCCGACTATGGTACTTTCTAATATCTTACCCTGCGAGTCGAAAATGCATAGCGGCCGGTACGCAGAGGGATGATCTGGTTGCTTTTTTGGCTTTAGCAACAAGACTAGCCTCTGTCTGTCCTGTGAATGGTTGGCATGTGCGTAATGCAAGTTGGCCACTGCATGGTGTGTACTTAAGAAAAGTGGCAACGGAGGTTCCGTTGAACAGCTTCTTTGGAAGGAATGTTGATGAGCAGATTGAGTGTATGGAAAGGTGGGTGAGTAATGCGTAAGATTGTATATTTTCAAGATGCCGTAGGGGCAATCTTGAAAGAGTGAAGTGGTGGACGAATGAGCTAAGCTTGAAGCGAAGCTGGTTCGTAAAGTACGGAAGAGATTCCAGAGGGCCAGATCTGCTGATGCTGTGAATGGAGAACAACTTGGATCTGA
Organism: Amiota minor; assembly: GCA_037043295.1. Taxonomy (NCBI): domain Eukaryota; kingdom Metazoa; phylum Arthropoda; class Insecta; order Diptera; family Drosophilidae; genus Amiota; species Amiota minor. Next base: position 304,952 of record JBAMAW010002569.1, on the reverse strand, counting down.
GTATAGAGGGTGAGTGGAGAGCTTTTCTTCAGCGCAATAAGCATGATCCTTGGGGTCAGGCGTATAGAATTTGTAGGGGTAAGGGAGGGCAGACAAATGTGTGCGCTCTTCGTGTTGGCGACACTCAGTTAACAAAATGGAGAGATTGTATGAATGATTCGAGTGTATGAAGTCAGTGTGGATGTGGTTCATGGTTGCCCACAGGGTTATATCTGTGGTCCATTTATTTGGAACCTCATGATGGATTCCTTGTTAAGAGAGCTCGGACATGAGTTCAAGTGCTATGCGTATGCGGGACAATCGCAATTGGAAATCGAGCGCAAGGCCCAAGAGTCCATGCGCTTTATTTCTGAATGGAGTAGTATTGTTGGGGCCAGTGTGGCGGTGGATAAGACTGTGACAATGTCGCTTAAGAGCAAATTGTCACAAAGTCGGCGTCCTATAGTCAGACTTGATACCAGCAGCTTTCGGAATGTAACTGAGCTGAAATACCTTGGTATAACTGTGGGTGAGAGAATGAATTTCATTCCTCATATTGCTTGTCTTAGAAATCGGTTGTTTGGTGTGGTTGGTAAAGTGCGCCGTATTTTGCGGAGTAAGTGGGGTCTTATTAGGCGTGCTATTCATATGATGTATGGAGGTCTATTTGTTGCATGTGCAGCATATGGATCTTCGGTGTGATACAAAACGGCATCGTCTGCTGTAGGCAGAAAGAAAGAGTTATCATGCCAGAGGGTTATGATATTGGGATGTTTGCCAGTATGTCGCACTGTCTCCAATGAGGCTTTGTAGATTTTGCTTGGTGTGGTTCCTCTGGATCTGGAGGTCAGGCGAAGAGCCATTGACTTCAAGATCAGGAGAGGATTACCATTGCTTCAGGATGAATGGTTACATGGGATGTCACATTTGTTGGCGGTCGACCGGACTTTAGCTTTAACCTTTGGCTCGAATTCCTGCAGACTGTTCATGGTTCCCTCAACGCTTTTTTGAATTCAAGGGGCCTAAATGACAGTGCGGAATGCCCTTGTGGCTCGACGGACGAGACGTGGCAACATGTTCTCTGTATCATGATTTAAGAGATATGAATGAGTTAAGTATTTTGAGTGTTAATGGGGGTTTTAATTTTAGTGAGATGCTCCCCAATAGGGGTTAGGAGATTAAATGGGTTTGCACGTGCAGTATTTTTGCGACGTCGTCCGATTGTAGCCTGATCTTGATCATAGAAATGCTGCCAGTTGGCGGAAGAGGTAGGAATAGACCTCGCTCCCAACAATGAGGAAGCTATATCCATGAGTATAACTTTATACTGCGCCATCTGTGGGTTACATTTAATTTTTAATTTGGGCTACCAGCACATGAACTTTTTGGAGTTCGAACTGGTAGTACCTCGGGTACGAACCAGAGGCTTTTTGCTAGTACTACGGGGGTCAGGACCAGCGGATACGGCCCCCTTCCTTGTAGGAGAATCGTGGTGGATGTGGTTTCATACCCAAATGCGGGTAGAGTATTTACTCTATGTGGAGTTGCGTTATACAACTGGGTGCTGTGACCCAGAGAGCAGCAGACGTTTAAGATGGGCCTCGCTCCCCACCAAGGAGGGAGTCATATTTATCAAAATGAATATGACTTTAATTTGGTACCTGCGGATATATATCCAAGGGGACGTTGATTGACGTTTTTCAATCCATGTGCTAGGCACCGTGTTCTTAACTCTTCCTTAGCAGGCGAGCACGTTGAACCAAATGACATTTCATTGTTCATTGACATCGCAGCTACACATGATGTTTTCAACACGATTAGTGTGGCGGCTTTACAGGGAAATAATTTGCATCTTTTCTGTGCGCAACATTTCCCGGCTGAATATTCGCTACATCATGATGTCACTTGCTTCTTTGTTGCAGAATGTATGTTGCATTTGGCACATGCATTGCCAGCGATCTAACTGGTTGAGGTTAATATAAGATACCAGGTCAGCTCAAAAAGTATCGCAAGTTAGAAATTTACGCGGGTTACATAAATTCGATTTTCGAATACTTTCTTTTTTTGCTATGTTAGTGTGTACATACATACAATATATCCCCTACAGGAGTTGTCATTAATAGTCATTTTGCATTGTCAGTTTATTTTCTTTTATTGGCTCGTCGAAATAGTTGATAATGACAATATATGTTGCGGATAAACGAGGGTGAATCAACAAGTACTTAGCTTCAGCGCCCAATGGCGCTGCTATTACAAAAGAGTGTTAGTATATTCTTTTAGTAGCCTACTCTCATATTTTCAGTTAATTCACTTCATTAGATTTGTTATGATAACTTTTGGAAGCGTGCGTGTCGGTCAGTTTTATAGAAATGGAAGAAGAGCAATATCGTTCAGTGATTCGTCTCTGGTGTGTAATAGCTAACTGCTACAAAGCTCCAAAGCGGCCGATTTCGTGCCACATGTTGCGGTATTAAGTCTATAAACCTTAGTTTCCTCCTCTGGATTCTCTCGCCATAGGTTGCACTACAAATATCTATCAGGATCTGAAATATGGACGCAGCGATGCATTTTGCATATGCAAGTGTGGGAGTTATAGGTATATTATAAATAAGTTTTCTTAAGCATTTAATTTTCTTATTTTTTTTCCTCCACTGTTTATTACATATAAGTTCGAGTTTTTTTACACAATATTCTTCTAAGACCTGTGACGGTACGGTTCACCTCATTTTCTTTCTCTTATTATAATCCTCTCTTTCCATACTTTGAACTAGTTCAGGGGTAAACGGCAATATCTGCTGATTACACTGTTATTAAGCTACACACATCCACATCTTTGGATGCTTCACATTTTTTTTTCTTGTACTCATGGAGTTACCAGTCAGGTCTTTGCTACATTTAGATCCGGTAGGTGGCGCCGTTGTCCAGATATGGATAGTTTTATGTCATTTTTTTTACATTTTTTCATTTGGCGAACCAAATAACGACATTGAATTGAAAATTCCTAGTGCAGTTACCGATAATTATCCAGTCGAATTTCTCAATTCATTAGAGCCACGTGGAAACTGACCTTAAAAATTGGTTCACCAATAATGCTCCTTCGGAATCTGAACACGCCAAAGTTATGCAACGGAACCGAACTTTCCGTGAAAAACCTGATGCCGAATGCGATTGAAGCAACGATAATTAACGGCAAATATAAAGGAGAACACATCCTGATTCCGTGCATTCCAATAATTCCCACTGATTTGCCCTTCGAATTCAAACAACTACAGTTTCCTGTGTGTCTTGCTTTCGCGATGACAATCAACAAAGCTCAATGACAGTCGCTACACGTTGATGGTGTATATTTAGAGAACCCATGTTTTTCGCATGGTCAACTAAATATTGCTTGCTCTGGAGCAGGAGCTCCAAAAACTCTATACATCTATACACCAAATCAGAAAACCAAAAATAAAGTTTATCCACTCGCTACATGTTAGTATTAATTGTAATTCTTGAAAGTTGCTTAGGTTATAATAGAATATTAAAATATATTGTATTATTCGTAAATTATTAATTACACATTTTACAACATAGCAACGCACGCCAGGTAACGGTAGTTGATTATATTTCTTAAACCGTCAATATCCAAAATTATGGGATTTACTATTCCGATCCTTGCAAGAGTTATGGCTAGTATTCGCTATGTACTGATTTTGAGCATTGTGTTTATCGATGTAAGCATTCCATCGCTTTATCTTAGCATTTGATAGATATAATTCTAAACATTTTTTCACACAATTGAATGCTTCAATGATGATTGGAGATACAGACCTTTATGAAGAATGGTAGAACGAAATGGAATGAATGATGGGAGGAATTTAAAATCGAATTGCAACAATTTCAAAGATATGGAGGCTATAGAAGGCTTAACTTATATAGTATATCCGTCCATTGAAAGACGTATCAAATTCAAAAGGGAGTATAAAAAATGTGACACCTACAGCCAAAAATGTGAAATTTTTAACAAACAAAACAAAAAGAATTCATCTGATTCTAATTTGCTACTTTCTCTTTAAACAGATCCATTAAAGTTTCTGTTTAATTGAAAAATTTCTCTAAATTTAAAACTTTAATTTCTCTTTATTATGCCTGATTTTACCTGTGGCAAGGCAACAGATTTATTGAGGGCAAACTTAATTTGTCACAAAATTGTTGCTGCGCAGTTTTTTTTTATAGGACTTCATAAAATATTTCGTCGTCAAGGTGGTTGGTCACCAAGTCTACAAGCCACTACCACAAAGACATGGTCCGTTGCTCACTTCTCTCTCTTAAATAAAATTTAAACTTGCGAATAAAATTTCGCCTTTAGGGTGCTTTTAAATTAGCTTGCAATTACATAAGTCAGAATTTGGGGACTTTATAAAATGCATTCAATTATCGAGCGTACGTAATTACCTTCAGATCCTATGCATATTTCATGACTTAAAATTAAGTTAATTTTGATTAATTTTTGATATTTATAACAAGCACAATTTGTTATTTACTGTCAAATAAGAAAAAAATATATAAAATTGATTTCAAATTGCAGCACTATTTTCAACATTTTCTAATAGGCACAAAATCTATTAAAAGTTAATGAAGAGAAGAAAGAACAACTTGTGTTCAATAGAGGGTAGAAAAAATAAAAAGAAACACTTAAATAATTTTACCATAATTGAGCGACTAATGTAATTGCCTAGTTTTCTTCAGAGTAAATTAATGTTGTCAAAATATAATATGATAAAAGATTCATTACGCGTTGATTTCCGCCCATTTCTTCCTTTATAGTTGTGCTAGTAGAATACAATATATATATATTCTTATTTTTTGAAGAAATTGAGCTAAAGGCTGTTACAGACACGTTTTTTCTTTCTTTTATCGAATGCATCCTATATCAAAATAGAGGTTCTCCAATTTTTTAAGTAGTAGATACAAAATTCACTTTAAAGCCGTAATGGACTACTGCAAATAAAACTAGAAAGAACGTTATAATCGACTATGCCGAAGATGAAATACTCTTCACGGGATTTGTATGAGAGGTACCTCCTCCTATTGGTTCGATTCGCCTGGTTGTGACAAATGTCCTGCGCCTGTCTTGGAAACTGATAGTGTCCAAGTTTCAGTTCGATAGGACAAAAAACAAAAATGTTTTTCTAATACGAACATGAATTCAAATGGGTGGTTTGTATGGGAGGTTACTTCCTAGTGGTCCGATTCGGCTGGTTCCGATAAATGTACTGCGTATGGTAAAAAGAAACGTTGGTGCGAAATTTCAGCTCTCTAGCTCAAAAACTGAGGGACTAGTTTGCATACATACAGACGGACATGGATTAATCAATTCGTCTAATCGAGCTGATCAAGAATATATATACTTTATGTGTTTTTTTTTTTTTGTCCCCTTCTGCCTGTTACAAGCTTCATGACAAACTTATAATACTATTCACTTCCGTGAAGAGTATAAAAATGTGAATAAGCAAGAGAAGCTGAGATCGATGGTATAATGCAAACAGCTTTGAACCTATTCAGTTGAGCGGCAGTATATATGATCAGAATAGAATAAAAGATTTTTTTTTTTTGTGGTAAATTTTCTTTTTATAACGTTTTTGCAAATACAAATTGCAACAAACATTTATATGATTATATATAATATTTACTTGGCGATTACCTTCAACTGGTTGCTGCTAAACTTCAGCTTAGAAGGTCATTAGGATGGAGCCTCTTTAAGCGGCGTGGCCTGACACCTTGACTGAGGGTTGCCACCAGGCGATTCGGATAGCTTTGTGGCCTTTGTTGATGACGATTGTTGATTTGCAGGATTTCGTAGCGTATCGTGAGCATCTTTAGCCAAGGAGCACCAGTAATGCGTTGAAACACCTTGTTTTGACAAGCTTGAACTCTCTTAATGTTGCTGGCAGCAGCAGAACCCCAGATTTGCATCGCGTAACGCCAGACTACTTGTCTGATGGCAACCAATCAAGTCTTCGCAATTTCGAATTACAACATGCGGTGATTGATTTTATATGAGCTCGCCATGAGAGGCACTTGTCCAGGATTAGTCCTATGTAACGAACTTGATCCACCTGCGGAATAGTAGAGGAGTCATAGCTGACAACTGAACAATTGCCACGCCTTAATGTAAAAACACAGTTTGCTGATTTCTCGAGGGAATATCTGCTGCATATAGCAAGTACAGAAAGGATGCTAATACACTGCTTTGCGGCACGCCAGCTCTAATATTTGTTCTTGACAACTTCGTATCACGCATATTGACTAAGAATGTTCGACCACACAGATAGGTTTTAGGATTAGGCAATGCTGTTTAGCTGGAAGCAGGCGCTTGATCTTGTGAAGCAGACCGTCCAACCATACCCTGCCAAAGGCTTGCTTAACGTCCAAGAAATCTGCAGAGCAGTATTGTTTTTTGTGTTAACGAACTCAAATTTAAACAATATAAGTGTCTGACCCACATTCAACAACCGTGTTGATTTCAAGACTCTACGATTACTGGATCGTAAAGCTCCCATACAAATATGTGTATGTGACTAAACCCTTGACTTACAGATGTCAAATCAATAATCATATCACAGAGTGTAGACAAACGTTTTCCAGGGGGTGCGTAAAGAGCATATCAACTTTGGCATAGGCGAAGTTAAACTTTTTCTCACTTGTTTTGTTAGTTGGTTAATAGTTCAGTTTTCAGTGTTTTGTTAAAGACATATTGATCTCTTTATTTTAGTTTATAAATATCTACAAATCAATTACAAATTCGTTTTTTTTTTTTGTTTTTTGTAGTTAATACCTCTTGGTTACGATTTCTCGTTATTTCTAGTAACGAATGCATTATAAGGGGCAATTGACACCAAACTGAGTCAAGTTGACTCGCTTTGCCGTTCCGTCAGGAAATTTCGGGTCATGAACAGCTGTTTTTATTTTGGTTATACATAACGAGACCATTTTTTGTCATGACTCAAAACGGGACATTGGCTTATTTACGTCAGTTAGTAGAAAAAAAAAACAAAATTTTTAATAAGTTTTATTTGATTTATTAAAATAGTATTTATTAAGTTACGAAACGCAAATGCTTACGGACGGACAGAGAACCAAAAAAGGAACCGCCCCGTTGGTCTCTATAAATCATATAAAAAAATCCAAAATTTTCAAAAACAAAAACCCGATTAAACTGGCTTTTGAACCTTCGATGTACGCACTGTGAGCCGATGCCTAATACAATGAACCAACGACAGTAGTTATCCAACATAATCCTAAAACGCACAAACCGCGGATGCCTGCCACAAAGGCTGACTTCGATATGCTTATGACTAATTAAACATTCATTAATTTTATTTTAAATTTTAGTAGGTTTATTAAACTTTAATAATCTTGGCCCAAAATGAGCTTAGTTGTAGTACTGTAGTTACCAAAAATATTTTAAAAATCATAATTTTTAACAAAACTCAGGGTGTTTCCATCTGTTCCCTTATACGAATAGTAATAGCGCCCATGCTTAACTTTCGCGATCGCAATACAACGAACACAAAACTAAAATGATGACGACATTACATTAAAGAGCTACGCTTCAAAAATTAAATGTACGCAGGTCGAGAAAAATGAAAATTCACCAAACTTTTTGAAGATACCTCGTGCACACACTGGATGACTCCTTATACACACATCCGAAGTATTAATTCGGAAGAGATGAAAAGTAAAGAAAAAGCCTACACATCACACTGTTCCTAAACTACATCACCTACGTTTTTACCACGCTAATGTGACCTGGTCTACTGTGGCGTCATGTTGTCTTCTTAAATGAAAAAAAGTTTAATTTGGAAATTGGATCAAGAATAGAACAGCTAGCTTTTAAAATATATGTTACTATAGTGTCACTATTTTACAACATATGGTTTTTACAAATGGAAATGACATGTGATCCACAATGCGATAATAAGAATTATAATTTTAAACATTCTCAGAAAACGACATTTTTTATATTAATCACCAAAAAAATTAGTTCATTCCGCAAATGTAGTGGGAAGCACGCATGTTTTAGATACTTCTCTTACAACCCTCAAATACATTATCTCAAAATATGAAACTTATGAAGCTATCAAATGTTGTTTGCTGCAATTTTTAACTATAGTTCAAGATCATTTCTCCGAAGATGAATCAATATACAAGTCTATAGTGTGTATAGTCTAATAAGTGTTTTAAAATGGAATATTTCTAATACAATATTTTTAGAACTACTAAATCAGGTACTTTAAAAGCTGTGTTTACTTAAGAATTTATTAGCAGTTTTATTTTTATTTTATTTTATAAAGGCCAAATACATCTCGTCAACTATTTTGGAGTTGAAAATCTGCTACTGAACGACTCTTATTTACAGATGCTAAGCATTCAATGGACATTTTTGAAAAGTAACTATGGTATTTATCCTGACTTATTAATATTTTCCTTAACTGTTTAGACATTCACAGTTATGAAGATATTTAATGCACCCATGACGGTGGAGTTACCACGCTTGACTGTGAATATTGTACTCTAGCGGTGTTGAAATTGCCCGATGCCTCAATGGGCATATCCAAAGAGTTATTATTGTTAAGCAATGTAGGCAACATTTGTTGCTCTTCTTGCTGTTGTAGTACTTGTTGTTGCATTGTAAGTGGTTGATGTTGTTGTTGCAATCGATTTATTTGCGTATGTTGATTATTCGTTGCGTCTGCTGCTATGGTTGCTGTACTATTATTGACAGCAATTATATTAGCTGCTGCATTTGCTCCCACTGTTGTCAATGGAATATTGATGTCAAGTAAGCCATCAATGCTCATCTCTTGCTGGATCAACTAAAAAAAACGGACCTTTAACACTATATATTTTATTTCTAAACTGTTATCCTTCTACCTCTTCAACATTACACTCTAATCCGCCATGAAAATTATCCAAGTTAAATTCGTCAATTTGTGTTTCACTATTGAGGGCTTCCAGGCATTGTCCTATTAAAGTAGACACGCAGTTAGTATCTGAGTCAGGGAGTAATGAATATGTTTGTATTTATACGGACGAGAAGAAGTAATAGCAGTATATACATATGTATTCACTTATAGAAAATTATTTGGATGGTGTGAAAGAAAAAAGAAAACAAACCTTCTAAATTTGAATCAATATTTCGATGTTGTTGTTCTCGTTGCTGTTGTACTAATAAAGCTGCGCTGCCATTTTCAATTGATGAGGTCGCATTGCTATCCAATACAGGAACATTACTATAAGTATTTAAAGAATCCAATGATGGTTCGCTATTGGGATACGCTGGTGACATTGTCGTTACCGAATTGGGCGAAAGACCCTGTTAAGCAACAGATTTTTTTGTATATACAAATTTATTATTTTTACCAAAATGTATCTCTTACATCTCTTGTGCTATGCAAACAGGTGCATGACAAAGATCGATGCAACAGACATTGCTGCGTTGTTTGTGGTTGCAGACTGTAGGCTGTACTCTGCGCGGCTGGTCCATTAAGACCATAGCCTTGTGGATTATGAAAAGGTAGCGAAGGTGGTTGTGGGGGTAGTCCCGAAGCAACATTGAACCTACTCCAGCCGTACGATCGATTAATAGCGAGGGAGAAAAACAAAAAAAAGTTGACTTTATATATCGGTTTCAAAAACATTTACATTTAAAAAAAAAACAAATGCAAACAAGACACATGTTAAATATTTATACTACAATAATAAAAGCAACATGCATGTTAGGTTTGATGCAACCATTGAAAGCAAAGAAAGTAAAATGTGGATCTCCCAAAGAGACAAGTGATGTTAAACTGACCCTTGCTGCAACATATCACTTTGCAATTTCAACTCATCAGCAATTGAACCAGCCAAAAGATCCAAATCGGTAATCTGTGCCTGTGTCATTGGTGTGTTTTGGTAATCCGTTGCAAAACCCCAATCAGGTTCAAGGTCCTCCAGAGCGCGAATAGGACTGAGACGCCCACAAGAGCTAGCGTTAGATGAAGCACGTTGTCGGAAATCCGGTGACAATTGGAAACCACTATTTTAAAACAATTTTGTTGACATTAAATAAAATGATAAAAATTAAAAAAAAAAAAATTTATAAAACAATCAAAAATAATGTGGAACAAAAAAGTTTCCTTTGATTACATCATAGCTTTGATAAACACTTTATAAGTAATTTTTTTATACACGTTCCAACACACCTATGTAAAGCGTATTATCACTTTATCTCATGTTTGTAATGCGCAAAACATTTCAATAAAGCCAACCATGTATATATTGGCATGATCATGGAGATTTTTAGATAAAATTGTAGCATTTAACTTTACCTACAACAGCCGACAAGATGCCTACTAGTGCCCTTTCACAGTAGAGCATAAGTAGCTTCAATAAGCAAGCTGTTCCAAAATAAACAACAACAAGGAAAATAATGGTATATAGGGGTTGGTTTTGTGAAACGAAATTGACTTTTGACAGCGCCATGTAGAAAAGAACCTGATTTTTAACTCTATGAGTACTACAAAAAACAAAATTATCAAAATTGGTCTAGCCGTTCTCGAGTTTTGTAAGGTCTTACTATTTTTTGGGTTCATTTTTATATATACAGATTTAAATAAAATGCACACAAGATTAGTAATACTGTGGAGTGACTACTACACCTCCCATACAAACCACTTATTTAAATTCATGAGAACAACTGTTTTCTTTTTTGACCTATTAAACTAAAGTACTATAGGTTTCTAATTAATGTCCATAAAATGCGTAAATTTCAAGACCCTAGAGTTACTGGATCGTATAGCTCCCATACAAACTCAAAACGAAATTCAGGTTTTTATTAGAAAAACTTTTAAGTTTTTTGTGTTATTGAACTAAAATATGAACAGTATAAGTACAGTATAAGTGTTTGTGTCAACAACCGTGTAGATTTCAACACCATAGGATTACTGGATCGTATAGCTCCCATACAAATATTTAGGATTTAATGTTGAAATGCTCCATGTATACTGACTCTTTCCTAAGCATTAATTAAATCAATCATGAGCCTAGGCAAGAACGTTTTCTAGGGGTACGTGAAGAGTGTAAAAACTTAACATAGCCAAAGTTAACCTCATTCTTTCATGTTTTTTTATTTGAATGACTTGCCGTAACTATATTTTTTGTGCTCAAAGAAGTACTGATTTTATAAATTAATAATTAAAAAGACATATTTGAAATTTTTGATCCATCAATAACGACTTTTTCGGTGATCCGATCTGTACCAAACTTTCCAGAAACACTAGGCTATACTAGAGTTTCGGAGTCCAGAGGTAACAGACAAACTTACATACAAACATACATTCAATTTTATAGAAGATATAAAAACATTAAAAAGCTTTTTTGATGCAGGCCTGTGTAAACATGCCTTTAACTACTTTTGGACGGAACAAAAAAAAATAAAAAGCGGTAAACATTTTGCTACCACAATGACGTTTGGAAATGTTATAAAATTTTAACTTAACTTTTACTAATAATCAAATCATCTATCTACAGTAAACAAGTATAAATTTATTTATATATGTAATTATGTACATATAACTAAATTTCAGGCAACTAGAGAACAAAGGCCTTCATTATAATAATAACAGTTACCTGTGCAAAGGACTTTCTGGAAAATGATCCAAACCCTCACTAACGCTACTACTGGGTGATGGTGTGGCATCATTTAAGACCGTAACGCCCGCTTGACGTAATGCTTCAACGCGTTTTTTAGCTCGTCCCCGCCGTTTTTCATAACGTGAAGTTTCCATTGAGGCGGCACGACTACGTACCGACTTACCCGGCTTCGCTTCCGGATTTAACATCCACCAAGAAGATTTGCCAGTACCCTCATTTTGAACTCGCATAAAACGATTATGCAGCGATAGGTTGTGACGTATAGAATTCTAAAAATAAAAAAAAAGAAAGTAAATTAACTTCAGCTCACTGAAGCTCATATAAATAGTTTCCAACCGAAACAGGATTTTCATTCGAAACCGAAACTTAACATGAATAACCATAATCAACTTGTTAAGCAATTACTATTGTAATTAAAAGTTTTCAAAAATCAACATTACCTAAACTACAGCTTCTTAATTGAGTATTTTAATTATCGTGTTACCAATATTGTTATGATTAATTTAGAATTTATTGACATTTTGTTAAATTTTAACAGTAAGATGTGCTTTTACTATTATATATAAATAGGCGAAGACAAAAGTCTCAACTCCTTTTGCTCCACTTCTTGTCAACCGATTTTGGTTTTTTTCTTTTTTTTTTTTTGGAAGCTAAAACAAATTTGAAAAAAATGCTTCAGTCATTTTTAATAAGTAGCATCAAAAAATATACAACAACAAAGTTCGTTGATTCGCTAGCAAATAATTGATCTTCAAGTCTTTACCTCTCTCTCATGCAGTATAAGACAACGTTCATGGGTATACTAAAAACAAAAAACATTAGCAAGCACACAAACACACAAGCATATTGCTTGAGAAGGCATCGTATGCCTTTGCTGATGTGCAAAGGGGGGAAGAAAACAGAAGAATGAAATGCAATTGACATGCAAACCTTACATATCATATTAAATACAACAAATTTAAATAATTAAATTACACCTGACAGCCAATTAACATTTTCTTTTCTTAATCGGTGTCTGTTTGCATCCCACGACAATGAATGGAATCAGTGTTTGGAGGGATAATATGCGCATTAGATATGCCAACAAACGCCTTACTATTATGGAATGAATTTAAAACATATTTAAGTGAAGATTTTGCAAAAAATTATGATATTAATACGGAATATAATCGTGCACTTTTGGAAATTGAAGGTACCTTCTGACAATAAAGTACCTGGAAATTGTCATTTAAATTGCCCACGTGAAGTATTTTTTATTAATTGTTCACGATTTAAGTTGGGAATCATTTGGTCTACCAGTTCCGAATGAATTGCCAGTTAGTTACTCATACAGAAAATGCGAAACTTTATTTTTGATATTTTAGAAGAAGAAAGATTGTTTCAACAGGGACAATTTCAATGAACATAGTTCCCAGTAGTACCTGCGTTTGCTATGACCATAAACAGGGCACACGGCCAAACTTTTGATAAAATTGTGTTATTGCAACGTCCAGTATTTTCCCAAGTAGAGTTCGTTCATTTGACAGTTTGAAATTATATATCTCTAATCACTGTAGTCAAGGCAACTTACAATGATAATAGAATTTTTACGAAAAATATTGTTTATAGAGAAGTTTTAAATTGATTTGAATTGCAATAAAATTTCAAATTCAAATATATGTGGTAAATATAGTGTACTAATGATAACACCGTATATATACGCCAGTACTTTATTATGTTTAGTTATAGTTTATTATATTTCAAGTTGTGGCTTCTTGTATTTTAACTTGTAGTTCATTATATTTTAAGTGATCACCATTTACTGACGGTGTGTTTCTTGTTCAAGTTTAGCGACAAACTAACTCATGCACATCTACTCTATGCCTTGCCTACCGTCGATGCACTTCTCTGCTCTGCTTCTTGGCTCTCTTGCCAACCTTGCCAACTTCACCAATAAAAATTCAAAAACCTTTTTACATTGCTTTCATATTGTTGTTTCGCTTATTGGAAAACAGCCGCCGTTGTTTTGGTAAGTTGCGCGCTCGTTATGCTAATTTCAAACTTAAAATTTGTTGAAAATGCATGATATTGAACAATTTGCAGTGTATGCAAATAGTTCTTGCAACAGCCTTTTTATTCCAGCTGCGTACTTTATTTAAATTTTAACAAAACTTTTACCATTTGAAATTAACTGAAATCAATATCAGCTGATTTGTGTATGCGCGGAAATAAAAGAATGAAGAAGACAGGCAGTAATTGCGAATCCTTGCTAATACTACGGTAATACTTTCAAGAGACCGCATGGTCAGTCTGAGTGCAGAAAGTACTTCCAAAGTGACTTCCACTGAGGCAGCAGCTCAAAAGTAATTTTTGTTTCACAAAAATAACCCTTATAGGTATTTAGATTTTCCCTGTTATTATTCATTTTTGAGCTGTTTGCATATAACGGATGATTTTTTAGCAACTTTTTTTTGGCAACACACAACAGCTGACACAGTTTACGTGCCTTGTGTTACTGTCAAACTCGTTCATTTTGGTCTACAATTTAACCATGAATCGACTTACAAACGAACAGCGTTTACAAATTATTGAATTTTGTTATCAAAATTCATGTTCGGTAAGGCAAGTGTATCGTGCACTTCTTCCATTTTATGGACAGTCGGAATGTTGTGACTAAATTTCGCACCCAATGTATTACATTATTGGACATTAAACTACCAACACGCATACGTAGAGTGTGGGCAGAGGAAAATATCGCAGCTGTATCCGCCAGCGTTACTGATGCTGTTACCCTGAATTATCGATTCGGCGCCGTTCGCAGCAATTGGGCCTCTGTTGCTCCACTACGTTGAAAATTTTGCGAAAGTATTTGGGTGTGAAACCTATTAAAATACTGCTGGTGCAAGAATTGAAGCCGCGCGACCAACCACAACGGCTAACTTTTGCTGAATAGGCGCTGGCAAAGATGTATGAAGATCCAATTTTATATCGAAAAATTGTTTTCAGCGACGCTCATTTCTGGTTGAAAGGATTCGTGAATAATCAAAATTGCCGCATTTGGACTGAAGAGAAACCAGAAGCATTGCAAGAACTACCAATGCATCCCGTAAAAACCACTGTTTGGTGTGCATTATGTGCCGGCGGCATCATTGGGCCGTAATTTTAAAAACTCAAATAAAGATTTCAAACACTTTTGTGAATTGTATGGGTTTTTTTTTTTTTGTAAATCAAATTAGCAAGCTCTTCAAAAATCACCCGTTAGAAGATGCTTTTGGTTTACTGTGAAAAGGGTATTACTTGGCTTACAGGATGGGCATACGAAGTATTCTTGTTTTTTGTGCCTGTGGGACAGTCGACCCAAAAATCGTCATTACATCGAAAAATATTGGCAAGTCCGAAATGAATTTACTCCATGAAAAATGAATGTGTAATATTCATCTTTAGTGGATAATTTTGCTACCATTACACATTAAATTAGGCCTGATAAAAAATTTCATCAATGCCATTGTTGAGCACAGTGTTGCTTTATGGAATTCTTTTAAAATAATTGAAATCTTGAATTCTTTAAATTCAGATTACTGAGCAAAATAATAAATTACAGTCGACTGGCACATTGGCGTATAGGTTAGTGCGCTGAGCCGACATCCCAAGAGTCGCGGGTTCAAGCTCTGCTCAAGGCAAGTCTTGCCCTACACTTTTCTAAAGCTAAAGGCCTCTGTCGCTAATGCTTATTAAATGCTTGGTTATAATTTGTAATTATAATCTTAGTTCCAGTAAATAAAATAACTAAATAAATAAGTTACAGTTCTTGGTATGTACTTTTTTTTTTTTTAATGAATTTAACCAAATCGCCTCTAACAAGTGGGAGATTTCATAACCACCTAAAGAGATTTCGGGCGCACCGAGAATTGTAATTGGGTTGGAAATGAGTTGATAGAGGTTTCTGTCAAATAGCCGTATAGTTGCCTCGTAGAATTATGTTTAGTCCCTGTATCGAGCTCAAATAAAGAATGTTATTAAATTTGGCGTAGTGCTGCTATACAAAATAATAACATCTTCTGTCTACTTTCTTTAAAGAGTGCTTTTACTCTTGTATATATATATATATAAAGAATACATTCAAAATGGCATATGAATGCATTCTTGCAGGCTTCTAGTTTCTACATATTGTATGTATATGTAAGTATGTACATATATCAATACACATTCGCAAGTCCAATAAATTTGTGCTGCTTCTTTACTATCACTATCAAGGCTTGTATCATTTTTAGAACGACTGTGCGTACACTTAAGAATTCGTTTGCTTCGTTCCGCTAATTGGATGTTGTCATCAGTATTGTTTATTGTTGCTATACAATGCCGTTGTCACTAGTATCGTATGTTTCCTAATGTTCCGCATCGTAGACGATGTCGTAGCCGTTGTCGTTTTAGCTGTCAATTCATATTTTATAACAATATTCATAAATATCTCATAGAGATATATAACACACTGACAGTTAAAAAGGGAGGATTAAACTTTATTCTTTCTGAAGAAGAATATATAATAAAACCTAATTTTAATAAAAATGGTAGTAACAAAATTTAAATCACAAAAATGCGCAATGGCCACAATTTTTGATTCTGTACCTAAAGTAGCGAAGAAATTATTCCTTCATTTTATATTTCCACAAACACCATACAAACTAATATACCTCTAAATTAAAGAAGGAAACAAATATCACCCCCTACAGAACAAATCCAGACTAGACTTCATCGACGTGTCGCGACATGATGCGGCACTTTGGCGCCTTCTTCACCGTAGCAAAAGGATTTTTGCTTTCAGTTTTGTTCAAAACCTCACCACGCGAAAACACGTGTGAGGGTCGTTGACGACAATTTCGATAGGGTGAAAATTTAGTCCCTTTTATTCATATATAGTTGTTTTTCGCAAGAAACTAAAAAACTTTTCTTGGCGTCACTGTTGCTTAGCATAGTCGTCATCGTCGACGTTGGTTAGTATTGTTGTCGTTTGTAGGTGATGGCTCTATAGACCGAATGTATCCTTTTCTTATAAAGAATTCATATTTATTTATATTTATATAAATCTGTTGAGTTCGTTTGTGTGAGTTGCAAGAAACTTAATAACTTATTAAAGGTAACACAGAACACAAAATTTAATTCACCGAAGCTTACACCCCTTTCACACCTCAACTTTTCTGTATATGTGTTGATTCATTCCTTTTTTTGTTAAGGTTGTTAATTTTCAGTGCGTCTTTAAATTTGAGAAGTCTACCATGGACCAGATCTTCATACTACGCCAAATCTTGGCAAAAAACCCAACAAAAACACATTAACTCAGTCAATTCGGTATTCCTCTGAAGGTTGAACGATTCTGCAAAGTTGCATTGAATTGAGTCCCCTGATGCTGTAGATTCACCTACCTTGGTATCGCCGTTATCAAAGAATTATAGTATTAGCCTAGAAATTAAACGTCCGTCTGTATGTATGCAAATTAGTCCCTCAGTTTTTGAGCTGGAGAGCTGAAATTTTGCACGAACCTTTCTTTTTACTAGGCGCATTTTTGTCGAATCGGACCTCCCATACAAACACATCATTACAGTTCAGATTCTTATTAGAAAAACTTTTTTGTTTTTTGTGCTATCGAATTAAAACTTGGACACTTCCAGAATAGGTACAGTACATTTGTCGGAACAAGCCGTATCGCACCACAAGGTGGCATACCTCCCATACAAACTACCCATTTAAACTCAGGTTTTTATTAAAAAAAATTTTTTTTGGTTTTTGTACAATTGAACTGAAATTTGGACACTATAATTTTTTAATAAAGGTGCTGTACATTTGTTGGGACCACCAAATTGAGACACTAGGGGTATCTCCCAGTACCAAAGGGAACCCTATTGCAGCGACTTCGCTGTCCGTCCTTGGGTCATATCTCATGAATCATAATACCTAGAGAGTTGATATCATCCGGGCATCAGCCACAAATACTAAAACTAAAATATTTTCAAAAACGTAAAAGGGTCCCCCCCTTACAAGAAACATTTTGGTTTGTATGGCAGCTATACGATCCCACGATCGTGAAATTTGGATGGTTGGTGGCTACATATCAGGAACTTATACTGTCGAATTTTCAGTTGGATAGGACCACTACGGAGGGTACGTTCCATACAAACCCTCATTAAAATTCAGGTTCGTATTAGAAAAACTTTTTTGGTTTTTGTCCTATCGAACTGAATTTTAGACACTATAAGTTTCTTATAGTAGTATAGGCGCTGTACATTTGGAATCAGCCAAATCGGCCAACTAGGGAGAGTACCTCCCATACACACCCACCATTAAAATTCAGGTTCTTAATCGAAGAACTTTTTTTTTTTAGACACTAAAAGTTTCTGATATAGATGTGGTACATTTGTCGTAATCAGTCAAATCGGACCACTAGGGGGAGTACCTCCCATACAAACCCCAATCTGGTACGGAACCCTCTGTGTACGAGTTTGACTCGCACTTGGCCCATTTTTTTATATTTTTAATTTAAATATAAAATTAAAATTAATTAAAATTTTAAGTAAAATGTTTCTTAATTGACAGAAATAAATGAAATAAAAAATAATAATTAAAAATTTGTTTTTTATGTGAAATATGAAATTTAAGGTTTTCAATTCAAAGGTAAGGCAGATGGCGAAAAACTTAATAGAAAATTGGAAATATAACCAAATTTCAAAGGCTTTTCATTGATATTCTTCCAATTTACCCCATAACGAATACAACCAAATTTGCTGGACAACAGCGCTACCTACCGGATCCAAATGTAGCAAAGAACCTGATGGTAACTCCATGAATACAACAAAAAAAAATCATCAACATTGGACCAGCCGTTCTCTAGTTTTGCGGTGTCATACTATTTTTTGGGTTCATTTTAATATATATGGATGTAAGTGTATATAAAGGAAAATACGATGCAGGACCCATGTCCGAGGCCCTGTAATTGGAATGAGTTCACTTTAAATCCTTTAACAAGGACCTTCAAACTAGGAATTCACGCCGTCATAGACGAGTTACATTCGTGGAAAATTGGCCTCAAAATCATTAATTATGTCACTAGTTTTATGAACAAATCATTTCTCCTCAGTTATTCCCCGCGGGCAATGAAGAATCCGACAATATTACAAAATTTTTCAAAACACTCTTTAAAATAGAACAGAGCTTATTTATTGACTCCACTAATAATCACTATAAACTTTACAATACAGTTAAGAACTCCATTCACGATTACGGTCGACAACAAGAAATACACCGCCATGTCTTATCTAAAATCATTCGGCTCCGCCTTGGACATACGAACATCACCTATACTCCCACCTCTTCGATAACTCTTCCAATATCTGTAAATTCTGAAATTCAAACACACCTATCTCAATTATTCATATTCTTCCAAACTGCCAATTTTTCAATAAGACCAGAATTAAATTTTTCTCCCACACTGACTCTTTACCCCGTCCAAAGACAATATATTCAAACTCATTGAAATCCTAAAATCAAGCAGCTTGTTTAAACAATTATATATTATAAAAAAAAAGAAAAACAAAATACAATAATAATTATACTTCATTCTACAAACTCATGTTATTAATACTTAATTATTAATTTACTTTTATTTACTATGAGGAAATAGACTCACCTTCCACCCAGCGCTGCTATTCGAATCACCTTTATCTTTAAAGTATGGCACATTCTGCACCATCCACTCGTATATCTGACTGAGTGTTAACCTCTTGTCCGAAGCTGAGCCGATAGCGTGCGTTATGAGATCCGCATAAGAAAGATTTCCCCATGCATTTCGACGTGAAGAGTTCTTTTTAGCAGAATTTCCACCATTATGTATTGCTTGTTGTAAATCTGCAAATAAATGTGAAATAAATGTTTAATATTTTGTTTTTAATTATCTTGGGTAGCTTTTTGCAACATACCTCCACTGGCTAATTGTTGATTACTGGCTTTTGTGCTATCCAATTCATCAATGGGTTCATTCAAATTGTCTGGCCTGGGGCATGGCCAAGTATTTGATCTGGCTCTTGTTTGTGGCTCGAAGTTGACATCGATGCTATGTAGTGGATCACCGATTAAATGGAGAGAATTATTATCTATGCATGGGGACGTCGACCAATCTTGCGAAAAACTATCCATAATGCGTCGTAATTTTTTTTTTTTTTTGTATTTTTTTTTTTGTTTTTTTCTTTAAGATGTAGTTCTTTTACTTCAGCCTTACTTTCGACTTCACTTGATCAAAGCGACGAAAGGCTAAATCAATTGCTGTAATAAAAAAGATTATTTTCATTTCATAAGAATAATAAAAAATTAAATATGTAATATGCAACAACATCGTAAATATTCAACTCAATGCAATACAGCTGTCTAATAAGCAACCAAGGAATTATTTCCGTTAAATATTTTGTTCAAGAATGGAATATGCATCAGTATTCTCCCACTTAATCAAGCAGTTCAAAGTCTCACTGCTCTGTGTCTAGATATGCTATTTTCCTATATCAAAATAAATAACACATACGTATATCAGCAGTGATTGAACTGTTCAAAAAATCTAAATGAATGCTATGCAGTAGCACATGTAACCAACACAGTTCGATAAAAATGCTGAACAATAGTAGTTTAAAGTGTATTTACAGTGATTAAAAATTGAAAAATTAGTTAGACATAATAGTGTAGTCTCTGTTGACATTTTCGTGTTCTTCCTTCGTGTCTATTGTGTTTTTTTCATAATTTTTTGGCTTGCGCACTGTACGCGCACATTGCATAACTTTGGTTCAGATTCCGAAGGAGCATTATGGGCGCGTTCCTAACGCCTGATTAATGTTTCACTACGCACACTCATCAGCTTTCACGAAACGCAAGCACAATCAAACGCTGTGCCGAAGTTGAAGCTAAAGCCGAAGCAAAACAGTCATCCCAATACATACTTAAGTTGCACTTCTTGTGGAGTGGGGTATGGAACTTATGCCCTCTTAGTCATGCGATTCTCTAAAATTCCGTTTAGCGTTGTGGTTGTTTCATCATGGTCACTTATTGTCTTTGCTCGTAGTACTTCCCTTATATCGCCGGGTTTTCGAATTATAGTTGTGAAGACATATATAAAATTCTAGTTAGTTAAGACTGGTGCGCCTCATTCGCTATCTGCTCCATTTCAGTAGGGAGCCAAAGTGCAGTTTTTTGAGCCTCCGGATAGAGATTGCATCGGTCAGTGATCTGAACAAGCGATTATTGTGTGCAATCAGACGGTCGTTATGAAAGGCGATCTGGTCCTCAACTACCGCCAGGTTGACATCTTTATGTAAGGTTGAGTTCCTAACAAACCAGGGGCACCCTGTCATTAGTCTTATTTTGTAGCATTTGTACTCTTTTTCGTTGGGGTTTGGCAGCGGTTCCCCAAATCTGTAAACCGTATCTCCATTCAGGAGCAATGATTTGGGTGTAGACCGTGCGCTTATTTCCAAGAGAGAGTCAGCTTTTCCCATTAAGCAGAAAGTGAAGCCTCTTCAATTTATTTCGAAAGCTAACTAACACCGAGGTTATGTGCTCGCCGAAAGTAAGTTTTTGATGTAGGATGAGACCTAGGTATTTCGCCTTCTTTGCTTGTGTGATGGTGCCCCGCAGAGATGTGCAGCCGGTGGGATATTCCTCCTCAGAGTAAATATATCATTCAAAGTATTGTCCGACGGAAGCGACTACTTTTTCCCATCTCTCTGGTAATTTTCGAATACCATCTCTAAAAAATTAGTCCTCTCTGGCCTCGATCTAATCATTGAGTCACTTTTCGATTTCTTCAAAAGAAGTTTTGCATCCGTCAAAAAAGCCAGTAGTCGGTAGGAGCAAGGTCTGAAGTATACGGCGGGTGGGGTAAGACCTCCCATTTCAGCGATTCCATGTAATTTTTAACCGTTACAGCTACGTGGGGCCGAGCGTTGTCATGTTGCAAAATCACCTTATCATGCCTTTCGGCCGTTTCTGGCAGTTATTCTTGCAATGCATAGCTCAAACGCATTAATTGTTGTCGATAAAGTTCCGCATTAACGGTTTCGTTTGGTTTTAGTAGTTCATAATATACCGAACCCGTCTGGTCCCACCATATGCAGAGCATGACCTTTGAACCGTGGATGTTTTGCTTTGGCGTCGATGTAGACGATGATGGAACCGGTTCACCAGGCTTGGCATAGTATTTTTTCTTCTTGAGGCTATCGTAGTATATCCATTTTTCATCTCCAGTCACTACCCGGTGCAAAAATTCCTTCCTTTGATGTCTTTCAAGAAGCAGTCCCGAAGCGAAAAATCGCCTTTCGACACCTCTCGGCTTCAACTCGTATGGCACCCAAGATCCTTGCTTTTGAATAAATCCCAATTGTTTTAACCGAACGGAAATTGCTTGCTGAATCACTCCCGACGATTCTGCGAGTTCAGTTTGCGTTTGGCACGGATTTTGATCCAGTAAAGCCTCCAATTCCTCATCTTCAAACTTTTTGGGTTGGCCAGGACGCTCTTTGTCTTCGACACTAAAATCATCACTTTTGAAGTGTCGAAACCACTCTTTGTATGACTTATCGGTCGGAGCATATTCACCAAAAACTTTCTCAAGCATTCGATGGGCTTCAGCTGCACTTTTCTTCCCATTAAAAAAGAAAATCAAAACTTCCCGCAAATGCTGTTTGTTTAACACAAATCCGGACATTTTCGAAGAGGCAAACAGAAATAGACGCTGATGCACACAAATTATTGTTGACAGATGTCAAACCTTTCCAATGGAAGCGGTAATCGCTTACAAAATCGGCCACAACTTGCAGGTAGAGCCATCTTTTGAAAACGGACCGAACTAATTTGTACTCCAAATAACTTCTTACCACCGTAATTACCAAATATTTGCAATAATAATTTCATTTATTGCAAATTTCTGTAGTTAATTTAACTAATTTGTCTTTTTCGCTCGTTTTCGGCATTTTCTTTTTAGTTACATTGGCAGTTGTGTTTGCGAGAACAGCTGATTGCATCTATTTATACAGTGCCACCCGTTTTAGTGCAGTGCAGCGGTTGTTTATGCGATTTATGCAATTGTTATATTTGTGACAGTTATGGAAGATAGCAGAAAACTAACATCAATTATAACAAAAGAAGGGCTTTTTGAATTTAACAGGCATCTCTAATTAACTTAAAAAAAAAAAAAGCTTAAAACACAGTTGCTGAGATTATAAAAAAACAGCCGTACAAAGATTTCATATTGAGAAACGACTTAATATACAAAAACTTGAATGGACAACAGTTGAAACCATAACAAACGCGGCAAGGAGTACCAAACGTGTAATACCAAATTTTCCAGTCGTCTCATCACCTCGTCACTGCCTGTAGATTTTGTCGGAAACAACCATACAAATTTTGTGAACGCGTCGGCAGCTGCCAATATGTACTTATACTGCCTTGTTATACTGTCCATTGGACCCAGGTGATCAACGTACAACGTGTCCAACGGATGTTCACATTTTCCTACGCAGTGTAAAACACCTTGTTTCTTTCCCAGCTTCTTGTGAAAGATGATGCACCTCACGCAGTTACTGACAACTTTATTCACCTTGGCTTCTAATTGTGGTGTAAAATACGTTTGCCTCACGGCATGCAACGTCTTCTGTGTAGCAAAGTGCCCAATGATCCTTCCTTGACTGCTTAATTTTCATACGGCCTACTCCGCAGTATTTCAACAATACCTTTTATATGATCATCCTGTTGTTGCGGCTGCTTGAACCTTGCCGAAATTTCCCTCTCCCAATCATCATAACATCGCACGGGTATCGACTTAAAGCTCCAACAAGTTTTAGTCTGTTGCCAGCACGACGCTCAATTTTGTAATTGTAGTCTTATACATACAAAATCAATTGCGTAAAAGCTCGTGGCATATCCCCTTTCGTTGTTGTCTGCTTGAAAGCTGCACAATCAGTTATATATGCCCTCTTGCATTAACGTTACGTCCAATCCCAATGAAACATTTAACACCTCTTAGATTAACTGTTTTTACGCGACTATTTTCAATAACGATAAGTACACTTCTAGCGGCACCATGTTTATTTGAGCTACCAGGCCAATTTCGTGAATTCCCTTCGTTTATGATCAGCTGATCCACATTTAAAACAATGCATTTGTTTCTTGAAATTTGTTTTCGTTTCACTTCTTCTGTTTCTGTTTTGTGCTCTAAGCCAAAAATGAACGCGATCTGTCATCCAATTTGTTTACAGTAGCTGGTTTAATCAGTCCACCTCAGTAATTCTCGGCGAATTTTGTTTGATGGAGTCTATGGAGTCATGCCGGGTTCCCCCAAGCGGCAATTTGAGTTTGGGGAAAAAGTCACACGGAGCTATGTCAGGTGAATAGGGCGGCTGATCGATGGTATTTATCGCGTTTTTGGCCTTATAATCGTTGATAATCGTGGCCCGATGAGATGGCGTGTTATCATCATACAAAATCCACAAATTATCGGGCCACAATTCCGGCCGTTTGCGACGGATTTTGTCACGTAAACGCCTCAAAACGATTACATAGAAGTCCTTATTGACCCTCTGGCCTTCCGGAACGAACTCGTGGTGAACCACTCTACGGATATCTAAGAAAACCTGATGGTATCACCTTAATTTTTGAACGACTTTTTCGAGGTTTTTTCAGTTTCTGCTCATTTTTTCCAACCATTGCGATGATTGTTGGCTCGTTAGCGTGTCGTACCCAAAAATTATGATAGAATCGTGCCAAAAATGATAACTGAACTTCCAAACGCAGCAATAGTATTTCTCTCGTGCCTTTTCAATGTTATCCTTCGAATTGGATACTTTCCAAAGCAATGGAAAAAATCGGTTATCATAATGGTTCCAAAGTTCGGGAAGGATAGGGATTAGGACATGTCCTTCTTCATACAGACCTATAAGTCTGCTTCCATGTCTTTCTAAGCATTTGAGAATGTTCTTAAAGCCAAACTCAATTACCATTTACAATCAAATAGTACAATCCCAGATCATCAATTTGGTTTTCGAGCAAAACATGGAACGATTGAGCAAGTCAACAGAGTTACTTCGGAAATAAGAAGCGAGAACTTTGCTCAGCAGTATTTCTGTATTTCTTGCTGTAGCAGAAGCGTTTGATCGAATATGGAATGAGGGTTTGATTTACAAAATTAAATGTTTACTACCCCAAAATATGCATAGAGTCCTGCAATCCTACATATCAAATCGAGTATTTGTAGTAAGACAGAAAAATTTCATTACAAATGAATTTATGATAAAAGGAGGCGTTCCCCAAGGCAGTGTCCTGTGATCAACTCTATATGTGTTATTCACTTCCGACATTCCAACAAGTACTAAAATTATCACTTCGACATACGCTGATGACACTGCCGTAATCAGCCGCTCCCATTGCCCAGTTAAAGCTTCTGCAGGCTTCGATGCTCATCTTAAAAGCCTTCAGGAGTGGTTATCTAACTGGAGAATTAAAGCAATGAGGGGAAATGTAAGCACATACGTTAAATGGTGCTACAATTCCTCAAACTCAAGTGGTATCTTATCTTGGCGTTCATCTGGACAGACGGCTCACCTGGCGGAAACATATAGAAGCTAAAAAGACATATATGAAACTAAGGGGTCCAAGTCTAAACTGGCTAGTCATTTCTAAATCTGGACTGAGACTTGAGTACAAGGTGATATTGTATAACTTTGTTATTAAACCAATTTGGACTTATGGTTCTGAATTGTGGGGTACCGCGAGCTTGAGTAACATTGAAGTTATGCAAGCAGCCCAATCCAAGATACTTTGAACAATCACGGGAACTCCATGGTATATCAGGAATGAAGAATGTCTTCACAAAGACCTGGAAGTATCAGAAGTAAAAGAAGAATATTCCAAGCGTAAAGCTATTTACATGAACAAACCAGTTCGACATACCAATCCTCTAGCCAGAGTCCTTGTCCATACAAGAAACTCATCTCGTCTGATTCGTAACTATCGTGCGGCCCTTTTGCTTACTTAGAGGCTCGTAGTACTAAGTGAACCCCTTCCTCTTCCTTGCAGGAAGGAGACACGTGTATTAGTTTTTAAGAGTTTCAACCTTATTGTTAGTCCTATTTATACATAGGTATAGCAGATTCAATACCATATAAAAAAAAAAATTAGCCCGTATGCGTCCGCATTCAAAATGTTTTCGAACCATTTTATAATCGGTATCGATACACTAACCACCAATCTTACTTATTAGGAAGTTGGAAAAAGAGGAAGACTTACTACACCCAATAGAAAAAGAACAATCATCGCTCACATCGATAATTTAGGACCACAACATCAGAGAACTACATAAATATGCTGGCAGTAGTAGGTGGCTTCTCCAAGTTTACATGGTTGTTTGCAACGAGATCAACAGACGCTGTAGAAGTGGTTAAGCACATGACTTAAAATTTTTGTAAACCCAAAAAAAGTAATCAACGACAGGGGTTCTGACTTAGTAGCAGCTTAATGTAGTTGGTAAACACTCTTCTTCGCTGCAGCATTCCCTTGTCTAGAAATATTTGAAAGTCCTTTCACAAATTCTTTAAAATATTCATTAAAACTAACAACAAGCTTAGAACAGATATTGTTACGGCGATTGGCACCAATGACCGATAAGAAAGACATCGGTGGTAATCGATCGTCGTCAATAGCAACCCTACAGAAAAAAGCTAAGCTTGGGTTTGTCGCGAATGACTGGTATTACACTCACGGATATGAGAGAATGAATTCTCGTTGATTCTTCTTTGTTGTTACATTCAGCCACACGCTTGCAGGCATATTTTCACATTCCTTTTCATTTGGTTTTATTTAAATATGTGTGGTCATGCGAAGTTATCTACAATGCGCCTTTTGGTCCAATGACCCCTTCTTTGAAGTATTAGTGATGCCCTTTCTTAAGATATGTATTTGCTTATTATAGAACTTTTACCCTCATTGTTTAATCTAATATATTATAAGAAGTTATATTCAGCCTATGTATAATATTAGAAGTTCTTATTCGAAGGCCTAGTAGCTAATGCTCTATTGGTAATAATTAGTTATAATAGTATTGTATTATTGTATTATAACTTATTTTAACAAATAAAATAGAATATCCCTCTGTTAATACGAAAAAAAAAATCTCATTGCTGATATCAATGCGTTTGATAGAACATTGAAATATATTTGTCTTCAGCTGTTCATTCATTTCACCCTACTCATACAAAAACCAAACGTAGTAATACAACAACGAAATACAAGAAAGAAGACTACCAGAAACGTCGCTGCGCTGCCTTGTGTCCGCGGCTTCCCCGTAACCCTCGTGCAACCCTAATCAACAAACACAAATTGAAAGAGAGAATTCTGCTGTTGTATCCGCGAGTGTGATACCCGTCAATGGAAGCCATTGAACAAACACTATACCCAACCCTGACCGGAATTGTGTAGTTTTACGTCAGGGGCGTAGTAACGTGAAGGGTCTACTTGTAATTGATATATATCTATTGAAAAAAAAAACATGACATCTTTATACAACGTTTCTATGATGAAATGTTCATAATATAATCAGGGGTGCTACAGAAAACACTAATGTTTTCGGCGTCAGGAGGTTTGCAATCCTCTCGACAAAACTGTAGGTGCCACAGAACTTCGAAAGGTTTCGTTTTTCGGAGTGCTTGTTCAAATAACCAAACTGTTTCAATTCCATGTTGTGCTTGTTTTAATAGGATTGTCAGCATATTAAAACATCTCACTAAAATTTGTTATTCTTTTTATTATTAATATTTTTGATAAAAACATCGCTACAAACGTGTCTGTCATTAAAGATGAATTGAGAAGGAAAATATAACAATTTTACTTTCAAAATTGTAAAAGAAAAATTTCAAAATTTTCTTCCCGCCAAATGTAACAATGGCATGACAACTTTACTTTGCATTAATTCTGTGGTTTTCTGTGACTGCCGCTTATCAGCTGTTTTTTATTTTTTTTTTTTTTACATTACAAATTTTTGCAGCAAAAGAGATTACGAAATAAAACCTAGTAAATACAAAATGTCTGTGGCTCGCTTAATAACCATTGATTTCTTAGGGAGAAATGGATTGAGAGAAGAAAAAAAACAGAACCGTATTAGATGCCTTTTGTTTGCCTCGTTTCTTCTTCTTTCCAACTTGGCGTTCATATTTTGCTGGTGGCACCATGCTAACTTGACACAAATTTTTAATTGACTTTTACTTAAAATGCACAGTAAACACGTGTTTAATAATCATTTTAAAAATAACAGCGTTTAGTTTTATTACTTTGATATACAATGCAAAAATTATAATTAAAATTAGTTTGCATCGCATTGCTCGATCGGTTTTGTCGACTAAGGGATATAAGAGGGATACTAAGGGTTACAAGATATTTCGTAAAATGATGAATTAATAATTTAAACAAATAAAATGTTTTAAAAGAAATAATGCAAATTACTTTGAAATAGTATAATCCATCTATTCGTAGCAATGGTTTTATTTAAAAAAATGTTTGTATGAAAGAAAATAAACAATTATCCGAACCAAACGCAGGATTCGAAACCTACCGAAAGCGTTTTCTGTGGCACCAAAAATCGGTAAACTGGTGGAATTGAGGAGGAATGTATCATATCAATGATATTCAGTCAGATTTATATGACATAAGATTTTATCAAGATGCTGTACAAACGCTTTATCATTTTTTTTTTCACCGTATTTATGTCAAGATGTCATATTACTATGATTGTGCATCAGCACTTATACACTTTGTTAAGAATCACTTTTTACACTAGGAATCATTTTTGTTACACTCTTCACGCAGTGAATAGTATTATAAGTTTGTCATGAAGTATGTAACAGGCAGAAGGAGACAACAGGGACCACATAAAGGAGACATAACTTGATCAGCTCGATGAGACAATTTGATTAAACCATGTCCGTCTGTCCGCCTGTATGTATGCAAACTAGTCCCTCAGTTCTTGAGCTAGTTTTTTGTCCTATCGAATTGAAACTGTAATTTTCCAGAATAGACGCAATACATTTGTCGGAACTAGCTGAATTGGACCACTAGGGGGATTCCTTCGATACAAACCAGCCATTTAAATTTAAGCTCTTATTAGAAAAACTTTTTTTTGTTTTTTCCAATTGAACTAAAATTTAGATACTATAAATACGTAAATTTTAAGACCCTAGCTCCCAAACACATATTTCGGTGTCAGTGTTGAAATGCTGAATGTGTACTGACTCTGTATGCTCAATAAAAGTAGCCTATGCAAAATCGTTTTCTAGGAGTGCGTGACGAGTATGACATCTTCGGAATATCCGAATATCAGACAGAGTCAATATCAACGGGTTTGATACAACTGTTTACACAGTATCACTGTGTTTAGACTGACTCGTGTCTAACTCTGCAACAACCACAAGGAAAAAGTTGTGGAGTTGTTATTGTAGAATTAGGCAAGAGTCTATGCTTATGTCTAGTAAACACCGAATTTGCCTCTGTGTGAAAAAACTATTATGCGCGTTGTGACAGTAGTAAAATTTCAAAAATTGCCGGCGGGAGTACATTATTTTTTTTTTTTTTTTGTTGCTCTGTCACATAAACAGGGTGGTAATAGTAGTGATCACTGGTGGTCGTTGTTCACAACAAATTTAACTTCCTTGGTATATTTGTTTATAGTTTCTTCAGGTCAAAACTTCTAAGCTGAATTGCAACTACTTCTTGATATTCGATTGAGCATAAGTTTTGCCGCCAATATTCTATAACTTCTTTCTCTTGAATGAGTGAAATATGATCAATTGGGTTCGATCCGAACTTCTGTCAATGTCAACAACATTTTTATCATTCGCTATTGTATCATGGAATTGAATATACACCCGATTCATTGTATCTTGTTGTTGTTTTCGAATCTGTTACCTTTTATTTCTCTTGTAATCGATTAATATCGATCCGAATTTCTGTCAATCTCAACAATATTTTTTAGGTTTAGTACGTATGTGCTTGCTAGCCAGTTCCTTGAAGATTGCATACTTAAATTGGAAACCTTGATCAATGCTTATGATTTTTGAAATTGCGAAACGTGAGACCCAATGAAACCATAATGCTAAGGCTACAGTATCGAGGTGATATTGGTAAGTGCCACAGCCTCTGGCCACCGCGCAAATCGGTCAACTATTGTCAGGCAATAACGAAGGTTCTGATGCGATGGCATCACTATGATGTCTGGATGGACGTAGGCGAACCTGAGCGACGTTTTTTCCTGTAGGAGATCTTGTATCGCAAGGTCCGTACTTTCTACCTTCTCGATCTGTGACAGTGCTTACGCTGTTGGCATGTTGATGGAGCATTATCTCTAAAAAGCGTCTGCGACAATGTTATCAGATCCCTTCAAATGCAAGATATTCGTAGAAAATTGGTAAATGTCAGAGTTGGAGAGGAGATGCCTCTTCCGGGCGTTGTTGAAAAGCGTAGATCAGCAGGTTGTTTGGTTGTTTTTTTAAGTTACGAACATGGTATCACTGAGATCACAGGCCTAGAATCGATAAGGAATCGGATGTGACCCGTACTATCAACAATGTGTAAACGGGTTCCCGGAATGATGGAGGACTGAATGGTGGACCCGCTGATGATGGGTGTACCATCTCTGATAAGCGGATCAAGCGACGGCTTTATCAATTTTACACAGGGATCGGACACAAGGTGAACGACATTTCAATACGTAAATCTTTAAAAAACAATTTGAAAATAATTAATAATGCATTTTGCTCAAACATTCCAAAACAAAAAAAAAAAAAAAAAAAATTGAAAGAAGGTTATCTTCGACTAAGCCGAAGATTCACATGATTTGTATGGGAGGTACCCTCTTTAAAGGTACGATTCGGCTGGTTCCAACAAATGTACTGCACCTATATTGTAAACTGATAGTGTCCAAGTTTCAGGACAAAAAACAAACAAAAATTTTCTAATAATAAGAAGATAGACGTACACGACTTAATCACTTCGTCTAATCGCGTACTGATCAAGAATATATATACTTCATGTAGTTTTTTTTTTTTTGCTCCTTCTACCTGTTACAAACTTCATGACAAACTTATAATACTATTTACTTACGTGAAGAGTATAACAATTCAAAATGGTGGATAGAAAATGTTGCCTGAGAGTACATTGGGCTACTTCTATTGCCTTTAGTGTTGATGCGGTGTGTGAGTTGAGATACTGTGTGTAGTTGGTGTACATGAGGTTTGGTGATTTCGATATATTTTGTTATTATTTCATGAAATTTGCTGTTTGTGTGGATTGTTGAATGTTAAACTTCAAATAGTTGACACGTAAGTTAATGGATTAATGAGACGAACTGATTTAATGTCGATGTTTAAACCATAATGAGATATAAAATCAGCTCCAATGATTGGTGACTCAGCTATTAATGAAATTCATGGTAAAGAACCTAGAAGACCGTTTTAGACCATATGTATTGATTGCTGTGATATTTGCTGCGTAAAGTTAGAGCTCATGGGGTGCTGAGAGGTTGGTGCCAGTTGGTGAACGTGGAACTACTGAGACAACAGATCCTGAGTCAACGAGAAATAGGGTAGTATATATGTTGCCTTAACTCTTTGGTGCTTTGATTTGTTGTGTTGCTGTCAGTTGTTTGGACAGATGACAACGGTATTTAGTTTTCGGTTTCGTGAGGTGGGAGCAAACTCGCAAGGTTGCTCACATCTGTATGCTAACATTCCGAATCGTGTATGATACCGACATACTTTTTTCTGAACTGCACTTCTATTGCGTTGTGGCAGGGTCTACCCCTATTGACCAATGTACTCTGATGCGACATTTTCTATCCACCAAGCAGGAGTTCGGAATAACACAAAATTTTGCTTAGAGGTTTAAGACTTTTTAGTTGTTTTGACTAGCCAATTAGAGGAATATGAAAGAAAATTTATGGACAAACCACCACTGACAATTTTGATATGCCCTTGTAGTTTGAGATATCCGATGTTTCACCTTTTTTAGTATAGAGAAATAATGAAAGATTCCTTCCAAATAGGCGGAGATGACGCTACCTGGAGCTATAAGTTGAAAAGCCTCAATAACGGTTTACACAGGGAACCTGCACACCATAATAGGATACAACCAGGAACGTTATCTGGACCAGAAGAATAAGATAACATCAGAGATCTAGGATTATGTAGAAGGTTCACAATCATCTATTGCAGGCATTCTAAAATTATTAACAGAATGAACCTGATGAAATATACCCGAAAATATCGATGAAGAAAAGTTCGATTGGAAAAACTTTGCAAATAAGTCAGATATTCCAGGGTCATCAGTAGCATGCAAATCATTTAAGAAAAATGAATTAGGAAATAAGGCAGATTTGCGTTTAGCATTAACAAAGTTATTAAATTGCCTAGGATTACTTGAAAATTGCAACATACAGCGAGTAAGATAATTTCTGTAGCAACGACTATTGAAGGAATAAACGTAGAGAGTGCAATATGGAATCTTTCAAAATCAAGAGAAGAAGAAGAGTCTAGACTTTCTGTTTTTAGCATTGGAAAGCTTACGAGTAAACCACGGTGGTTTATAAAATACTTTTTCCGCCTTTATAAAACGAACACATTCATCAAAGACAGAGTTCAATGAACCGTTGTAAAATTTAGTAGCAACTAAGATGTCCGAATAATTATTGTATATAAAAAGGACCAATCAACCTGTGTGAGCAAAACATTTAGCAAATTAAAATTTGCCTTTCGGAAACAAAGGCGACGTTGAGGAAGAGATGTTGTCGTTACAGAACCATAATTCGTAAAACTCGAGCAAAATTTCTAAGGAGGGATGGAAAAGGTCTTCAGGAAGGGATAGTGGATGGGATTTTGACACAACAGAAACAGAGCTATCATTAGTCAATACTAAATCCAACCTGATTTACTACAAAATTCATTCGGTAGCTAGAAGCTCTGAAAAACCAGGAAATATTGGGTAAATTTAAGTCACCTAACACGACCAACAAATCACGATATCGAATTGCGATTACAAATAAATTCAGTAAACGACTTTTAACCATTGAATTTGATGTTGCAGACTCCCCATAGTTTAATTAAGCTTTTTGTTGGTCTCGGTGATGATTCCAAATTTATTTTTTTTTTCTATTTTTGTCATAATTCATGAGGTTATCTGCTTTCATCTATAGTCCATAGAAGCAGTATTGCATTTAAAGATACTAAAATGCTGAAAATGGTCCTAATATAAAAATGCAGCGACGAATTAATTGCTTATTGATAAGGAAACTCTACGAAGAGCCGTTTATTTGCCTTAAGGAAAACAGTACGGCAGGCCAAAATGAGACACAAATACAAATCAAAAGTTACATGTTTTGTTCGGCACTACAAATTGAAAAGTGCTTGTCGTTCGCTACAACTTATTTTTTTTTTTATTCAACTTGCTTTGTATATTAGAAAATATTGTAAAGTGAATTAGAATTACTTCTTGACATCCGATTGCATAGACTTTCAGTTCTGTTGACAATACTATATTCAATAAAATTTTTTTTGGAAAATCCACCGGAAAAGCTGGAATTGGGTGTTCAAAAGCGAGAACATAGTGATGCTAAGAAAGGAAACAAACAGGGATTTATTGTACTAAATAATAAAATAAAATAATGTATAATTAGGTTCCAATACTTTATGTTATGTATTGATACAAATAAAAAATATTTTTTGCAATTTATATTTTGAAACTGGAAACTGCAGAAAGTCACTCAAACTGTGTTCATAGTTGATACTCAAACTGTTACAGTGAAGTAAAAAAGAAAATTTTTAAATTTGAAAAACAACCTTTTATTTAAATGATTTAAAAAGAAAAACATACATTTTGAAATAAATCAAACCGAAGCAAGCTCAGAATTATGTATGATATACACGCTTTTCGCGACACTTTCGTGTGTAAATTTCTTCTATAGGCAAACACAATTTCTACTTTAATTTCCAATAGTTCTCGCGACGACCTTTTATATCACACATCCAGAGATGAAACGGATAATTGTTTTGCCGGATAGCCGGATATCGGATATTATATTTACACAAAACAAATTAAAAAAATTATTTTTAAAATAAGAAAAAAAAAACAAAACAAAAAATAAATCGATGCATTGCAGGACTCGAGAACCCGCGCCCTCGGTGTGCCAGTCCTACTCTCTAACCACTACGCCACTCATAAACTTTAGTTATCTCTGCTTAAATAGCTTCAGTATATTATTATAATAATAATAAATAAATAAACACAAGCTTGGTTCTTTGCATGTTGTTCTTGTAAACATTTAAAGGAAAAAAATCTAAGGATTCTTTTTTTAGCCTCATATTTTGAAATATCACTCATGCCACAACGCGCATAAAAGAACTTCGCTCTAAAAAGGAGAAAAGCAAAAACTTGTGATAATAACTGAGAATAACAGCAAGATTAAAATAAACTCTCCTTTGATGTCGATGACCTTTTGCAAATGCGCAGGAATTGATTTTACCAAATTGTTTCCAATGAAATATGCTTCTAAAGTCCTTCGAAATCAACAATCGTCTCCTTGCGCGAGTTATGCCTTTAGCAAAACCCATGTTTGTAATGTGCATTATTTCAACCCATCACTAAAAACTAATGGATTGAAATCAAATTTAACTCATAGTTGTGTATTGACGGTCAAATTGATAAAGATAAAGTTAACCACTTATTCTGGTTTTATTTTTATTTTTTTTTTTTTTGTGATGCCACCGCTAACAATTAAAATTCCTCATCTTTTCGAGTCTCGCTCACGTTATTAAAATAAGATGTTTTTGTAATAATCCGTAAAGTGTCTGTCAACTTCAGTTTATGCATGCTTGCCAACGAAAATATTTATTTATTTATTTAGAACTAAGATTATAATTTTAAATTATAACATAGTATTTAATATGAGCAATAACGACAGAGGCCTTCAGCTCGTAAGAAAGTTAAGAAGGAAAGGAGGAAAAATTAAAAAAGCTCAGGACCAGACTTGCTTTGAGCGGAAATCGAACCCGCGACTCTTGGGATGTCAGCACAGCGGACTAATCTCTGAGCCAACGAGCCAGTCAAAAACTGAAATATAAACCAGGCGTTAAGAGACAATTCCTTTGCCATCGCTATGAGAAGAGGTTGACAAAATGCTTTGAAAAACGCAAAGAGGAATTGACAAAAGTGTATATATTTGTCGTTGCCGATGCACGCGAGAACGTAAGTTCAGTGCACTGAGATTAAGTCTGAGAGTAGGTTTCTGTGTTATAGTCGGTTCTTTAAAAAGCTAAACTAAAACTAAAACTTTAGTGAGCGGTGAGTTGTCATATTTAGCAAACACGATCATTTGAGGTTATGAAAAACTAATGCTGTTGTAGTTTGAGGTGATTTTTTAAGTATTTTTATAAACCTAGTGAGATTTAAAGACAAAAATAACGTCGATAAAGAAAAGATCACCTTTATGGAAATATTTCGATATAAAAAATGACGATCAAAAGTTTGCTCTTTCTTTGTTATGCAATGTAAAAATTTCGGGTGGCGGGGGCTTTTATTCTTCTGTTTTTAATTACTTCATGAAAATCATCATGGAACGATGTCTCTATTGAAAGTGATTGTTAGATAAATAGGTGTAAGCACCCAACCTACCTACACTACCTAAAATACATATGTACTACATCGAGTTCGTCAAGTTTACGATTTTTATTTCATTACATTTCGTCACCCATGTTAATAATAATAACATAGTTCTATTGACGATATATGTATCCTATTTTTGCGAGGTACTTCTGCCATGAAGAAACATATACAAACAAAACATCCAGATGAATTCCGTGCACTGAATAAAGATGCAGCCGCTTGGTTGCCTACAAAAATTTTTTTAATCAACCCGGGGACAAGTTCGCTACATTATCGGCAAATAATCACTTGATTTGACAGAATCATTCGAAAGTAAATTGCTTCGGACCGTAAATGACGCAAAAGCTAAGAAATATCATTATTTAATACATGAATTGATTGCACTAAACAACGACCCATTCATTATCTATAGTAGAAAGAAATGGACTCAATAGACTCCTGGAACAACCTTTACCACGCTATAATTACCCAAAAAACTATTCCTAGCATGGTGTTCTTGCAACGAAGCTTTTCTAAGGTTCACGCACAGGAGAAAATCTAGCACAGGAGCTTAACACTGTCGCAAACCGCTGGGGTATTGACCATTCAAAAATTCATTTACTAATTCATGCTAGTGGCACTAATATGGTGAACGGTATTCGATTAGCTGAGTAGGACTTAGTTAGATGCTTTATACACACGATTCAGAGAGCTATAAACGAGTCACTCAAAGTCCAACCTGAAGTAAAATCAATGATTGCTGCTTTGCTTTGTTAACACAAAATTGAATTCCACTTTTTTATATGGTAGAGCGTCTGTTAGAACAAATGTGTTGCTGATAACGATACACTTACTAATTTGACTTCTCCACAGTGGTGTTTGATGGAGCAATGCATCAAAACCGTTTGAAGAAATAACCAAAATAACAGGTTCTGATTTGTCCTGCGTGCCGGAAGTAATGCAACACACACGTTGCTGCACTAAAAAAGTATTTAGATAAATATGACTCTAAGCTATGAACATCTGATTTACCACACATGAGGGCCTCATAAAAAGCAGAACTAGAAAGGCGTTTCAACTCCTTAAATCCAGACTCCAACTACTTGATTGCAACTTACTTAGATCGAAGATTCAAAAAAAAAAACTACTTGGGGTTGTTGGAGCGGAGAGAACTCGCCAGAAGATTCTTTTGGAATTTTTAAAAATGTCTTGCGAAGAGTCCTCCAGTAGCAGTTCATGTTCAACAAAGATCAAAAAAAAAAGTGACAGAGGCGGCAATATCTCATGAAACTCATTACGCTTTCTAGGACTGCTTTCATGAGTTTTCATGATTGTTTTCAGTCTCACTAGAATGCTAGAAATAATCTTTCAGCGCCCTGCAGAAAAATTGGTGTTCATACATCATAGTTAGTTCAGTACGAGTATTAATTTTTATACTCTTCACGTAGTGAATAGTGTTATAAGTTTGTCATGAAGTTTGTAACAGGCAGAAGGAGACATCAGAAACCTCATAAAGTATATATATTCTTGATCAGTTCGACGAGACGAATTGATTAAGCCGTGTTCGTCTGTCCGTCTGTTTTTTTGTTTCAGTTGCTTGCAGTTGTAAAGAAGCCATTCGCGCACGATATATGATGAATGCTTTGGGTCGTTGTCGTGTTGAAATAAGAACTTTCCATATTCAAGCCTAAGTTTCGTGGCACTTGCATGTACATTTTTTTTTAGGATGTCCAAATACAAAAATTTATCCATTTAATCGGAGATGAACTGCAGTTGGCGACTCCGGACGCCTTCATACATCCTCAAATCATAACATTACCACCTCCATGTTTTATTATTGCTATAACATCTTTCTCGTTCAATTCCTCTATTATCTTTCGCCAAACTTTTGGAGGGCGATCCAGTCCAAAAACATTAAATTTTGATTCATCACTAAACAACACATTATTCCAAAAAGAATATGGCTTCTTCATGTATTCTTTAGCAAACTCCAACCTCTTCTATTTGTTCTTCATCGATATGAATGCTTTGTGCCGCGAAATCCTGCCATGATAACCCGCTGAATGCAAGCAGTTGCGTATAGTCCGGGTGGAAACTTATTTTGGTTCACATTCTTGCAGTTCATGATGTATCATTGGGTGTACGAATAAATATTTTGTTCACAGTATATAACTTATGGGGTCGCCGATGTCTCCTTGTGTCTGTATACTGAACAAACATTATTTGTTTAAAATCTATTTTAAAAATTAATTATCGGTTTTGTTTATTTGAAGTTGAAAACATATTTTTTGTCAATATAAAAAAGTGGTTCTTGACAAAGTGTACTAAATAAGAAAATTAGTGTTATTTACCAAAGTTTGTTGCTCCGAATGGTTCAATGAAGACTTTTCAATTCAAATCATCAAGTTTCAGTTTTTGTACTGGACTTAAAACGAGTTATAATTGATATAAACGTGTATCTTTTGGCTTGGTTTGGTGGACAGTTAGATTTTTTGTCTTTGACAAGTTTCTTCAAAGTGCTTATTGAATTTTGTATTACTCAGAATATTAGCCTCATGTTATAATAAAAGATTAACTTTTTTGTTTGCTAGAAAAAAAAAATATAATATTTGTTGTAAATTCCACGGGTATACAGAGAAACTGATTAAATACGCGGTCGATCAAGTTCTTTTCTTTTAGCCATAAATATGAATACAAAAAAAAAAAAAGGTAATGTACGAAATAAAACACATAAATTTAAATCCACAATTTGTAGTGAAAATTACAAACAAACAAACTCCAACAAAATATGTTATACATATATTTCAAACATAAACTAAATGAATTTCTTGAAAAAAAAAAAAAACAAACTAGTAACAAAATACACAAATACGTTTAGATAACACATATGAATACATACATACATGTGTACAAAAACGCATATGTAAATGTTTGCAAACTCAAAATAGCACTAAAGCCGGCCACACATTATACGATCGGTCGTACAACCAAAAATTTTTGATTTTCCATACAATCAACACGCTACTTTTTCCCGCAGGCGACACACAACCAGTGTTCCGTTCCATTTAATTACATGATGTTGTACAACGCGGTCGCATAATGTATGGGCGGCATAAAACGTCACTTTAACAGTAAATTTAAACGTTTAAAAAAAGATATGTTCTATTCATTTCTAATATACATCAGTATGTTGATAAAACGAAAACAAGTATCTTATTGGAAGTATGCACAAAAATAGAAAAGAGAAAAAAGCATAGTAGGTGGAAAGAAAATGGAAAAGTGTATAGTAATTGTGAATTTTGTTTATTTTGACTAAAAATGCAATCAGCAGATAGTTAGCATTGTGTATTTGTAATTTTTAAGGAAAACTAATAAAGAGTTGCCAGAAATGTTCTCTGTCCGACTAGGACCGTTTAAAACATAATAAACTGAGCAGAAAAAGAGAATGTGTTATGTATTTGAGAACTTCTCTTGACCGGAAAGAAAATTATTAAGGACAGAATCATATAAGAGAAGTTAATAAAAATCCACAAACGACCACTTGATTATTGGCCACATTCTTGAGAAATTAATATTAATAAAATGAATAATAATAGCGCGTTGAAAGCCGTTCTTCTTTGTGACTAGTCGAAATGGAATGGAAGGCCATCAAAGACCTGGGAAAATAAAGTTAAAATTACATCAGAATGACTCCAAACATAAATACTGCAGAACATGACTGCTATACAATTGCAGCAAAGACCTCTGTGGGCTCATTGGAAGAAGTAGCAAAATGGATGCCAAAGAGAAGAAGCCGACCTTATCAGAATTATGCATAGGGAATAGCAGAAAACACCATAGGAATGCGACCTATTCACAATACAAAGAAGGCTTCAATCTATTATGGATGCCAAAGATGGGCACATCAAATTTTAGCCAAAAACAAGCTTACTTAGTGCCTTAAACAAATTTCTGCGTTGTTTGTAAACAGTTATGGTACATAGCAAAAACTGACATTTCTTTTCTCTTTTTGTGTATGTTTTCAATGAGATAACTGTTGATTTCTTTTTATCTTTACAAAAACATATACTTATGTAGTTTTAACCATTTAAATTTACTGTTTTAGTACTATGTCTGACCTTGCAAACATTTGCGTGTTTATGTGTATGTATCTTTCACCAAATACAACGAAACAATTTTTTTGAATTCATTATTATTGCTATCATTAAGGTAGGCAAAAACTAAATAGAAAAGTTGTTAAGCGAAAACGAAAATTTTTTTCAAAAATACACAACACGACGCGCGCATCTTTGACGGCAACGAGTGCGACGTTAGTATCAGTGAGACACAGCAAGGCAACGTTGGACTCGACTAGATCAGTTGCCTTCATTTAAATTCTTCGTTCATCTAACCGTTCGCCCGCACATACAAACATACGTTACTTTGTATTTATATTTCATCATTGCTCTCATTCTCATCGTTGGAAGAGTCGCGAGCA
Organism: Amiota minor; assembly: GCA_037043295.1. NCBI lineage: Eukaryota > Metazoa > Arthropoda > Insecta > Diptera > Drosophilidae > Amiota > Amiota minor. The sequence continues at coordinate 265,135 of JBAMAW010002569.1, read as the reverse complement.
CTTATTACGCTTTAACTTTTTGTTTCTTTTTATTTCACATTTTTTTCTTTTTTAATTTCTTTATTATCAGAACTGTACATACACACGTTCTATGTACATACATATGTACATTTGTTTAAAATATTTAAATTTTTTTTTTTGTTCTCTTTTCCATAGCTGCTCGCTATTCAGAGGACAAAGATATTTTGTTACTGTATATACATACATATTATATATGCTAAGCGTATATATTCATAAATTATATACATATACTTATTTATTAATTTATTTTGATTTAATCAAGAAATCATTAAAGCAAGACAAGCAACCTCGTGGCTTTTAACCGCAAACCCATATACGTGATTATTCTCAATAACTGCTTTCCAGTTGAATGTGCACTGACAACTGATTTGCTGTTGCTTTGCTGTGAGTGGCATAAGCTACCAAGAGAAACACTTCGTAACAGCTTCGTGTGTTTTTGTGAATAAAGTGAAGCACGAAGATTGTACACATAAACATTACAACTTTACGAACTTGTGTTCGTTACAATCTCATTTTGCACGAATTACCAATGTACGTATTTAAGTGTTCGGCAATAAATAGCGGGGTGCTCTTGCAGCAAAACTGAATGCGAAAATTTTGAATGTGTAGTGTATTAGATATCTAAAAATATTATCTGTATTAGTGCGTGCTTGTTTGAATGTATTGCCTCTAACATACTCTCATATTTTGTTGTGTCATTTATTTTTTGTAGTACATACAAACTTGTATGCCTGTACTTGCATTCCACAAGTGTTCATTGGCGTCTGCTTCCATTCTCATTCATACATTCTGTTCCATATTGGTATCCACAATGTGTTGATTTTTGGCGCCCTTTTATCTTTTTTTTTGCACTTTACATTACCATGAATGTATTTTTACTTCAGTTTGATGTTTGATACTCGAACTATGCGGTCCGTAATTTTTAGAGATGTTTTGTTTTAACACATGTACACATGTTATCAGAAACCTACCGTGGTGGAATGCCCTTGTAACACCATAATAACCAGACTAACTGCAACAAACCTCCGGCAAGATTAATCCATCAAAATTTTTCATATAAGCATACAATATAATACGCACATACGTATTTCGCGCAGGCATTTGCATGATTACAATCAAAAAGGCTTTTCAATTATTCACATTTATTTTTATCTTTCTTCTAATAATAATTACTACATAGATGTAAATAGCTTGTAAATTTTTTTTTATCATATTTAGGTAATGTGACTTATTAATTAAAGAGTAATTATAGCAATTATATTACTAACTAAATGTAATGTCCAGTTTGCGCATCTTTTAATTAATGCATTATCTTAAGGCTAATTTGCTTTGGTATAGTATATTTCAAGTTCGCCTATGCCGAAGTTGATATACTCTTCACGCAGCACGCCCTACACTCAGTGAAAAAACACTCAGAAATATTTAATTATTGATTTCACTCATGTTTAAGGTATAGTCAGTACACATAGATCATTTCATCGCTGAGACCAAAATATTTAATGGGAGCTTTACGATCCAGTTATCCTAGGGTCTTGAAATCTACACGTTTGTTGAAAAAGGGTCAAACACTTACACTGTTCAAATATTAGTTCGATAACACAAAAAAGAAAAAAGTTTTTCTAATAAAATCTAAATTTGGGTTTGGGTTTGTATGGGAGCTATACGATCCTGTAATTTAGGATCTTGAAATTTACGCGTTTCGTGGACTTATTGTATAGTATTAAAACTTATTGTTTCTAATTTTCTGTTCAATAGGACAAAAAAAAAAAAAGTTTTTCTAATAAGAACCTGAATTTTAATGGATGGTTTGTATGGGAGGTACCCCTTCTAGTAGTCTGATTCGGTTAGTTCCAAAAAAAAATGTACTGCGCCTCTTCTGGAAACTTATAGTGTCCAAATTTCAATTCGATAGGACAAAAATAAAAGTTTTTCTAATAAGAACCTGAATTTTAATGGTTGCTTTGTATGAGAGGTACCTCCCTAGTGATCCGATTCGGCTGGTTCCGACAAATGTACTGTCTCTGATGTCTCCATCTGCTTGTTACCAACTTCATGACAAACTTATAATACTATTCACTGCGTGAAGAGTATAAAAAGGTGTGAGTGTGCTTAGTACTAAAGGGTCCTTGATGTGAAACTTCGTTGATTCCGCAGTGAAAAATTTTACCTTTTCGTCATCGTCTTCGCATTATATTGCAGTCGTTGGTTTATTGTGTTAAGCATCGGCTCATGGTGCATACATCGTAGGGAACCTGTCTATAGCGAATTTCTATATATAAAAAAAACATATATTAATTAAATGGGTGAGATGAATAATGAGAAAAAATATAGAAAATAAACTAAAGCATATTTTATCGAACCTGTGATCATTAAACTTTAGCTATTGTAGTTCATACATTTAAAAATAAGTGAAAAGCATCAGTCACAAGCCCACTCTCTTTGAGAACTGTCGGGATTTTTTTTTTTTTTTTTTGCTAGAGTTCATTTCACTTAATAAACAATAAATACAAATAGAACAACACTAAAAGAAAACAAAACAAAAACCGTTATTAAATATTAAAAGTAAAATATAGCAACATCACATTTTAATATATTGCAATAAACAACAACAAAAAAAAAACAAAACAGAAAATTATATAAGACAAAAACAAACCTCTAATACAGTTGTCGAGCTCTGCTGCTATAGCTGTAGACACAAAACAAAACAACATTCACGTCTGAGCTATCGGATAAAACAAAAACAACACAAACCAACTCAATTTCGGCATAGACAAAAACATAAAGTTAACAAACATTTCAACGAGACAAAAATACTTATTTCTGTCCAGAAAAAATAGTAAAGACACTTTAGCAAATGTTTCAGCAATTCTATTAAAAAAGGTGATCGACAATCTGTGGAGCGGATGAATTGAGGAACTCAATCCACTGCGAAATAGATCATTTTTAATAAAAACAAAAAATTTATTTCAGGCTACGAAATTGGTTATGCTTACCTCCTTAAATAACTCAACTGGCGTTGAAGTATCCGAACACTACTTGCTCAACAGCTCAAAAGGAGTTATCTATTGTAACAACCTCAGGGAGATTCCAGAAGAGGAGATTACAAACGAACTAAAAGATTAGAATGTCATCGAAATGAAAAAATTCTAATAAACGATAATGATACTCATTATCATCACTTTCTCCATACAAAAATTTAACCATAGACATTAATATTGATTATCTAAAAGTTTCCGTACGCCCATACCTACCCCTACCGGTAAGGTGCAATAATCACGAAAGTCTTGCACCACCAACAAAGGCCTGCAAAATGAATTTACTTTAATTGCATGAGTTGTACTAACAACATTATGATTAACCTATGTGTGGGTGCTAAGTGGATCTGGTCGCAAGATCACAAGTGAGATGACGTTGAGTCTTCTTGAGAACTCTTGGTACATAAGTGCCGCTGCAAGAATGTTTGAGTGACAATTCAGCCTGTCATTGTAGCTAGCGACAGCTGTGTACGTTTATTTTCTCCATAACTGTAGGCAACCGAAGGTCGTTGTGTATTGCAGAATTCCTAACTTACCAAGGAGTATTTGTAATACGACGCAGAGCTTTGTTGAGCAAGATTTGAACTTTTTTGATACTCGATGCACAGGCAGTACCCCATAGTTGGATACCATATATCCAGGTGGGACGTACAATTGTACGGTATACCAACAGTTTGTTGCTCAGGATAAGTTGGCTATTAGGACACAGTACTTTTTGTCTTCAAATGATTTCAGGATAAGATTGATGACACGGGGAACCTACTCCGGAGTACTATGTTGTTTCTTGAAATTGATGATTAGGAATAGCTCTTTGGACACCTGTTGCTACCATCATCTTAGCCAGAAATATTCTTTCAAATATTTTGGAAGATGTGGGCAACAAACTTATCAGTCTATGCGATTCAACACGACTTTCCGGATTGTATCATAGACACTATTAGCTAGTAATTTTTATTTACACAAAACAAATTAAAAACAATCAATTTCATTTTAAAAATGAAAAAAAATATATTCCCAGTGCAGGACTCGAACTCCACGCCCTCGGTTTGCCAGTCATACACTCTAACCATTACGCCACGCACACATTTTAATCGTCTTTGCTTAAATAGCTCCAATATAATAAAATATAATAAAATAGTCACTTTCCATATAGAAATAAAAAAAAAATATTCCCAGTGCAGGACTCGAACACCACGCCATCGGTTTGCCAGTCCTACTCTCTAATCAGTAGGAAACAATTGACGATTCTATTTTTAGTATAATTTTTTGAAATTTCACTCATGCTGTAAAGCGCATAAAGAGCTATGCTCTAAAAATAAGACAACAAAGAGGTCAATACTCTTTGTTTGCATTTGTGGTGATTCACTTAACTTCATGAAAGAATGATATGAGCAGTCGAGGGTCATGGTACTACAATATAAGGTAGCGCCAATTTGGCCTGTTGCGCGCTCGAAAATTGTTTATGTGTATGGTTTTGTGAAAACAACAACAACCATTTTTTGAGTGATTTGTCTAGTCTATAACCGTATTTATTACACATTCTGCGCCTAGCTGGCGACATTTTTCGTTGATTTTTCTTTGGTACCTTTAGGCCCTTGTCGGTTGCCCGGCTTGCCACCCTGAACGCCCGCCACTGCACGTAGAAAGCATAGCGTCGTATTGAGTTTGACCTTTACTCTTTTAATAAGTAAATATATAAAATGATTTGGCAATGTAATCAAATACAAATTACTTAAAGTACACTTAAACCTCATAACAAATTGGGTATTCATCAATCGCTTGTTGGGGGATGAAAGAACGAAGACGCGTGTGAAACGCGAACTCTCAATTTGCTCGAAAATAGCAACAAAAAAACAACAACTGCCGAAGAGAAATACTTAATACTGGAAAGTTAAATAAAAATAGACAATAATCAAATAGTTATTATATTTAAATCAAACCATCTCTGACCCGAATTGATGGTTTCATTCCATGGCACCAGCTCAAAGTGAACAATACCTGCACAATTCCACCAAAGAGACAGCTAACTTTCCTCTGGTGCGTAACGGCTTTTGATGTGGTTAGACGCGGTTCATCTTTCTTGCTCCATGATGGTTTTCGGTTCACATTATTGTACACGACCTATTTTTCATCGTTATATTTCACTTTAAAATGGATCAACAAAATTCTCACCGGAAACCAGCATATTGGTGGAACAGTGAGATCGACTTACTGAAGAGTGAGTGCCACAAAGCGAGGCGTCGGTACCAAAGAAGTATAGGCACTCTGGAGAATGTACGACCATGTAACGCTTTTAAGATGAAACGCAGCGAATCCAAAAAAAAAACGATTAAAAAGAGTAAATCTTCCCGCTTTAAAGAGCTATGCGCCTTGGGGCGAAGCATATATATATATATATATATATATACATATTGTATATATATCAAACATTCCAGGCGGCAAATGTCAAAGCACCAACTTGCCCAAAACTCTTAAAGAGGTTGGTTGAAACGATTTTTCCTGCACAAATTCAGGAAGGTAGGAACCTACTTGTTGGTGAAACGAAACTAACCGTTTAGCCAACAATGCTAATAATTAGCGATGAAGCTGTGGAGCGTTTCGGAAATGGTAAAGCACCAGGTTTAGATGGCATACCAAACAGAGCAATAAAGCATAATACAAAGCCATTCACGGATTTGTTCGCAAGATGCCTACGAGATGGGGTAATCCAAAGAATATTTTACAGAAACCGAAGAAGCCGGCAGGTGCATGATCGAAACGATTGGCAAAGTTCTTGAGCAGTTAATCTTTACCAGCTTAGAACAACACCTAGAAGAAACACCCAGCGGTATATCCGATAACCAATTTGGCTTTCGCAAAGCGTGCCACTGTTGATGCAATAAAGAAGCTCACTGGAGCTGGAGCTATTGAAGGAGATATATGGATGTATGGTACAAAAGACTACTGCGCAGTCATCACTTTTGATGTGAAAAATGCTTTCAACGTTCTGGTCTCATGTCATGCGGGCATTAGAGGCAAAAAATACGCCTCTGTACCTACAGCGAATCATAAAGAGCTATCTGTCCGAAAGAGTATTGCTTTATAACACAAATGAAGGATCAAAATCTTACCACAAGGCTCAGCATTGGGTCCGATCCCATGGAATGTACTCTACGATGGCTTATTCCGTCTTCCCACCCCAAAAGAAGTGCAGATAATCGGATGTACTGATGATAGCGAAGGAACTGCAGGTAATCCAGAACCTATGCAGAGATACGGCAATGAAACTAAAGAAAGCTCCAGCTCGCAGGGCAAAAGACAGAAGCGGTGCTTATCACAAGCAGAAACAAGTTTGAGAATATCTCCCTTGATGAAAAGGGGTTTGCAATAAACTCGCAGCCAACATTGAAATACCTTGGTTTAATGGTAGACGCAGAGCTAAAGTATAAGTCACATATAGAAAAGATTTCTGAAAAAACTACATTTGTTAACGCGGCATTATCCAGGATAATGGCTAACATAGGAGGTCCAAGTCAGAGAAGAAGAGACCTTCTTCTGGCCAAGGTTAGCCAATCAATTGTGACGTATGCGGCACCTGTATGGGGACCTGCACTTGGCTCTTGAATTAAAAAATACTCTATGAGAGAACCAAGAATATTAGTAGGCGGTTGACGGCAACAGAGAGAATAGAAGAAAGACAAGTGAGTATACTTGAATGGCAAAACCGATGGGATACATCAAACAATGGAAGATGGACTCACCGCCTAATTGGAAATATACAAACGTGGGTTGAACGTGAACATGGCGAAAGAGATTACTATCTGACGCAGTTCCTTACGGGTCAAGGCTGCTTCTGAGAGTACCTTCATAAGTACGGTCATGATAATGGGGTACCATCTACTTATTGTGGCAGCAGCAGCGAAAACGTTGAGCATGTATTTTTTCATTGCCCAAAATACAAAAGGCAGAGGGAAATCCTGGAAATGTTGGTGGGAGACCGGTTTATTCCAGAGAATGTAGTGGTGCATATGCTGCAATCGATTCAAGTGTGGAGTATGATGCAGGATCTATCTGCAACAGTACTTCGAGAACTGAGAAGCATAAAGCGTCAAAGAAACACAAATAGAAATTTGACTGTTGTCTAAAATTTTTGATGTGAGCCAAAAAGCTAAGCTTTACTTTGCGATATAATGTCCAACGGTAGTCCTGTAGGGTAAGTAAAAGCTGAAGAAGACGGAGTTAAGGGTTTAGTATGTAGGCGTATCGTTATGCGAGTCCGGTGTAACCAGACATTATTACCCGCGCGTGAACCCGAATGAGGTGATTCTAAGCAGACGATATGAGTCGTGCATACTGACAGTGATATGGCGGTATCTTCAGAAGATTCCCTCCATGACAACAACAAAAAAAAAAAAAGGATTTTCCACTGTTGTACGTCGTTCGTTAAGCCTTTCTGCAATGTCTTGTGTTGAATAATGGCGGTTCTCATCAATCATTGTCTGGTTTTGGTAGTAATCAGCCTCCAATCGCCGACCAATGCGTGCAGCATCTTTAAGCTCAAAATCTCGGGAAGGAATTTTGCAAACCAGCGTTTACTTATTATGTTTTTGCCGTATACGTCACAACCTTTTTTTTTAAGATTGGAATGCAATTATTCCCAAACCAAAACATGCCGAATATGGTCACATTTACTTTCCATGGTTAATCAGCTGTCACTTCTACAAATGTTATCAAATATCGTTGAATTTGCTATCGATTGTAGTTTCGACTCAAACCTTTTAAATGATATCTATTTGTTTAATATGTTCGGTATTTAGTCATTTAAAATTGAGGGAAAAAAAACGACATGACTCTTGCACATACCCAATACTCGCATACACTGGAAATTGCGCAGTGTTCCATGTATGTATATTCGAATGGATTTTGAAGCAAGCAACTTTTTCAGCACTATAAAAAAGATGTAAAGATACCTTTTTACCTAAATTATCTTGATTAAAAATAACTGTCGTTACAGGTCATGCGGCAGTTGCCGCACTAAATGTTTGTATGCAAATAGTTCTTGCAGTTCACTTTTTCATACCTGCTATTTTCTTGAAATTTCAACAAAAAATTTACTAAAATCATAATCAGCAGTTTTATGTTGGCGCGCAATAAAGAAAAAATAGGAAGCCAGTCGAAAGTCACCTAAAAAGTTGACAACAACGGCAAAAAGTTGCCATCAATGGTAAAAAAAAATGTCCCAACACTACGTAGAGTGACCACTACACAATTTATATATTTCGCAGAGTGACCATTGCAAACCTGCGAGTTTCTATACAACAATAAACACTACAAAATTCCTTAATTTTCCTTGTGGTTGTTGTAGATTCGAACTCGAGCATCGTGTGAGTGGACCAAAACTCGGAGATTTGCTCTGTTTGAACGGGCTATTAGTGAATTATGTATGTGTGTACGTGTGCGTCTCAGGTACATTGCATGACGAAATATCGGAATCGCTTTGATTTTTCTGCTTACAAGAGATTTTCATCAAATTCTCTTTGTCCATGTTCGCTACTGAATATAAGGTGCGTTGCAAATTTATAGAACCACCTAAAAAATTTTGATTTCTTAAAACCGACAGACTGTAGGGTATCACAATATTCTACAAAAATGTGTGGAAGGAAAAATAACAAACTTATAACGGTATTTGGGAAAAATTGTTAGTGTAAAGTTTTAAGCAAATCAAAAAAAAGTGCTTTTTTTGCTGTTGCATTTCTATAGAACCAATTGAGTTTTATTTTTATTTTGAAATGAATAACATCAGTTTATTTATGTAATTGACTTTAATCTGATTAACTTAGCTTCCTTTTGCTGATATCGTCTTAAAAATACGATTCTTCATACTGTCAATGAGATTTTTAAGCAAATTTGGTTCCAATTGGTCCCATTCTCTTATTATTGTCCTTTTCAACTCTTCAATGGAATCATATTGCTTTTGATTGTTGTAAATCCTTCGAACTAGTATTCCCCATATGTTTTCCATCGGATTTAGGTCTGGGGAACAAGCCGGCAGTCCATAACAACAATAGATTTTCCAAAAAAACCAAGACATGGTTTCGCGACTCCCGTGAATTCTGGCATTATCTTGTTGGAATGTCCATTCTGTTTCCGAATTTTGTCTAATAAATGGTACTAGGCTCATTCCGAGGACAGTAATGTAGTCGCTGCTCTTCATTTTCGAGGATACAAATTGAATTTCTAGACAGCCTAATGCAGGAAAAGTCGCCCAAGTCATAAGGCTTCCTCCTCCAAAGTTTCGCTTTGAAAACACCAACAGCTCCTTTTTAATATCATGCCAATACTCTCGGAAACTGTCTGGACCATCCAGGTTCTACTTTTTTTCATTAGAAAATATGACCTTAAACAGGAAAAGTTGTTAAAAACCATCAGATGGCGGTGGTGCATTTTTCGCTTACGGATTCCCAGTTTCTTGCTATATTTTCTTTTGCGAATCTCAACCTTTGCCTGCTTATGGCGTTGTAATAGTCTCAGAGTAGCCTTCATTATAACGTAGCTAATGTTTTCGCTTCGCTTTAAATCCTGCAAATAGTCGATCGATTGACTGGAAAATTTCAAAATTTTACGTTTCTGGAGATGGTATAGTTTTCTTTTTCTTCCCCCAGAATTTCTTAGCCTGTAGCCGGATCTTTCAAAAATTCCATAATTACGTAATGACTTCGATCAATTTTTCTGGCAATTTCCCAAATCCCGTATTCTGCTCTCTAAAAGCCAATATTCTTCTTTTCCCAATATCTGTCAATCTTTTTCCACGCGGCATAATTAAATTTCACAATTTTTTTTACTTTACTTGATCAAACAACTGATAATCAATTATTAAAATAGTTTACAAACAAATAAAACGCAATTGGTTCTAAGAAATGCAACAGAAAAAGCTCTTTTTTTGATTTGCTTAAAACTTTACATTACCAATTTTTACCAAATACCGTTTGTTATTTTGCCTTCCACACATATTCGTAGAATATTGTGATACCCTACAGTCTTTCGTTTTTAAGAAATCAAAAATTTTTAGGTGGTTCTATAATTTTGCACCGCACCTTATGAAGCTTTCTCATTCACGCCTTTACAAGGGAAGTAGCTGTAAAAGAGACAAATATAACCACGTGGTCACTTTTATGAAATATTTGGAAAGAGCAGACGTAAGTGCATAAGCGGACGGTATGCGAAGTCTTTGCAAATTCAAAAGAAAGAAATTAACGGCTTTTATACTTGCATGACGTTTGAACATGCACACATACACAGCTGCATGACGGTGTGCGGGGCACTTAAGCCCGACTGCGCATGTAATTTCGTTCGACATCACATAAGATAATAATCGTATGTACTTATACGACGATCCATACGAAAACGAAATGTTCGTGATCTGTTCACCCTTATACATATGTATGGCTCGCTACAGGTTGCTACAATTATCTATCTTAATACAAATATGTACATACATAAGTATTTTATTGTAAATAATAATATTACTCTGTTTCATTAATAAACGGACAGAAAGTATTCCAGCGACAAGTTTGCAGTCGTTTTCCGCACTGAATTGGTTTCGATGATGGTGTTAACAAAGGGTGGGGCAATCTAACTGCGCATTCTTAATATGCGACTTATGAGAAGTATACAAATGTTTTCCTCTTATATGAAATAAAGTGGTCAGCGATAATATTGAAGCCAAATCTACTTACATTCTACATATGTATGTATGTATCTTTACTTGATGCTATTAATGGATAAATAAAAAGATTTCAGATGATATTTCAAGAAGCCTTTTGTCATTGAAACAATGAACTATATTTGATATCACGAGTTCTAATAATTAGGCAGACATGTACTTATTTATGCATATATACATAAATATGTATGCATGTACATCTACTACATTGTACAGACACACACACATACATACTTATGTATATACTTACATCTTTTTTTGTACTTTATCTACCCAAAAAACTATACGTATGTGTGTAATTATTAATTCTTTAATTACTGCAGGAAAGAAAAAACTTTAACAGTAAATCTGAATAATTGACAAAAATTCCAACACGATGCTCTTTGTTAAACTGAACACAGAAAACCCAAGCCGTCGACAACCAAAGACGACGGCATAGAACACGTGGTTTGCCAAGTTCACCAAACTCGCACAAAAAAAAATATTTTATATATGGATGTATGTACATATGTATGCGCAGCAATGACTAGGAACGAGAAAAAACAATTACATAAGAGCGTTATAGTCGTTACGATACACAACGATTATCGAATACCCTGTATGCCCATATATTAAAGTCTACATAGATGTATTCATCCACACCTCTAATAAATACATAGCAAGGAAAAAGAGTATATGTATCTATATACATACATATGTACATACTTATATGGTAATAAGAATTTGACTAACAAGAAACGTGTTAATCAAAATTGACTGTGACGATTTCAAATTTTACCCTAACGAAACCAAAAATGTGTCACAACATTAAAGCTACGTGGTAGAATAAAACAAACTTGATCTGTACTAGACATGTGCACGATTACAATCAAACCGATTTTCAATTCACTTTAAAAGGCGTACTTGATTTGCCGTACTAATTTGAAGTGATTATGAATGTATGTTGAATATTGCTTCTGTAGTTTGAATGGTATTGCTATTCAAATGGTGTAGTACTAACTCTAAATGATTACTAGTAGTAATCATATTCTTTCCAAACGAATGCCATTCATTTAAAGTGAAATAAGAGCATTTTTCTATATTGCATCAATCAATGTACGTTCGTGGCCACAACAACAACAACAGGTAAAATCTAAATTTTAATATGATTCCAATAAAAAATTGAAATTTATTATAATAAAAATAATCTTATTAATTAATTCCGTCGATTGTTGTTGTAGCCACGAAAAAAAAGGGAACTGGAAGAACTTTTTACATACACTGTAAATTGTTCTAAATAATGTAAGTATAACCCATAATTTTAACGTTTGAATTTATGCCAACGAGAACAAAACGCTCCATTTGTATTTATAACCAAAACAAAAGACAGCTGTTCACAATGCTAAACGCTGTGCATTTCCACTGCTATGTCAATAGCGTATTACGCAGGCCACACATTATGCGATCGGACGTACAGCCAAAACTCAATAATTTTTGAGTTTCCATACAATTAGCATGCTACCCCGCACACGTTGTGTCAACAAGCAACAAGTTTTTCATTTGTTCAAAAATGTTTGATTTTTGGTTGTACGACTGATCGCATAATGTATGGGCTGCTTAATGATCATAAGGAATGAAACGGTGAGATGGCGCTTGGGGTGTTTTTGCGCTGCCAATGGTGCTTTGTAATACAAAGTTTGTATGTTATGCTGTTTTGCACGATGTGGCAAAAGCTAACATACCACAGTAGAATATAACCAAGAGCTCAAATCGATGCCTATTAGATGAAGATTTAAAAATACAAATTTACGGAAAAATGGTTTAAAAACCAGAAATTGCAATAGTAAGTACATTCATATGTATATTACGTATAAGTGATGGTTGCACGAGTTTAAAACGAATTTTATTGAGGTTACAAGACTTGCTTCCTAGTGTTCATGATTGCGGTTTTATTTTAACTGTAGAAATATATAAATACATATCGAGCCCTAATCGCAAAAATAACGTAAGCTTTAAAAAAGAAACTTTACTGGAGTGCGTTTTTTTGCCGCTCTTTACTATGGCTGGCAATGTAAATCATACAATTAAATCTGTAATATCTCCTTAACTGTAGTGATTATCGCTACAATAATTCTCATCAAAAAGTCAATTTCGAAAAAAAGTGCCCCAACGTTATTTCGCGGTTAGGTCTTACCGTTACATTATAATGCGTCTACACTGATAGGCCATCCACAGAGATTACAAAATTTAAACTTTTATCTGGCGGTCACAGTGATTAATTTGTTTTTTTTTTTTTTTTTTTTGTTTTAGTTATAAGTACATACTCGTACACATGGTACGTGAGCGTAGTTTGCACTAAGTTCAAACGTGAAATATGTGTGAGAAAAACACATTATTAAGCTCAATTTACATTGCTTGAAAATAGTTCTTCCTGCTACGTTCTTTAAAATTTAAACAAAAAGTTTACAAGTTGAAATTTATTCAAATCATCATCAGCTGTTTTGTGCTGGCGCGGAACAATAATCACCTTAAAATTTGAAGGCTAAGATGGTGGCACCACCTGCCAACAAGTAGCCCAGTTGTATAAAAAGGTTATGATGAATAATCTGATTTTAATCACCATTTTTGTACAGCACCAATCCCTCAAATAGAATAAAAAAAATTATGAAATTTAAATACACAAATAAGCGTGAATGATAAATTTTTGACATATATAATGCGACAGACCACAAAGAAGCCAAACGGGTGTGCACAGAAATCGTCGAGGTTTCAATTTCGTCCTAAAAAAACCGCTAAGAAATGTCGAGTTTTCATTTCTCGAGATTGATGTTCGAATGAAGAGCTGATTGAAAAGTTTAAGCGATTTTGAGTGTTTGCCAAATGTGATTGTAAACAAAAAATTTGAAAATTTGCTTTCACTTCAATAAATTATTAAGTGTATTACATTTAAATATGCCATTTGCACGGATTAATGCTATCGAAATCGAGAAGAAACGGCTGTTGTCATTCGAAAAGGCAGCTCGGAGACGTCTTAAATCTTTGTCGAACCCTGTGTCACTTTCAGACACCACGTAAGAATGAAATGCTCCATATTTGCTCATATTCTAATAGTGCTATATTCTAACTAGCTTCCTATATAATTACCGCATGGACAAATTTACATTCATAATGGTATTCGATTTGATAAATGCGGATGTTATAAAAAGATCAACGTCAGCAATTTTGCAGTTGGCTACAGCGCTACGATGTTTTTGTGTGGGCTGTGTCCAAAGAGTTATTATAAGGAATTCAGATTAGGGATTTCTCGAACCGCAGTTTCCAAAATTTTGTGGCAAATAATTCCGCTGTTGAAAAGAAAGCTTTGTTTACGCTTCATCAATTTCAGTCAGAGTACCGAACAAATTTCTCAATCGAAAAACCACTCTTATATGAAACATGGAATTCCTAGTGTCATCGGGCGCATAGACAATCAATTTCTGAACCTTAAAAGGTATTTCAGTTATAAATTGTGAAGATGATGACGATTGTGGGTATACTGCATAGCCGTTCATATTTGTTGTAATTGTGCTGTGTCGTTTTTAGGTTTTGCAATCGTGGTGTCCTGCTTTCCATCTTAGCTGTAGATAAGTATTCATATGTTGCTTATTGGCTACGTTTTAATATATTATTATTATTATATTTATATATATATGATTTCGTGTGCGTTATATGTGGATGCGAAAATGTCTGCATCAAGTTATGATTCCTTTGTATAGAATCTTAGCGTGGCGAAAGCGTTCTGGAAAGAGAAGTTTGTACTGGCTTCTTGCTGATTCAGGTTATCTCTCTAGAACCGTGTGTGATAACGGCTTATTGGAGTTCGATGACCGGTACAGGACAACATACGTTCAATCTATGAGACCATTTCCTATGGGGTAACAGTGGAAGAGAATGCTAGTGGTCGAGACAAAGAAACCAATGCAAGAGATGTATCAGAAACCCGGTCCTACATTCGCGATGAAATTGCGTCTAGTTTAATACGGGGTTAATGTGTACTAAGTTCCAGTAAAATTCGCTATAAAAGTGTCTTTTGCTTGTGACGTTAAATAAACAATAATCGATGAACTTCACTTTTTAATGATTATTTTATTATTTTTATTCCGTTTTTGTCAAGAAGTTTGCCATTATTTCATTGAATCTTTGCTCCATGACATTCATGAGCTGTTCGCCCATTGATGAGGTTGCCTATTCAATTGCTTGGGTGGAGTCTTTCAGGCGCCTTTGAAGCACCGTTTTGGTTAGTGACTCGGCTAGAGGATTTGGGAGGGAGAGAAGCCTGTAATTGTATCGGATGCTATAGAAGTTTATTTCCTGGAGAACTGAAGGCATGCTGAGGTCGTGGCGTAAATTACCCCATATCTGGGTACCATATTTCCTGGAAGGAGAGCAAATTGTTGTAAATAAAGAGCTTCTTTTCTAAGCTAAGTTTGCTTAGTTTTGTACAGAAGCCAGTTCAGCCTTTTTATTTTGTAGGAACAGGATCGAGCAATGGTGATGATATGATGTTTCCATGTCAAGCGTTTATCAAGGATTTCCAAACTGAGGACTGTGTTATAACCAAACCAGCAATCGTTACCGGGTCACACAAACTGTTTGCTTGCATGTTATTATGAAAATTTTTATGCATACATATAACTGCATGTTGTTGTTGGGGATATGGCAATAGAAATACACATTCTGTGGAAATTTGAAGTCTCTACCTAGTGCGGTTCATAAGATACAGATGATTCCAAAACGTGACGATTTGTATTTTTTAATTGAGTTCGTGTAATAAAATTGTTCGTAAGTAGCAAATATGAAAAGCTGTACAGTAACCCTTGGAAAAACAGTGAGTTAAATTTTATGAGTTGCAGTGTTTCGGCCACAGTTCAGTTTTTGTGATCTTTATATTCTGAACAGCTGTTTTTTGTTTTGGGTAAAAACAAATGGAACGTTGCGGGCTTTAAGTTCAAACGTAACATTTGTGGAAAATACATGACTTAAATCAATTTGCAGTGTATGCAAATGGTTCGTGCATCTCCTTTTTTCAATCCTGCTACGTATTTCATTAAAATTTTAACAGAAATATTACTTATTAGATATTGTTTGAAGCCATTTGAACAAATTACATGTTATGCAAAATAAATTGCTAAATATGTTTTTCAGCTTACCACGGCACCACTCGACTTGCATAGGCAAGCCATTGTATGAATGGTAGTTGATAGGCTAGACCTCTCTACTCATTCGCATATTAATGATATTATTAGACATTATTAGATTTAAGTTTTAGTTGAAAGTTTTAGCTGTAAGTTTTGGAAAAAAAAATTCTACGTGGGGGTTTGATAAATTTTTCCCCACAGTACTCGACATTGAAATCTAAAAAACTAAGCCCTTTATATACGACTAAGTTGTGAAAAGTGAAGCCTAAACTCATTACTTTAAGATATCATAAGCATAAACAAATGTATATTATTACTACCATACCATAAATTAAATAAATTGAAGTGAATTGAAATTTATTATAATCATCAGGTGTTCTTTTTTTGGCTCGCATTGAAAATCACCTAAAAACCTGACAACCCTGATCAAAAAGCACTGTCACACTGGCCAAGAAGGTGGCAACAACTGACAACAAGATGGCAGCGGTTATTGGGTTATTATAACAAAAACCTCCATTTTTCCTGTGGATGTTGTACCACGGTGTTCGCTCAGGGTTCTTTGGAATACATTGATCACTGTGGAAAGGCGATTAGATATTTATATTTTCAATGTAAGTTGAGCTTGGTGGTTAGAACAACAACAGAGAAAAATTGTGGCTTTTGCTATGTTGAGCACAATTCGAAAACAGTTGTAACAAAGATTATTAAATATGTATCCCTACCAATTTTTGGTGATTTTCAACTGATTTTCCTTTTTTTCGTTGTACATCATCATAAAACAGCTGATGATAATTTTAATTAAATTTGAAATTGTTTTTTTTTATATAATTTTAATAAAAGCAGGAAAGAAAAAGGGAGCTGAAAAAACTATGTAAATACAGTGCAAATTATTGCAAATCAACTATTTTTCACAGAAAGCAATATCGTAGGCCATCCAGCCATATAAACCTCTACAATCCTCATATCTCTTGGGAACAAAACATTAGATACCTCCTATATACCCAACATTTGAATACTACAATGAAACATTCACTGCGTCCCGTGAAGAGTATTTCATCTTCGGCATAGTCGAAGATAACCTTCTTTCTAGTTTTGATTCTTATTTTATTTGAAAGCTGGTGCTTTTCGTGTGGTAGCATATAAATTTGATTAACAACAACGCATTATTCGTTAATGATAATTGCCCAAAAAACACTTCCACTGAGGAAGCATCTCAATAGCCATTTCTCAACAATAACCCTTCAATTGCGTTATTCACCGACTTCAAAAAAAGGACGAGGTTATTATTTGAAAGTTGATGTTTCTCGTGTAGTCGAATATAAATTTGATCAACGACAACTTTTTATTCGTTAATGACGATTGCCCAATAAACAATTTCTTCACTTTAACTTTAAGTTGGTTCAAACACTTTTGAACGTATTCCGTTTGATTATACCATCGAACAGTGATGAATATCTATGACAACAACAAAAACTAGTCGAACATTTGTGTGGACGAATGTTTTTCGGTTTTTTTTTTTTTTTTAATATTCCCAGTAGTATGCTCGGTGGCAATAGTCCCCTTTTCGCTAGTTATTCTCTAGTCCCTCTTCTTATTCTCTTCGGACTGGCCACGAGCGAGACAGAAGCGCGCCAGTAACAGAGAGAACAACTGAGAGGCGACAATTTGGTTACTCTCTTTGAACTGTTATCGAAAGCGAAAATTCTGAAGAAAAGAATGTGATAACGAAACGTTATAAAATTTTGTGAAGTGCAGTGAACACGCGTATTGCTGAACCAGTGCCTTTGGGAAGATTTGTGTCAATTTTGAGTGGTGTTTACTGTTTACAAAGTGAAAAATTGGCACACTCGCGTTTCATTATATGCGCCGGCACATTGCATCGTTCAACTTCTGCGCCATTTAATCAGGTGAGTTCAAAACAAAAATAATGTGTATTCTATAAGAATATTAATGTACATATATTAATATTTCTTTTTATTTAAAACTGTACAGCAAATACAAAACGCAAACACAGCAACAAATTGAAATTAGGTAGGTGCCACATACAAATAATACATTTCAAAAAAAATTTTTATTCCAGACTCAATTCTGATTCGCCTCGCAAAGACCTGATTCATAAAGCACTCCAACTCCGTAAGAAGCGCATCCACGAGAAGCAGGTGCCCAAAAGGAAACGCGAGGAGATAGACAAAGAAAGTGAGGGGAATTACCTATTTTTTTTTTTTGTACAATAATTAGACTTAATTTTTTAAAGTATGAATAAAATGTTATATGAATTTAAAATCTTTTTAATTTCAATTTTTAATTGAGGAGCTTCAAATTTCAGAATTAGACCTAATGTGGCTAGCGCAGAACTAGGTAAGCGAGCGGTGGCGATTGACCCCTTCGTAGGAGGACTTCCTTGTGTTAAATTCACCGCTTATACTACTGGGTAAACACACAACATACAAAGCGAATGCATATCTGTTAGCAAATATGTTGTTTTTAACCGACTTTAGAAAAGGAGGTTGTATGTTTTTCCGCTGATTTCTCCGTCAATTGTGGACCGATTTTGAAAATTTTTGAAGTAAAACTTCTTTAACGGCACTGTGCAAAAATTTAGAGTAAAATAATAAGAAGTCGTAACACTTTTTCGATTCTGTGTAGACACAAGAATACGCAATTATTATTTTACTTTTCAGTGCAATTTTGTTTTAGAATATTTATTGCAAAAGCAAAGCAATGAATATACATACAATGAAATAGTAAATAAGTAGCTTGTCGTTTTCGAAAGCATGTGCAATCGTAGCAAGCCAACATAACGAGATCGTTCATAGAATGTTTCTAAACAATTTTGGTCATCGAATATGCCTACGATAACAATACAAAACAATAACAATAGGAATAAAGAAAAAATAACGAACTTCTTTAAGTTACAAAGCTTTGCTTGAAACATAAGCTATTGTAGTTTATAAAATCTATAAAAGTAATATCCCTAAAAGAATATTCAGATTTTACGGGTAATACAAAAAATCGAAGTCTATCGAAATTTGCAACTTTTCCGGTATATTATCCAAACATATTATCTCATGTTCTTCTAATTTGGTCTAAAACGAACGAACACAGCGACAAAAAATCGGCCAAATCGGTCAAGAGTTACGCTTGCAAAGATTACCATTTTTATAATTTTTCAGTTATCTATGAAAACTTACTTGAAGTTTGCATACCCAAACCTATTTCGACTATCGCCCACTTTGAGATTAAAATAATTCTATCGGTTCCCAGAATTTTTAACTTAATTTATATTCTCTATATAAATTTTATAATATAAGATACATTTGCAATACCTATGTGCATTTGTAATAATTCAAAAGATAAGTTGAATTATGTTTTTGAACGGCATAGTCATACATGTCTTTATAATGTAACTTATCATGTAAAGCCGTCGGCAAAAACTAAGTATTTGGAGGAACCGACTGCACCTAACAGACATCCACGAATGATGATTTACACTGTGGACGGCACCAATGAAAGATGAAATAGTTATTAAAATCAACACGACCGACCTATCAAAAGCAACGTGTGAGATGCGCAGAATCCTTTAAGCATGCATTTAGGCACACCCACTAAACAACTTCATCGGCAAAGGCAGCTTTAAATAATGGTTAACGATAAAATTAGCAGTTAAAGTAAGAACATCCGAACGAATGAACAAACATGAAGACCTTCGAAACCCGAAACAACGAATGCAAAAGTTGTAAACTAAAGGCGCACCTGTTTAAGTGTACGTAAGCAAATTTAACTAATCGGAATGTTCCATGAAAAAGGACAGAGTTAGTTAGTTTCTTTCATTTTACAACTTTTTACCTGTGTGGGCGTGAAAAAAAACGTGGAAGAGGTGTTCATACTTATGTGCATATAAAAATATTAGCGGAGGAAGATTAAGTAAGATTGAAAAATTAAGTTGGTTAGTTTAACATTAAAATTACATATCGTTGCTGCGCCTGACAAATCCCATAAGAGCATATTTTTAAAGTTTTGCAAAACATCAAAAAACGTGTTAAATGAAACGGAATCTCCGTTTAATGCAAAAAAAAAAAATCTTATACCGAATTTTGCAAGCACGCGACGATCAGTATTTGTATAAGTATATTGTTAAATCCAAGCATTTTTTAAATACTTTACGATACGATATATGAGAAAAAACGTGCAAAGTAAGCTACAAAGATTTGGTCAGCTCATTCAAAAATTTGAGTCACCAAAGCTGAGAGTCTTGAGTAACTGAGTTTTTGACTCTGCATTGAGTATGTGTCTCATTAATCAAAGCGGAACGAAATGACTAAATGAGTGTTTCATTCAAATTGTACCCTCCCTAGTGGTGCGATTCGGCTGGTTCCGACAAAACATTGTATGGTAAAAAGAAAGGTTCGTGCAAAATTTCAGTTCTCTACCTAAAAACTGAGGAACTAGTATGCATACATACAGACGGACATGGCTTAATCAATTCGTCTAATCGTTCTGATGATGATATATGTATACTTTATGTGGTCTCTTTTGTCACCTTCTGAAGAGTATAAAAATTTTAAAATTCATTGATAGGGGATTGATGAATTTTATATCTTCATGTACGTTCCGATACTAAGTTCCTGTGGGGAGCAAGAATACAACGTTCTTTTTGAGTAGTATTAGTTTCGATACATGAATATGAAAACTAACCTGCCTTTTGCATTTACATAAGTTTACTTTAAATGTGTATTGTAATAAAATATTGTGATATTGGGTTTCCTTGGAAAATATAAATGACATGAATTATATTGATTCCAAAGTATATTGGAATGTCACCAATTTTTACCCTTCGCATCTACATATATGTACATATGTATATATACATATATACTTGTACATACCCAAATTTCAAAGTATTTCCTCGTTCTTTTGACAATTCACCATAGTCTTTCATACACTTCCACAATTCGTTCTGTGATGATAAACAAAAAGGTTATAGGTTTTCGCGTTTGCTTTTTGGTAATCATAAGTGTTCAGATAGTTTCCATAAAACATAAATATCCTTTATTTTGGTTACAAGGCGAACTTACCAGCATTTATTTCTCTTACGACGGATATAGGTAAAGGCAAAACGTGAATGAGAAATTTTTGCCATACTTATTTAATATTACCGCCATGTGCATTTTATTCCTTTTTTCATGAGCAACATTACCAAATGCCAAAACGAAGATATTACTTATTATATTTTAATGTTAAATATCAATTTTTTTTTTTTGTATATTTTCTTGTTAAATTTTTTAAACACAAATGGTATATTTCTTCTTTTTTTTTTTCTAAGTCTAATAATATTCAGCGTTAATTAATTAATTGTATAATATTATTTGCTGTTTCCTTTCTTTCTCTTTATTATTAATTCACGCAGTGAATTATATTATAAGCTTGGCGAGTTCATTTAGCCATGTCCGTCTGTTTGTATATAATTAATCCCTCAGTACAAACCACCCATTTAAATTTAGGTTCTTATTAGAAAACCATTTTTGATTTTCTCATTGCTCTAAAATTTTGATACTATAAGTTTTTAATCAATGTCCATATAATGCGTAAATTTCAAGACCCTAGATTCTCTGAACCGTAGATTTCCCATACAAACCCAACCCAAATTGAGGGTTTTTATTAGAAAAACTTTTTTGGTTTTTGTGTTATCGAAATGAAATTGGAACAGTAGAAAAATCTGAACCATATTGAACAACCGTGTAAATTACTAGGTAGAAAAGATGCAGTTGTTGAGAATAGTGGCGGATGAAATTAGGCATAAAAAACTTAGAGACATTCGCAATGTTTTACTTCGCAATCATTCGTATGTTTGATAAAGGAACGTTTAAACTGGGTCTCTCCAACCTGCGGCCCTGGCAGGTATCAGTGCTGCTTAACCTAGGACCATTTTATTATTATTTTAGGGTTCCGGACCCAAAGGGTATTAAACGGAACGGGGTGAAATTTTCACTGGGGCATCAGCAACAAATAATAAAACTTAAATATTTTGAAAAAAATTTTTTTTTGCAGGATTTCTTTCATCACGTACCGTGGGAATCCTAAGGTCTCTGTGCAAGATGGCACCAGAACCTGATCCACCTCCGGGATAATAGAGGAGTGATAGCTGAAAACTGGACAATTGCCACGCTTTAATGTAAAAACGCAGTTTGCTGATTTTTCTGCATTAATTCCAATATTCCAGCGCTTAGCCTAAGCGTGAAATCTATGCAAGAAATCCTGCAAAATCTCTGAAGCTGCCTGAGCCGAGAAAGAGTTTACCAGGACAGTTGTGTCATCAGCATATGTAGAAATGGTGGCTTCATCTGAGTCTATCGATGGAATATCTGCTGTATATAGCGAGTACAGAAACGGTGCTAATACACTGCCTTGCGGCACGCCAGCTCTAATATTTCTTCTTAACGACTTCATATCACGCACATTGACAAAGAATGTTCGTCCACAGATATAGCCTTTTATTAGGCAATGCTGTGTAGCTGGAAGGAGGCGTTTGATCTTGTGAAGCAGACCGTCCATCCATACCATGTCAAAGGCCTTAACGGCCAAGAAAACTACAGAGCAGTATTGTTTTCACTCAAACGCAGTAAGAATGTGTTGAACAACACGATATAGTTGCTCTGGTGTTCCATGATATGCTCTAAAGCCAAATTTGTGGTTAGGTATTGCATCCTGGATATCCAGCAGTTCGAACATTCTTTCGAACATCTTGGAGAATGTGGGTAGAAGGCTAATCGGTCTTTAATGTTCTCTGCTTGGGGATCATTACAATTAATCCTGCACCACTTACTATTAGAATCTATTATTGGAGCATGCCTATGTGGCTGCCCTTACCACATTTAGTTGCCCTCCATCAGTTTAATTCAACTTTTTTGTTTGGATCAGCATTTAGCGTTAAGCTATTAAACTTTTCGGCTCGTATGTTCTTCAGAAGTTCTCTCAATTTGTTTGACGCTTTTCTCCATGCTGCTTTGCCACGGATATTCCTACTCCTCACATGTACCATCGACGCAGACTACGCTTATATCTCGCCAACTCCAGAGCCTCTGGTTTTAAAAGCGCCAGAAGTGGGTTTGGTGGACGAGGTTTCAGTTGCATACTCTGCGGCTTCATATATGTTTTTTTCAAGCAGGCCTACAGCATTGTCAATGTCTTCTGCCGAAGTCAGTTCACTATTGTAGGAGTCGTTGCGGAGTTGAATATGTGTGACCTGATACATTCATATGAATGATCAAAGCCTATTGCAGAGGTGCGTTGTCCGTCCGTCCATTCTCGGGTCATATCCCTTGAACCGTAATATGTAGAGAGTTGAACTTTTCACAGAATGTGTAGTTCTATTAAAATCCAGGTTCTTACGAGGTCTGATAAAAAAGTATCGCGAATTTTGTGTTTTTTCAAAAAGTATTTATTTATTCATTAATATCTTTTTTGTCCCCTTCAAAGTAATCCCTACCAGATATTATACACTTGTGCCAACGTTTCTTCCAATCCTCGAAGCAGTTCAAAAAATCAATTTTTGTGATCTTGTTCAGCTCCTCCTTCGATGTCGTCTTTATCTCCTCAATCGTAGCATAGTCGTCCTTTCATGGGCCTCTTCAGTTTCGGGAACAAGAAAAAGTCACAGGGGGATATATCTGCGTAGCTGCGGCATATTAGTGTAGTAGGGGCGTTATCATGGTGCAAAAGTTTATTTTTGTCTTGCCACAAATCCGTGAGTTTCTGGCTGATTGCTTAAACCCAGGATTCGTCACCAGTTATGACCCTCTGGAGGTTCTTAGGCGGCGTTTTGCAAAAATGAAGAGTGAAATGATAAAGTGTCACGATTTTCTGCCTGGCTTTATCACAGGAATTTAAGTAGACAGTTAAAATTTTCACAAAGTGTGTATTTCTATTGCCGCTATAATAATAATAAAATTTTAGAAAAATTCACCGGAGAGGACGGAATTGGTGGTTTGCATTTCAATTCAATTCAATTGAGGCATTGAGACGGCGTTGAGTCATGAAAGCTCATCGGCAACAGCGTTTTCAGATCCAGCCAAATGTACAATAATAAAACTGTGAAATGAAATGCAGTGGAAGTAGTTGGCGAGCCTTTTTCTGGTGTCTGTAAAAAAGCATATATTAATGGTTCATGGTCTGTTTTGATGACACGTATAAGGGCCTTTAGCATGTGTCCAAAATACCTAATGGCATCGTAGATAGCAAGCAGTTCACGATCATATGTGCTATAATTCTATCCGGCGTTTGTTAACTTGCGAGAGAAATGAAACTTGTGTGATGATGGGTGTAATATCAATGCTGCGTTGGCTACACTGCGTTTAGAGGACTCAAAAGTCTCGGTGAGTTATGGAGTCCAGTTTTCTGTGCGCTTATCATTCTTTTTAATGCCACGAATGACTTCGTTGAGTAAAGCTTGGATTTCGGATGCGTGAGGAATACAACGCCGATAATAGTTAATGTTGCCTAGGAAACGACCAAGTTCGCACATCGTTTGGGGTTGTATGTACTTAACAATAGCATTTATCCTATCCTTTGGCGGTTGTATGCCCTTGCTACTAAAAATTTAACTCAATAAACGTACCTCAGATTGGTCAAATGTGCACTTATTAACGTTGATTTTTAGCCCATGCTTTTCCAACGTCGACAAAACGAATTTAAGGTGCTGCTCGTGCACGTCGTGCGAAGCGGACATAATGAGGATGTCATCTATAAGCAGTAAACAAAGTCACACCTCGTAAATTATTGTCAATAAAGCTTTGGAACGGTTGTGTGGTTTTTTGAGGCCAAAAGGCATATAGAGAAATTCTATGACCCAAATGGTGTACAAACGGCAGTTTTTGGTATGCTCTGATCCGCTATTGGCATTGATAATGCAATGATTAAGCATTGAGTGTGCGGTAATCTCCACATGAGCGCCAGCCTCCTGTCTTTTTAGGCAGCATGTGAAGCGGACTCGCCCAAAGACTTTTTGAAGGTCGGCGAATTCCTTGGGAAAGTAGAAAATTAACTTCTTCTTTGGCTTCTTTCCAGCCAAACGTCGATGGTCGATCTGTCACTGGATTACCAGTCCCTGAGCTTTATTCATTATCATTGAGCTCTACTGGTAGTAACTTGGTTACGCTGCCTGTCCAGAGGTATTTTCTGGTACCACGGGCGTCTGGCTTGTAGCGGTCTCAGCCCATGCTCACTTGATCTTTATAACATAAATGCTGCCAAATTGGCGGAAGAGGTGGGAATAGACCTCGCTCCCAACAGTGAGGAAGCTGTACCCATGAGTATATCTTTATACTGTGCCATCTGTGGGCTACCAACCTTCATGCTATTCCAGAGAGCTATGTTCAAGTTTGGGCCACCAACCCATGAACTTTTTGGAGTTCGAATTTGGTAGTACCTCGGTTACGAAGTCTGACCAGAGGCTATTTTCTGGTACCACGTGTGGTCAGGAGCCCACGGAACTTATTTCCATCCTAGCCAGCGGGTACGGCCCCCTTGTGGGAGTATCGTGGTGGCTGTGGTTTGATACCCAAATGCGGATAGAGTTATAACTTGACGTGGAGTTGCGTTATATAACCGGATAGTTTCAATACTACTACTACTGTCAAAGATTTCTTGACATTTTGGTACTGGAGTGTTCTTTCTTGTCTGCATAATGAACCATTAAATTTTCTGTCATTTGAACCCAATCGTTCGGTGTGCTTCAAGAGCTGCATCAGGATATGGAGGACATGGATCTGAGTGAGAGATTACTAAATATGTCAATCAAATCGTTTTTGTTTGGCATGCGAAATATTTTGTTTTTTTTTTACATTCATCGGAACCAGCTAAATCGGTCCAATAGAGGGGTACCTCCCATACAAACCCAAATTTATGACCCTTACCGAAATTTTTTTGTTGCGAATGCAGACTTTATATGGTGTGTATATATTGATTGAAGTAATTTTGTTTCGCAAAGAGCCCTTATGCCTGAAAGTACGTATAATTTTATAATTTTACTGATTGTACTTGTCGAAATTATTTGGTAAACGTGCCTAATGAGTATCTGTAACAAACTTTGCTAGTTATATTGGATATTTAGTCTCTGCTATCAAAAATATTACAGAAAACTGAACTGAAAAACACATTGCTATCGCAAAAATTGTAAAAGAGCAAGGGTGAAAATGTCTAAAAAATCTAGCCACAAATAAATCTTTCACCAAGTTTTTCATGCCGCATTGGTCAACAATAAGGCGTGTTGATAAATTTGTATGCATGTAAATGTATGACTGAAGGTATGTACATATGTACAAGTATATATGCGTGGAGCTACGAATCTGCTGTTTGTTGACTGACGCCAACGTGTCTTTATTCATTTTTTAAATTTTTTTGTTTTTGTTATGTGAATCATCTTTGATTTCGGTAAGATAAAATTTTACATTTTCATCATCATCTTCACATCATATTGAACCATGGAAAAAGGAAACAATCAAATTAAATATAATTTTGCGCAGGCAGCTTTATTTAGTGTCTGTGGTGCATTGGATAAGAGCTTGGCAAACATACTTATGATCGAAGGTGCGATACCAGTGGGGAGTGAAAAATTTTTAATTTTTTCAATAATAAATAATTATTTAATTAATTTTTATTTTATATAAAAATTCACTCTATTGGACGCTATAGAGTGGTTCCAATGAAAAATCAGGTAAAAAGAACTTCGCATATGCCGAAGTTGATAAACTCTCCACTCACCCCCTAGAAAACGTTTTTGTCTACGCTCTGTGATAGAGCATACAAAATATTTACTTATTGATTTGACTTATGTTTAGTGTTGCGATTCGCCTGGTTTCGACAAATGTACTGCGTCTAGTAAAAATAAGGGTTTTTACAAAATTCCAGCTCTGTAGCTCAAAAACTGAGGGACTAGTTTGCACTCATACAGACGGACAGACGGATATGGCTTAATCAATTCGTCACGTCGAGTTGATTAAGAGTATATCTACTTTTTGGGGTCTCTGATGTCTCCTTCTGCCTGTTACAAACTTCATGACAAATTTATAATTTTATACACTGCGTAGAGTATATTTATGCTTCCCTTTTCGTGAGCCGATGCTTAACACAACCAACCAAAGACTGAAATATGATGCGCAGATGATGACGAAAATGTAAAATTGTACTCTACCGAAATCAAAGATGTTTCACATCAAGTACTCATGAGTGTTCAGCACACTCATACCTTTTTTTTTTTGTGAAAAGTTTAAAGCCAACAAAAGAAACAATGTGGAAAAATATAAAGACTGAGAGGAGATGCCACGTTTACTACTTCTAAATAAATGATGCAAAGTTTCGAGCTTGCAGATTCTTGTAAAACATTTTTGAAACAATTGAATATAAGAATTAAAAATTGCAAACGCAAACATCGAAGGAGAGGAGGAAAGCTCATTGCGAAAAACTGTGCATTTGGAAATGAACGTAGGTTATCGGATTGACATGGTATGGCAAAGCGAAATAAAAGTTCGACGCAAACTTTTTGGATATAAATTATTGTGTGTGATACCTTCGGTTTGCACTACCTCTTGCTCAAGGAATCTTTGGTGTTCTCGTTGTTTTTAAACTATTCCTTTATAAGAATTAGCTGGTTATACAAAGTTTGTGTTCATAAAATACAAAGAATTATATAAGAAAGACACGTATCTTGAAGACTGCCATTTTTGCAGCAGATATTAAAGAAAGCGGTATTTTTTTCCAATATAGGTATACAAGTACATATATTTATATTATTATTACAAAATCTTTTATTAAGTTCCGATATCCTTAATATATACGGTAATAAAATATTTCTATGGGGACTACACCTCCTAGTAATCAGGGAAATTTCAAATGTGGTTCATACATTTCTATCCTAAAATTATGTACAATACATAATGTAACTTGATAGTTATCTTCATAATATGAAATGTGTTATGCATTTGATGTAGCTATTGTCAATAATATTTTTAAACAGGATATGTTTTGTTGCTTCATCACATGAAAGTTATGGAATATGAATTATTGCTTACATATAAAACCAATTCACCCCATACCGTCATCTAGCGTAATATGTTAATGTGAGGCAAATGGAATCTGAAATTCAGGTATTTCCGATTACAAGTGAGTATAAGTATATCATTTCAAGCTTTTACTCGTCTCGAAAGGAAAGACTACTGGCGCCAAAAAATGTTTGACTTTTACAAATGGCCGCTGCCGACGTTGACAAAAACACTTGCAATTCTAAGCAATTCTGAAATGAAATCTAGTTATGATACTTTCTTCGATTTGTTCAAAAAAAATTAGCTACTGCAATTTTATATGAATAGCGCAGGACTAAGCTTTGTACATAGATACTTGTATACATATTTGTTCGCAAATTCGTTAACTAATATGAAATTACAATTATATGATGTATACCAATTACAATTCAGGTAACATTCTTCATGTAAAATTCTTTGTTTAACTTGGTGTTCTAACTTAATTTAGAAGTAAGTATAATAAGATTTTTTTCTTAAAACATACATATACAACATGTACTAATCGCAAATATTGTATTAAATAAAAACTAGCTGTCCCCGCGCGACCTCTCTTCAGAAAAAAAAAGGTAAAAAGAAGGTTAACATTGTCTTTGCCGAAGTTGATAACATCCCTATAAAACGTTTTTGCCTACGTTCGTGTGATTGAGCATAAATAAATATTTCATTATTTATTTGACATACTATCTATGGGGTCAAGTCAGTATTCATAATGCATTTTAACACTGAGACCGAAATATTTGTTTGGGAAGCTATACGATCCAGTAATCCTACTACCTTGACATTTGCAAAGTTAGTTAGTTATATGTCTTAATTTCAGTTTGATAATACAAGAAACAAGAATGTTTTTTTAATAAGAACCTGAAGTTTAATGGTGGTTTGTTTGGGAGCAAGACGAACCAGTAATCCTAGGGTTTTTATATGATTAGCGAATATCAGTCAGATATTTAAAGTATCCATCAGCTTTCCCGAGCTAACTGCACATTCACTTCACGACTAGCTCTCTTCTGATAGATCGCGTTATCTCCTCCCACACTCAAATCCTCGGGCTGCCTGATTTCATTGCCAAAATGGAGTTGTTGTGCGCACGATTGAGTGCGTAACCTTTTGCAATATATTGTCATTTTCCGTTACTGAAAGAATTGTTCTATTGTATTCTATAATGGCTTCTATTATCAGTTCAGTGTTTATGGTTTTCCTTTCAAGCTTCAGACACCGAGCTTTCTCTATGAGTGTGCTATGGAATCTATTTGGACATTGAAACGATTGTTTGAAATTCATTTTATTGTTTCGGAGTTGAAGGTTGGTTTGTTATCGCAATATAGTGTTTTTGTATGACTATAAAACTTCATGAGTTGCTCTATATCTGTTATTGTATTGAAGCGACTATTGCAAATTTAGGAAATTTATCTAAGCAAGTAAGCAAATGGTTTTGTCGCTGCAAAATATGGGTGGCGGTCATATTTTGCCTTTTGGCAAATCTTGCAATTTATTACAACTTCATCTTCATCGAGGTCATCTTAGGAAAAAATTGTCCTGTAAAAATTGTTTTTACCTTCTCCTGAGCGGCTTTTTGCAATGCTAATATCGGTAACTCACAATGAATAGCATTAACCACATCTTTTTTTGACAATTTTAAGTATCTTATCAACCAGCGCTTCTCTCTCCGAAAAATGTATAATTTACAGAAATTGTTTGCATTATGTTCATCAATAAAAGCCTTCCACCGTTTTATCTTTTCCGTCACATTGCGCTCTGAAACCTTGTACGTAAATAGCTTGGAATCTTGCTGCCGGTAATGTGGCCATTTGCGGTGTATCGGGTATGGTTGACCTTGCACAACCGACAGGATAGGCATACGATCTGTTTAGTACTCCAAAAAGGAGGAACGTAATAAGCTCCCTTCATATTGTTTATTGTCGTTTCGTGACTTAAATGATATAGCTTCTCATGATGCGATTTTACGATCAGAAAGGTAATGTGGTTCTCCCTTGGTAAGACGATAGCGTCGTCGTTGCAATTTATGAAATTTGCTCTTCCTTGTACGCGTAGAATTAGAATCGACATCGGTGTAAACGTTTAGCCCAGAGAGACTACTTAGTTTGTCGAGTGATAAAGCGCTTGTCAACGTTGCAATTTCTGATGATTACGCTGACGCTTATGCTTGTCGATAAAGTACATTCCTTGCGCTGATGAGCAATTCTGGAGTTAGTGTTGCCATTTTTATTTCGCACTTGAACTTCGCTTTAAACTGCTCTAGGTACAGTTGAAACTATATAGCCGACGTCATTCGGAGAAATACTACACATCGAGAGCCATATCCGACTTTTTGCAAGTTATATGAACATGTTTTCGTAATTCGGATGTTGTCCAGCCTTTTGGAGATAGGTTCGAAAATCTCCCAGTGAGTATCGGGTATCTGGACAAAGTACGGTCTTTTCAGCCAATTTTTGATTTTAATAGTACTGTTTGTCTTTGTTGTTGCATCAGTAAGGTTGATTTTTGTCGGTAGCCAGTGCCAGTGCGTTAAGTTGGTATTTTCTCAAATTTCTCACACTTGATACAGTACAAATTTCTGAAATTTACGAAGAGCCATTGCAAAACCGTTTTTGAATCCAACCAGTACGTAACTTCGTCGATGTTTAGCCTTCGTGCACTGCAGACTCTTTTAGCTGATCGTACGTTTACTACCGGAGCTTGCAGCTCCATACGCGGGATCGACATCGGTTTTAGCGGACCAACTTTAGTTTTAGCGACCGTGTTGAACATCGATAGCGTAGGCGTGGAATGTGCGTAGGTAGCAAACTGCGGCATCAGCGATTTTGCAGGCGTCGACAAATGTGGGTAGTTCGACCCGTGTTGCCTTCACCAGATTGTACGAGTAGCACCTTGGAATTTCGTTCGCCTGCACGAGTGGAAGCTCACGCTTCCATTGTTGCCAGTCTTCGATTAGTGACTCCGGTAGGTCTTCGTCCCATCCGATGCCTGCTCTCCATACGTGGTATAGTAGGATTTTTACGGTGATGACATAACACGAGAGAATTCCAAGTGGGCCCCAGATTGACTTTAGAATCTGCCAGATTTCCTTTTTGAGGATATGGTATTCTCGGCTAATATATCTGGACGAAGGCGTACGAATCTGAGAATATATTTTAATGTATCAGTACACCCATACAAATCACCCATTTCAATTCTTGTTCTTATTAGAAAAACTTTTTTGGTTTTTATCCTATCGAACTGAAACTTGAACACTATTAGTTTTCAAGACAGGCGCAGGACATACCTTCCATACAAATCCAGTGAAGAGTATTTCATCTTTGTCATAGTCGAAATTAACGTTCCTACTAGTTTTGTTTGCGTCCACTCACTTTAACTCTTGTGTAGTAGTGTACAATTGAATTACCCACCGTTTTAGTTATAAACACGGTTTCATTTTGGATGTTTCAAATGCGAAGGCACAAACTCATTCAATTCCTTTCAGACTGAATATACCAAACATTCATTCACTTCTTCTTTCGCCAAACAAGAACAACTAACAAATTTCATTACGGTCAATACATTCATGAATTACAACCCTTGCTGGCGATGCGAATCTGCTACTGCACGTCTCTAATACCTACATGTGTGGGACAGTATGTGTTTGAAAACTAATTGACATAAATAAAATATTGAATAGTTTATCGATTAACTAAAGCAGTATTAAGAATTCATCTTAGCTAATAAGACTGAAACAGCAATCATTGTGCCAAACTTAAACAGATAGAAAGATGTTCGATTAAACCACATTTTAACGCAAACTTGGCGCCTTTTACGAATTCAATATGAATTTGCTAAATATCAAAGCCTGCAAAAGAAATTTAGCGAGGTAAAAAAATAAATTGAAGATGTTATGTTGCTTATATCGAAATCAGTTTCGAAGTGGCAACAAAGAGCAAACTTGGCAACTTGTAGACAAGTTTTAAATGAATGGCTAACTACGTTTCCGTTGCTCATATCCTCTTTTTCCGTAGTGTATGACTCTCTCCACTACACGCACGAGCAGCATTGAACAAGATATTCAGCATACTCGTACTTGCCAGTAACGATTATGGTTTATGGGCAACAAAAAAAAAAAACAACGATGACAAAAATGGTCGTCAATAGGTCTCGATAGACCAGCACGGCAGCAAAAGTAACAAAAAAAAAAAAACCGGTTGTCGACCGGCATCATACCTTGTACGAGTATGTATACGTATGTATTTATACCTACACACTTATATTCTTTAAAATAACAAGTTGCACTAGCAACATTCTTTTTATCCATGCGTCCTCAATTATTTTTTGACAATTTACGAATAAAGCAAAACTTTTCCTGTGCTCAAGCGACATTTGAAATTGACACAAGAAAACTCGAAATATAAACATTTAAAGTTTCTTTTTATGTAATTATGTATGTACATACTTGTATGTAGATTTTATGGTTGATTTGAATCAAATCCATTTTTTTGTGGACAAGCTTTCATAATTGTTATAGTTATCTGCGTCATCAACATAGGGCTATTAAAATAATTGAGCCGTAAGCATGCCAATTGATTGGGCGCACTCATAACCTGTTTGTTTTACCTATCTTTCTTTTGCTTCATCAAATTTTAACTCAATTCCATTTAAATTTTTTCGTGAATTATACGAACAATAAAATTTATCCGTATGATCTTGGGATTGTGTGAGCATTTTTAATGGTTGTTGGTCAAGCATTAATAAGTATGTGTGAATAATATTTTTGTGTGTGAGTTTCGCATTATGATGTGGTTCATCTGTCGTAGATCTTGGAAATTGCATTTGTTTCATAATTTGTTTTGTATGCTAATTTATTTATTGGCTCGATTGCATTGCAACGCAATGCCAGACACCATCGGTTCTATTTGCGATGAGCAAATTTTTAAGGTGGGGCACAACGACATGTGCCAAATAGCTTCAGTCACACAACGTACTTAAAAACCATGATCCAAGAAGATTGGTGAATGTTGCGCTATACTCTTCACGCATTGAATAGTATTATAAGTTTGTCATAAAGTTTGTAACAGACGGAAGGAGACATCGGGAACCCAATGAAGTATATATATTCCAATGAAGTATATATATTCTCGCTCAACGGGATGAGTTGATTAAGCCACGTCCATCTGTTTTTGAAGTGAAGAAGTGAAATTTTACACGGGTTTTTCTTTTGACTAGACGCAGTACATTTATCCGGACCTCTAGGGGGTACCTCCGATACAAACACCTATTAATATTCAGGTTCGTATTGTAAAAACTTGTTTTTTCACTATTGAACTAATATTTAGACGTTGTAAGTTTTTAACCGTGTAAATTTCAAGACCCTAGAGTTACTGGATCGTATAGCTCCAATACAAACACAAATCAAATTTATGTTTTTATTGGAAAAACTTTTTTATTTTTAATGTTATTTCACTGAAATTTGAACAGTAAAAGCGCCTGACCCATATTCACCAAACGTATACATTTTAAGAGCCTAGGATTACTTGAATGTAAAGCTCCCATTCAAATATTTCAGTCTCAGTTTTGAAATGCTGTATGTGTTGTGACTATTTCCAGTTATCATCTTCCTATTGGTTATCTCGTCCAACGGGATGAGAAAGAAACACAACTATGGTTAATGGCGTACATGAATGAAACGGAGCAAAAACTGATACTATTTAATAAGGTTCAACTGGGTGCTAACATATAAAGTACCAATCATCCCAAAATATGTGCAATAAAAGATTTCTTAAGCATAAACTTATTTATTGCCCGAGAACTTGGTCATCTACCGACCTAATATCGGTTGCAACATGCAGTCGAGTACTTAAAAAGAAAAATAAGAGATTGAGAATCATTTTTATTATTTTGTTTTGTACAATCTGTAATTTAATTATGTGCATTTGCGGTCAGGAACTCCAAATTTCTGAGCCATACAAAATTATGGCTGCAAAAATCATTTTAAATATGATTATGTTCTTATTTGATTTTGCAGTGATAGCTGGGATCTGCGGTTTATAGGGTGGAAATGGCTTTATTTACATAGCTTTACCTATTTGCTCTTTGTAGATAAGCTTCTTGTCTAAGGTATCGGATTTGATGCTACACCTCTAAATTTGGTAGAAGTGGGAAATTAACGAATTTGAAGGGTTGTTTTGTACAACAAAAATTACTTCTCAGCTGCTCACTCAGTGGAAGTCACTTTGCAAGCACTTTGCTGCCAGTTTCGCGATTGATATATGTAAGGTGATTTTTTTTAGCCCACTAGAACTTTAAATTGTTAAAGATAACACAAATAATTAAATTGTCATCACAACATATTTTTATTCCAAAGATCAATACATGGCATTAACATGTTAAAAAAAAGTCAGCCAAGTGCGAGTCTGACACGTACTCGGGGGGTTCCGCACCAGATTGGGGTTTCATTTGACTGATTCCAAAAAATATACCGCGGCTATATCATTAACTTATAGTTAGACACTAATTTCAGTTCAATAGGCCAAACAACAAAAAAGTTTTTCGAATAAGAACCAGAATTTTAATGGTGGGTTTGTATGGGAGGTACCCATCCTAGTTGGGCGATTTGGCTGATTCCAACAGATGTGCAGCGCCTATATCAAAAACTTGTAATATCTAAATTTCAGTTTGATAAAACATAAAATAAAAAAGTTTTTCTAATAAGAACCTGAATTTTAATGGGGGTTTGTATGGGAGGTACCCTCCCTAGCAATCCGATCAAACTGAAATTTCGACAATATAAGTTTCTGATGTATAGCCACCAACTATCAATTTCAAGATAGTGAGATTACTGGACCGTATAGCTGCCATACAAAACAAAACGTTTCTTGTATGGGACCCCTTTAAGTTTTTGAAAATATTTTAGTTTTATTATTTGTTGCTAATGCCTGGATAGAAAATTTCAACTCTCTAGCTATTGCGGTTTATGAGATTTGACCCGAGGACGAACGGACGGACAGACAAAGAAGTACGTGTAATAGTGTTCCTTTTGGTACACTTTGGGTCCGGAACCCTAAAAATGACTTTGGGCATATTGCCACCGCGACTGTTCTTGACGAAAAACAAAGTTGGAGCAACAACAACATTTATGATCTTATAAAAACAGCAACACAAGCAGTATATCAACAATGGTTTGTGTCCTAGGCAGAAACAATGACAGAATAAAGTGAAATATCGATAAATACGTATTATCCACGTTTTTAAAAATGCAACTAATCAAAAGCTACAAAACGAAAAATATGCGAAATTTCGCCTGAAATATCTCTAGTAGACGAAATGTTGCCCATCGGAAACACTGAGCTCAATATTAAAGGATTGACGACGAAGGATAACATTAAGGATTTGAAGCAGATGGTTGAAGGACAAATAGATGCCATGAAAGTGGAAATTGCGAGTAACGCGGATAGGAAACTCAACTAACAGGTGAACATAGGTAAACGAAATAATATAATTGTCAAAGGGTTGACAAATGGCGGGTTACCAAAATCGGCGGCTCAGAAATTATGTAGGGAGAAACTAAAACTGCACCAGGTTGAGGTTTGCGAAGCCAGGCAGTTATTCCGAAAATTCAAAAAAAATTGATTGCAGAGTTGGAAACAGCTCAGATGGCTGCCGAATTTATTAGGAGCTCTGTTAGGTAGTACGCTATTTTAAGAGACGAAAGTATAAATATTGATAAACAGCAAGAAATTCCTGATGTGTGATGGGCAACCAGCTGAGCACATTGAACGAATTATACGGTGAGAATATTTTAGAAATTTCCTTAGTACTTATACTTATATTGTGAATTGTTAAATAAGGCAAATTCAAAAAACTTGTAAAATGTATTGTAACTTTAACAAGTAAAAGGACGTTAAACTTCGTCTTTGCCGAATTCTTTGATTCATTTTTTTGGAGTAGGCAAAAATCGATGACGAGCCAAAACACGTGCAAGCAAAACAACTGTTAAAAATAAACTAAACATTCAAAATGGCCGACCTTGATAGCATAAGTGAGGGACATGAGTATCAACATAACGCCACCAAAAAATCAAAAATCGAATATACGTAGACCGCGTAAATTCATTGCATTTTTCAAAATTCACAGCACATAACGCAGATGTAATATTGTATAATATTTTATTTTACTTAATATGTAAACCCGAACAAAAAATCACCATCATCACATATCTGGCTATAAGAGCTCATCGATCCCATAAATCCACGTTCACCCACGCTCTGTTGTCTTCTGCCACATCACTTGTAGAACGATGTGTTGCCAAACACATGTCCTGCGATTAAACAGCCTCTGTTGTCGTCTCACTCCCACAACATGTTACGAACGATGTGTTGCTAAACACATGTTCTACGGCCAAACATTCTTCCTTATGAAAATGACGCCAATATCTTCAAATTCCACGTCAGGATCAGGAACAGCAAACATAGACGTAAAGGAACGGCAATTGCACCAACAGCATCAGCAACAACTAAAGCAACCGACTCCAAGCAGTTAAAATATATCATCTATAATTAAAGACGGAGACAAAAATCGAAAGAAGTGCACATTCTTAAAAACAGCAACAATCAGTAACCTCTCTTGTGTTGGTAAAAGGCATAACTTCACCACCAGCCACTTTAAATCACCGCTGCCCATCCTAAGTGAGACGACTTTCACCAAACCATCAGCACCGGTGTGCGTTAGGATAACACGACCTAATGGCCGCCAACGATTCGTGGGTATGTGTTCTTCTTTTATAAGCCCCATGTCTCCAATTTGTACATTCTCTTTCGATTGCAACTTTTGCAACTTTGGTCTGCGCTGCAACCGATCCAAGTATTCCGAACACCAGCGCCAATCACCAATTGCGCCAACATAGGTGAAACTCAGCTTGTCTATGTTTACTGTTGAAGGTGCCAGAAGCGCGTACCCAGGGGTCAGCACAAAAAGGCCTTCAGGATCATTAGATAGTGGGCAATCTGCGTGAGTGTGGTGGCCAATTCACCAAATTTAAGTACTCGTCCATCTATGGTTCTCCGCATGTGATACTTCATTGATTTCACCCCAGCCTCCCATAAGCCGCCAAATGTGGAGCTAAAGATGGATTGAAATGCCACTTAATTCCAGCTTAACTCCGGCATAATCAATTTCGAAATGTACGACTTGTACGCTACCTTCTCCGCTTGCAGTTTCTTGTTGGCCCCAGCGAGGTTGGTTCCGTGACGGCAGAGTCCACGACTAGCAATAAAACGACGCAGCGCTCCTAAAAATGCAAGAGAAGACAAATCACGCACCGCCTCCAAATGTACCGCTTTCGTTGCCAAGCATAGAAAACTGCTATGTATCCTTTAAGTGCAACGCGGCCGCGGCCTT
Organism: Amiota minor; assembly: GCA_037043295.1. Lineage (NCBI taxonomy): Eukaryota > Metazoa > Arthropoda > Insecta > Diptera > Drosophilidae > Amiota > Amiota minor. Next base: position 227,769 of record JBAMAW010002569.1, on the reverse strand, counting down.
TCCATTGTTGCAATATTTATAGGGCCTTCGTAGTCCACGCCAACCGCGAAAAAAGCTCTCATTTTCTGAGCGGCAACCTGAGGTCTTGATCTAAAACAGATGAGACACGTGATTACTGAAACGCACTACATTACGCCCATTCACAATCCAGAACAGCTTCCTAGTAAGGCTCCACGTCAGCGCCGTACCAGCCCGCAGCGTACACAGATGACTATAAAGTATTACCAAGTTTGTGAAATGATGTTTATATGGCAAAATGTACAGATTCTTTTAGTGCAATGGTAACAAAGCATCACGTAATGTACCTCCCAATCGTATCACCCGTTCGTCATCATCAAAGTAAGGATTCAGAGGCAACAACAAACTGTCCTTCTTAAGAGGGTCTTTTTTGTAAAGAGCCTTCTATTCGCTTGGAAACGCATCCCTTTGGACAAGACGTTCGCACATGTGACCCCTAATACATTTCTCCTCGCTCAATGCAAGATACCACGCGTTCACAACTCTTAGTCCTGCAGTTTCGCACAAAACGTTGCACATACGCCAAAACATGTATCAACGTAGTGTATGACGAGTACCGCCCTAAAACTAAGAATCCAGCTAAAACTGTGACCATCAACGTCTGACTTCAAAAAAAAATTTTCATTCCATCGCTCGCTATTGCTATCACTCCTGTATCACGTGCCACGACTCAACAAATCCGCTGAATTATCGTCAGAAGCAACATGGCACACTCACTCACACTCTACTTTCTGTTAATTCCCGAATCTTGCTGATCCGATTCGACGCAAACGTCTTCCACCGTGTAATTTTGCCCTTTATCCAGCACGACACAACTATTGAGTCAAACCAAAAAAAAAGTTGCCGATATGTTAATGTTGATTCTCAAATTCTCTTTCAAGTATTCATACATCTTTTCCGCTACCACCGCCGCACATAACTCTATCCGAGGTATAGTCAACTGCGGTTTGACAGGAGTGACTTTGCATTTTGCAAGCCGAAACTGTCCACCATCAATTGGTATCCGCAAGTAAGCCGTTGCGCCGCATGCGTGAGCCGACGCATCGCAAAATTTGTGTAACTGTCCCATAATGTCTGGAGAATAATTCGCAATATACCGTGGGACACGAATTCCATCAATATCTGGCAACTCCTGAACGAACTTCTGCCATACTTGCTGAATTGCTTTCTACAGTTCCTGCATCATCACCTTGACCTTGACTACAACAGGGCTCTACCGTTCCATCGGACCGTACAAACGCGATCGTAATTAACAATGTGTAACTCCCCATAGTTTATCATGAACACCTTGCCATTGATCACCCTCGCCTCGTTTCATCTGACTCAAGTCCAAATATTCATGATTCGCTTTTTCATATACTTTCCGCAAATTCGCATCCTCTTGCAGTCACCTCTCCAAATGTGACAACCGCTTCTTCGCAGCTTGGTACGATGATTCGAGGGCGAGCGCAAGATCACGCTTTGCCCGCAATAGGAGTTTAACGAGGAACTTCCCTGTCAATAACCGGCGATGTGTTCTGACGAAAAAATCTTCACACCATTTCTCATTTTGAGACAACTCCGTCTCCGCCGTGTTGCTCTATCTCCCAAAATCTCTGTAATAGCACATCAAGATCCTCAGACTTCTCGCCCTTACGTACTGTCACCGTGTGACACGAACCGAAGCTGCAAGTTTCTCCACCTTGCCAGATACGATGTATCCCAAATGAGTCTTCGCTATAGGAGAACCACTGGGATCTCAACGAACATCGCTTAACATTAAATCGTCATACACATTGCTTCCCAATAACATGTCCACCCCCTTCGGCACAATATAATGCAGATCTGCTACGCATAAATTTCTCAAGTGCGGCCAATCGACTAAGGCTTCTCTGGCATTCTCCTACTCACCTTATGCAAACATAAGCGTTTATAGCATTGCCCCTCATGAAAACCTTCCTTCTCGGGAGCCGCAAACGTTGAGCAGCCGCCTCAGAGATGAACGATGCCTGTGATCCTTGATCCAAGAAAACTCGCAATTGCAAGTGGAACCATCCAATCCATCAACTGTAACAGTCGACGTAGGCAATAGAACCTCACAATCCGTTGAGTGCCAAAGTGGCATGCGATCTCAAGGTGTGTGATGCACTGAGTACTCCAATTCGACCCGTTCGAGTCGCCTAGTGATGCGGGAACGTTTTTCAAGCAATACTCCACTCCGATCCGCTCCAGCGAATTGACACACGACCGACTCGTTTGAAGGAAACCCTTTAACGATACTGTATCTCCGTTTACGACGGCTGGTTGATGGTTGTCAAATATTTGCATATAATATTGAAAAGAATCTTTTGTTAACGTATATGTTTTCGAGCATTTCCCACGCCACCGCATAATTCGATTCGACCATGGTGAAATGGTGTATATCCCGCACTGCTTCGTCCGATAAAGAATCTTCTAAATATTGAAAGTGGTGGAATTCCGTGGGACGGGGACAATTGTGGACACGTGCCAGAAAAACTTCTTTAAATGGTGGCCAGTCGATGAACGTCGGCAGTTTCACTACAATTTCACATTCTCAGGTACTGCCTGTACCTCGTGTGTCTCATATGATGTCGACGCCGTCACAGTGTACTCCAATGGAATACCCAACTCTCCCTGCAATTCGGCCACTCCCTCGATGTACATTTCTTCGAAGGCTTCGCGTACCTCCGCATCCGTATACCTTTTCTTACGATCTCGTCAAGCCAAAAGCAGCCGATAATTCTACACAAACTTCGAACGCAAACTTCTCCACGTGTGGAACCTCGCCACCAGGGTGATTGGACTGATATTGTTAGCGAGATACAATGCGCGAGACTAATAGATCAGTCCCATTTGCTGCTGCAGTTCTGAAAAAAATTCGCGTTGCTGCGATGATTTTTTACACGATATATTTTCTTTTTGTAACATGGATCATGCATGCATACATGTCAAGAGGTTTTGATTGTAATACATTAGCAACAGGTTCTAATATGCTTGAGTATTTGGTCACCAATCCAATGCATATAATAAATTCTGTTTAGTAGTAGCGCAATATAGTTGGTAAGCACCCTTGCTCACCGCAACATTCTCTTCTCTCAAAATATTTGAAAGTCCATTGACAATTTCCTCAAAATGTTCATTAAAAATAACAACACTCTTATATTTTTGTGACCAGCGTGTTTCACATAAAGCTAGAATATTTGGTACGTACTTTCTCCTTAGAAAATATTCTCGAAAAAAATTATGGTGGCCTTTATGGTGCTACGCGTGTTTACTATTTCTGGAACTTTATTTAAACCATTTACGACCAAGTTAGGCCAGCGACTTGCGCAATGAAAATACAAGGCATTTTTATAATTCTCCTTAAGAATTTTTTGAACACCACCAAAATTTCCCGCCATTGTCGAACACCCATCATACCCTTGGCCAACACACCTGTCAGGTTCAAGTCATAAGCATTCTTTGCGGCTTTTATACTTTCACTTTTAATGACCAAGCCGCTCATTTAGTTTTAAATCTGTACATCGCATTTTTCATACCATTTGCAAGCTGTTTCAAAACTAAATCACCAGATTCAATTTTCAGGTTCAAAAGGTGTTGAAGAACACCTTGATGTTGCTGTTTGCTTCTTAAAGGCAAGTCATGAGACCATAGAAAATAATTGAAGACATTATAGAAGACACAATATGCCGATTGTCTTCGATTTCCTTCTGGTGAGTCGTATTCATCAATACATCCGCGGTAATTTTTCTAAAAAGTTCTTAGCATCGTTGATTGCAGATTGATGATAATGTGATGACATATGTTTTTCGCAGTATTCATGCATATTTTTAAAGCGAGAGAGAGGTCGGGTCACAAATGAACCCAAATCGCCAGTGACTACTTTTGGTGGAAATAAATAGTAGTAGTAGTAGTGTTTAGAATATACAATACTAGCCAAGGTGCGTAAGTCAGCAACCAACTATGATTAAGTTTTCGTTTCAAATTAGCGAATACCACTCGTACGAAGTCGCGGGCACAGCTAGTATCTAATAATATAATATTTTGCAGGCAAGGAAACACGAATAATATGCATACTTCAAAAACGTTTATTAATGGAGGAAAATATTTATTTTATTACACTAATAATAGTCTTCGATGTTCTTCGCAAAGCCGTTTCAAAACTTCACTTGAAATTTTATCGCCATTTTCTTGTACCATTTTTCTATGTAAACTAAGCATACTTAGACTATTTAAACAGTTCTCCAGCATCGTTGGCCGCATCAATGTTTTCACACGACGCAGTGTACAGAGGACCTCTCTATGTTACTTGTTGTACAAGGCTGTACCAAGGAAATTAAAATTAGTTTTTTTGTTGCAGGAAAGAATATTTCCGCCTCCTTTAACACTTCCGTAAAGTCCAGTTCTCTAAGAAAATTGCAGGCTTGAAGGCGTCCCTGAACAAGTTATTGGCTCCTATAAGGGATTTGTTGGGGATGTACCCCGTCCCCACTTGAGCAGCGAAAGGGATGCACCGAGGAGGCCGGGTGGAAATTCGCAATATGGAGAACAGCAACCTCAAATTCAAATTGAGAATGGGGATATCTCGTTTAACGGTGATCGGAATGGTCAGGCGAATGAGTAGTATTGGTTGTTCGTCAGATGCAACGAAGTCAGGGATTGAAACGTGCTCAAGGACGCTATGCTGCCACGTTGGGATCCGAACCCTGTCAAATCAATCCAGCAAATAAAGTAGAATGTAGGTCAAATGAGTGGTCCGGGAATCGACATTATTAATCGACTAATGAAAGAAAACAGAGGTATGAAGAGGTTAGGGATAGAATCTTCGGATAACCGAATGAGATTAACACAAAGGATACAGAAGGCTACGATATGTGACGATTGGCGGAAGGCGAGGATTTCGGTATCGTCAGCTATAGTAGTAGCATATGATGATTCGGATGACCGAATATTTGCGGATATAATCGTAGCTGGAAGTCCGATGTAGGGATTGTTAGACACGGTGGCCTCGGCTATCTTGTTGGAAAAGGAGGTCGAGAGTTGGTGGAGGAGCTCAGCTATGAACATATGGTTACAAGTGTAGAGACAGCGTCCAAAGTCTGTCGTGCGATTATTGGGAAACTACCTGTATTATACAAAGGGAAGGGAAGAGAATTTTTTTGTGTGTCCGTTTCTAAAGCAACAAGTATATCTCGGGATTGATTTTTGGCGTTTGTTTTCGTTGGTTTCTGACGTAATAGGAACTGGGAAACTTCGTGTAGGGCATGTTGACGAATTAAACTGGACGAATTTGGGGATCCGATTTGTGAAAGTGAGGTATTAGATAGGTGGGAATTGTGGTCTGATCAATTGAATCGGTTAAATGATGCACAAAAACTGTTTTTAACCTTAACCTTCGAGAAAAACGGGTTGGGTAGGAAGAAATTATAAAAGCACTCCACCAAATTGGTAGATGTCCGATGTCCCCGGGCGTTCAGCAAATTGTATACGCTAAAATAGATAAGATGCTGGAAATGGGTGTGATCGAAAGCAGTGAAAGTCCATGGAGTAACTATACTACAGTAGTACGCAGGCCGGGAAAGAATAGGTTCTGGTTAGATCTAAAATTTGCCGTTTGGCAGATTGAGCTGGATGAAGCAGCAAACCTTGCACCGCATTTACAATACCTGGACGACCGATTTATCAGTTTGTGGTCGTCCATTTGGTCTATGTAATGCCGCACAAAGACTGTGCGAGCTCATGGACAAGGTTATACCCGCAGAGCTAAAATCCGATGTGTTCCTGTATTTGGATGACTTGTTAGTTATCGCATCTAACTTCGAAACTCATTTGTATTACTTGCGTCGTGTGGCAGAATATTTGACTAAAGCAAACCTAACAATAGTCAACCCTGTTGTGAAGTCGAAATCACCGAATGATATTGCTCTTTTTCCATTTTTGTAAAACTGACCGACACGCTCACTTCCAAAGGCTATCAAAACAAACCTATTAAAGGGAATTGAAACTGAAACTTTGACAGTAGGCTACTAAAAGAATGTACTACACGATAATAACACTCTTTTGTAATAGTAGCGCCATCGAGCGGCTTGGTATCAGGAATGAAGACATTCACAAAGACCTGGAAGTACCACCTGGAAAAAAAGAATGTTCCAAGCGTAAAGGTATTTACATGGAGAAACTAGTTCGACACGTTAATCCTCTAGCCAGAGTCTTTGTCCATAAAAGGAACTCATCTCGTCTGATTCGTAACTATCGTGCAGTCTTTTTGCTTACTTAGAGGCTCGTAGTACTAAGTGAACCCCTTCCTCCTCATTGTAGGAAGGACACACGCTTATTAGTTTTTAAGAGTTGAAACCTTATTGTTAGTCCTATTCATATATATATATATATATATATAGGAGATTCAATAAATACCACATAATAAAAAAAAAATGTAATAAACCCTCACTTGCGGTAAGCCAACGGGAAGTATAAAGTCCGATTATCAGTTAAGACTTTGTTCGACCCTTCCCAATTTCTCGGTAGGTCATGTCAGATTGCACTAAATTGCTGTCGTCAGTTCAATCGAAGGTTTCAAACCAATCGTGATTGTCATAAATGATTACCACAGATGGAGTCAAAATAGTAATTCAGTTCATGAAGGAAGACAGTGTTGCCACAAAATTACGAGTGGTGTACGACGCATTTTGTCAAATGGAAAATCCGTCAACGACATATTGATCATCGGCCCGCATTACAAAATGACCTTGCTGGAATAATACTTTATTGGCATTTTTATCTGTACGTTTTTGCTGCAGACATTCAAAACATATATCGCTGTATCGAAATGCATCGAGATGACGCTCAATATCAAAGGATTTTTTGGCACAACGAGAACAATCTGCCGCTGGAATATTGTTTGAATACAGTGACTTTTGGTGGGTTTTCCGGATCTTATGCGGCGATTCGTGTTATCCAACAACTTGCGCAAAATGAACGTGAACAATACCCGTTAACCGAAAATGTTCTTCGAAACGAAATTTACGTTCAAAGCGGACATAGCACCATTAAGGGAGCCCTAGTTATTCGTGACGAACTAATCGCAGCTGTACAGTCAGCAGGAACTTAGAAAATGGTCAGCAACTCATTCGGCGGTACTTATAAATATTCCGCAGGAACATATGTCAAACACTAACATACTGGAGTTTGAAAATAACGAGTACATCAAAACACTTGGTTTATTTTGGCATCTTCAAGGAGATTTTTATGGTTTTAAATTAAAATTCCAGATTAGTCGCACAGTAACCAAAAGAACATTGATTACATCCATTGCACGTCTTTATGATCCTTTGGGGTTCTTTGCACCGATTTTAACCGCAGGGAACACCATATTCAAGCAGGTATGGAGCATACGAGTCTCACGGTAGAATGGCCATCAAACATCGCTCGAGTGGGATGACGGGCTGCCACATCATTTGTGCGAACAATGGCTAAAGTACTTAGATAATTTAAAATCGATTGAAGAGATAAAAATACCGAGATGGATTGAAATCGATTCTAGCCAGCAATAGAAATATTGTTTCTCGTCAACTTCATTTATTTTGCGATGGTTCTTCACTTGCCTAAGACAAGTACCTATATTCGAGTGCAATATCAGAACGAGTGCAGTTTTAGCTACTTAGTTGGTGCAATGGATCTGTCAACAGTTACGCACGCAAGAGCATTTGATGCCCATCTACTACTGGACCGACGTGACGTCGTGTCGTGTTGTTTCGGATACATGGGAATCCGGTCCGGTGGAAAACTTTTGTATCCAATCGCATCGGGAAAATCGTACAGTTTAGTATGTCCGAAATAACGACAATCCAGCAGACTGTGCATCACGTGGTCACAATTGGCTGGTCATGACCTTTGTTGGTTTGGTCCTTCCTGGTCGTCCGAATGAAATTCTACTGCGAATGAGAAAAAGGCTGAAATCCTGAAAACTCACGTCGTCACATCTACTGAATCATTCTTGACAAAAAATTCTTCTTGCAATAGACTATTATTTGTTGTTGCTTACATCCTGCGATATGCACATAACAATCGAGTCAATCTGGACCCATACTTATAGCAGAATCAAAAGGTTCAGCAGTACAGACTGGAATTGATCGCTATGTGCAGATTAAACGGAAACTCAGTCCGCATAAATCTAACTCTGGTAACAAATCTAAGAGATCGAATACCTCTTCTACCCCAACCAATGAGCCCAACGTTTTGAAAGGAAACAGATTTGAAGCTCTTAGCAGCTTTAATGATCCCATAGACGTAGAAGAGGCCCCAGCAGTCAAGCAAACCAAGCCTCCCCCAATTTACATTCACGAGCGCAGTTCAAACAATCTTGTATCACAGGTAGCGCAACTTATCGGCAACAACAATTTTCACATTGTTCCGCTAACCAAAGGCAAAGTACATGAAACTAAACTGCAAATCTACACTGAGAATAATTACAAGATAGTTTCGAAATTCCTCAATGATGCCAACAAAAACTACTATACGTAGCAACTTAAGAGTAGTAAAGGGCTGATAGTGGTTATAAAAGGAATAGAAGCTGGAGTTGACACTAAGGAAATTAAAAGTGCGCTTGAGGAAAAAGGGTTCCCAACTAGGGTTGTGATCAACATCTTGAACAGAAGCACAATTCCCCAGCCAATGTTCAAGGTCGAGCTCTATCATGTGAATAAACCAGAGAAAAGAAACAACATTCACCCAATATACAATTTACAATACTTGCTTCACCGCAGAATCACTGTAGAGGAACCTCACAAGCGCAAAGACCCTGTGCAATGTACAAACTGTCAGGAATTTGGGCACACGAAATCGTATTGTACCCTACCTTCTGTCTGTGTATCATGTGGTGACCTTCACGAGTCTTCAAAATGCACTGTAAACAAAACAGACACAACATCAAAAAAATGTAGTAACTGCTGGGGTAATCACACTGCTAATTATAGAGGCTGTCCAGTTTTTAAAGAACTGAAAAACCGGATGAATCAGCGCAAAGTAACTGCAACTGCCCATAACCGACCCGAGACAAAAGCCACGATGCAAGATCCACGTACTTTCCTAACTACCACTCCCAACATTACATACGCATCCGCACTGCGACCTGGCTCGCAACAAATATCCACCGTAATGCCAGAAAAAGTAACAGATACTACCAAGCGTACACTCCAACAATCTCAGAAAAATGAAGTCTCACAGCATTGTATAACTCAGGAAATAACACCACCCACACCACATAGCTCTCTTGAAAATATGATTGCGAATTTTATACAATGTATGTCCCAGACTACATTATTAATGCAAAACATGCTTCAAGAGATATTAAAAACGCAAACTCTAATCATACAAAAACTCTGTACTTAAAATGCCTTCGTTCAAAATAACTTCCTGGAACGCAAACGGCGTATCGAAACACAAACTTGAGCTCATAAAATACTTATCCGAGACAGAAACGGATGTTTTATTGCTCTCTGAAATGCACCTTACAAATAGATACAAATTCGAGATCCCGGGCAACACCTTCTACGCCACACACCACCCTGATGGCAAAGCACATGGCGGAACGGGTATACTCAACAAAACATTATAAGTCGGTATCATACTCGCAAAACTACATGCAGGCTACGTCGATTGTCATCGAAACTTCAAATGGAAATTTGACGCTTTCATCCGTCTACTGTCCACCCCGATTTTCGATTTTCGAATCGTGCTTCAAGCAGATCTTCGACACCCTAGGGTCCAAATTTCTTGCGGCAGGTGACTTTAATGCTAAAAACCCTCACTGGGGCTATATACTTGCAAATCCTAAAGGAAAACAGCTCTACAGCGCATTAATAAACCCAATCAACAAACTCAACTTTGCTTCTCCGGGAAGGCCTACATATTGGCCAGCGGATCCAAGGAAAATTCCTGACCTAATCGACTTTGCAGTTACTCGTAATATCTCTCGTAGTGTGATTTCAACGGAAACTCATGCCGAGCTATCTTCAGACCATTCTCCAGTCACTTTTCACTTACTGGAGCATCCCACAAAAAGCGATCTTTCCCTTAAGCTTACCTCATGGAAGGCTGATTGGCTTAGGTATAAAAAATACGTCAGCACCCACATTTGTATGAGGCCAAAACTTGATACCGGAACAGACATTGACAAGTCTCTGGAACATTTCAACATAACCATTGCGAGCGCTGCTGCCACGACACCGAATGTACAACCGGGCTCCAAGAATACTGTCGTATTAACTAGTGCGGAAATTCAACGGCTAGTCACAGTAAAACGCCGGCTAAGACGTGAATGGCAGATCAGTCGATCGCCCGCTTCGTTACAAAGACTCAAAACTGCTAAAAAAACGGTTAAGAAATGCTCTTAAGACTGAAGATTGCAAAATCTAAAGGCACTGAAAACCTTTCATCAACGAGTACCAAAGTTTTCGATTTGGAGAGCACAAGACCGCATGAATCCACCAATAACAGCTGACAGCCCCATCCGGGATCAAAGTGGAAACTGGGCGAGATCTGACGAGGAAAAGGCTTTCACTTTTGCTAACCACCTCAAATCCGTCTTTCAACCAAACTTGCCAAGAAACGGATTTCAGCTTCCCCAGCAGCGATGCGCTCCATTGGCTAATTTCAGCGTGCTTAAAACTAATTCAAATGAGATAAGAGCAGCAATTCATAATTTAATCCCAAAGAAAGCGCTTGGACACGATCTCATCACTCCCAAGATGATTATTGAGCCACCAAACTGTGCAATATCATTCATTGCAATGCTCTTTAACGCAATACTCAAAGTGGACTACTTCCCAGCACTTTGGAAGAAGTCTGTAATAATTATGATCCCTAAAGTTGGTAAAGACAAATCAATGGTGTCCTCTTATCGGCCGGTGCTATCAAAATTATTTGAAAAAATTTTTATTAGGAAGCTTATACCATATATAAACGCAAACAACATTATCCCCAGACATCAATTCGGGTTTAGATCAAAACACAGTACAATCGAGCAAGTAAACAGTGTCACTATGGGTATCAGAACGGCTTTTGAGCACCGAGAATACTGTTCAGCTATATTCATTCATGTTGGTCTCATTCACAAAATAAAAAGTGTGTTTCCACAGAACTTACACCAACTACTAGAGTCATACCTTATTAAAAGGTTATTCGTGGTGAGATGCAAAAATTTCACTTCAAACGAGTACCACATTAATGCTGGCGTCCCACAAGGCAGTGTTCTCGGTCCGCTCTTATACGTCATTTTCACTGCTGACATACCTACAAATCCCCGCCTTATGACATCAACCTTTGCGGATGACACTGCAATCATCAGTCACTCACGCTGCCCCAAAAAAGCGACGAAAGAGCTAAGTGATCATTTACAACTGGTATCGAACTGGCTAGACAATTGGCGTATAAAAGTCAATCCGGATAAATGCAAGCACGTAACATTCACCTTAAACAAGAGAGACTGTCCGTCCATTACTTTTAACAACACCACCGTACCACACTGTACTGAAGTAGCCTAGGAGTACACTTGGACAGACGACTCACCTGGCGGAAGCATATAGAAGCCAAAAAAATTTCCATGAAATTAAAAGCCCAGTCCCTCCACTGGCTCTTAAACCCAAGATCTGGGCTAAGCCTCGATTTAAAGGTGCTGTTATATAACAGCTTAATAAAGCCAATCTGGACATACGGTTCCCAGCTTTGGGGAAACGCAAGCCCTAGTAACGTTGAAGTCATCCAAAAAGCCCAATCAAAAATACTTCGTTTCTTAACAGGTGCTCCCTAGTACATTTCGAACGCGAATATCCACAGAGACCTTAACGTCCCACTAATTAAAACCGAATTGGACCAAATGAAACAAAATTATCTTGTTAAGATCTCGGAACATCCTAATCCACTAGCTCGATCACTATCTTTTATGAGTTGTCGCACGTGCCTTCGTCGGAATGACTTTCCTGCCCATAAACCTGGGAGGACCACGCAACACTGGAAAGTTTCTTTAGCTCACCACTATAGAAACTTTTAAAACTTCATTAGTTCGTTTTTAAGGTTTCTCAATTATTGTTAGGCTTTGTGTTGTATGCAAAGTGATGTAATAAATAAGAAAGAACGCAAAAAAAAATAAAAAAAAAAAATTTTACGGAACTGGTCATTCGGAATGCACATCTCCACACTGCATGGAGGGGTAAAATTAACCCTTTTAACAACCAGTTGTTTGTTTTGGATTCTCTGCGGAAAACAATCTGTGAAAGAAATTCTGTTTCAGTGTGTGCGTTGTTTCAGACATCGTCCATAACCATCATATCAACAGATAGCAGATTTGGCATTGCATTGGGTCAACTCACCGAAACGTTGACTTGAAGCCACTGGTGTCGATTTCGTGGCCTACATTGCGGTGTTTGTGTGTTTGGCAACTAAGGCCATACATCTCGAAGCATTTTCTATGGGCGTTAGAACGTTTCGTCGGACGTAGAGGAATTTGCCCACACATTTATAGTGACTGTGGAATGAATTTCATAAGCGCGGACAAAACTTTAAGGCTATGGTACCTGTTTTTCTACACCAATATGCTCGATAACTACTGATCCGGACAACCTTAATTTGCTCACGCCTGCTCATTTCTTAGTTGGCGAGGCTAGGACAACACTACCAGAACGAGATAAATCATTGAGCAGTTTCTGGGAGGTCAAAGGATACTGATGCAATTTTGGAAACGTTGGAGTGCAGAGTGGCTATCGCATTTACAATCGCCCTATATTGCGGAATGAAAACTGATGCCGTGTTGATGATGATGCTGCTACTACTGCTGCCAATGATGATGATGATTATAATGATACTGGTTTTGCCCCGCTCACGTTGATCCTACTACTACTGAAGCTACAGTTGTTAATAATGATGATGTTGTTGCTGCTTCAGCAATTGTTCTTTCTCTTGTTGCTCTCTTTGATATTGTAAACGATTTTTTTTTCACTGCTGCTCTTTTAGATTATTACAGATTATTTATGCCCCACGTAAGCGCCCTACAATTACAATATTTGTATTATGTAATGGTATCAAATTGAGTATAAATCTCAATTTCTGATTTCTGCTCTTATTTTTCTTAAAACTTCTAATTGCCCAAGCTCCAGATTGAAAAAAGTACATGTGCCACGTCGACATGTCAGTGTTGGCCGATCGTTTTACCACTAGCAAGACCACAGCCAAACACAATGAAGCACGTCGACGTTTCAGTGTTACCAGATCAACACTGTCATGTGTGAGCGAGATGACACAATTCATGGTAGACACACCCTTCCGTGTTAACTTATACAATTGTATACTGTTCGAAAGTTATGGGCTTGCTTGGTTTAATAAGACTGTATTTAGATGGCAAGATACAGCCCGACTCTGCTACTGCATCCTTTCTGGTAATGTTTGTTCTCTTCCACATTTTTCGTGTGCTTGTTCATTTCGTTTGGTTTGCTAATATTGAGGATTGGGGTTGTATTGGAGGCCATTTTAGCGGAGTCGGATGCGGATGTCCAGAGTTTGAACTCCGCAAAAGCGGAGGTGGGAAACAACAATGCAATTTTTGTTGCGAAAGGTTAACAAAATGAAAGTCCCGGGTTGTCACAACTGCTTGGTTTCCTAAGCCACATTAGCAGAAGGTGTGGTAATTCGAGCTTCAAATAGATCAAGATGGCGTGCCGTTTGTATGGGAACTCCCCCCTACTTGTCCGATTTGGCTGATCCCAACAAATGTACAACGCCCATATCAAAATTACAGTGTCTAAACTTCTGTTCAATAGTGCAGAAAACAAAAAAACATTTTTAATATAATCTGGAATTTTAATGTGGATATGGGCGGTACCTTCCCTAGTGGCCCGATCAAACTGAAGTTTCATCACTATAAGTCTCTAATTCACTAACCATGCAAATTCCAAGTTCGTTACTGAATTGGGTCTTGAAAGGGTCGCCTTTAAATTTTTAATTTTATGTTAGTTTTAGTCTTTGTTGCTGTAACCCCGATGGGACTACACAAAAATTTGTCAAAATTTAAGCTTTCTATCTATTACTTACAAAACCCGAGTTTTCGGAAACCTTAAAAGGAATTCGGTTGAGCTAGTATATCTCTGCTGACGTTTTCCCTTGTTTTCTTTTGCGTATTTCACTTTTGTTAAGTGCAATGCAAAAACGTAAATACAGTTCCGCTAAAACTCCATTAACGTTAGACGGTTGCGGAAGAGGAGGTCCAATTTCTTAGTGATGATGAATGAAATTGTATTGCAGAAGAAGCGGTATATCATTGGAATTTGCTTTGCGGCTAAAGTAGACAAATTCACAAAGAAACTTAAGTAAAGAGGGATAAACAAAAATTTGCTGAACGACACGTCGTTCTCTCTAAATTGAAACCAAAAAGGAATCAGTGATAGCTGTCGTGCGTCTAAATCCCATCTAGTCAAACAACGAGTTGATGTTACGATAAGAGAACGTAGCGTAAACTATGCTATTTTAAGAAAAATCGGTAAATTCGCACACGTAGGATTCCGAACTATCGTACAAGATAAAAAAAGAAACACGATTTGCCCACCTGGCTCCATTCTATACTGCTAGTTAACATTGAACTGCACAGCTCTGTGAACAATAGTTTTGTAACAATGTTCATAAAACTGTGGACGCGGTATGTAACAGTACTGTATGCAAACTATGCTCATCAAATTGTACAAAAATTAATTTTTTATCCACATATAAGCACATGGTATGACCACCAAAAAACTTAAAGGATAATTATTCACATATTGAAACCAACGCAAAGCAGCGATCCTTTGTCGCGAAAAACCAAAATTAGCAACATACCCACACTGTAACAATGACGACGATGACGTTGCAAGAACAACAGAAATCAACATTTTTTATTTTTGTGTTTTTTTTTATTGTGTTTGAGTTCCCTATACCCAAATAATCAATAGCGTCAATTCCTTTTGCTACATACTCGTATATCTACACATTTCGTTTATGTGTAGGCTGGTATGATTGTTAAAGGAATTTTACTGCATTAAGATTAATCGTAATATCTATGTTTAGCCGAGAGTGAAGGAAGTAAGAATCCATATGTTTTCAAGTCTAAAAACATAATTGAATGGCTGCGAATATAAGTCGCTGATGGAAACATGTACCAAAGTAACATATACAATATGTACATACTCGTATGCAGATTTCATTCTATTTATACATTTGTATAATGCAGGTACAAACGGTATACAAAATTCGGGCTTACGCAAGTATAACGTTCTTTTTTATT
Source organism: Amiota minor (assembly GCA_037043295.1). Classification (NCBI taxonomy): domain Eukaryota; kingdom Metazoa; phylum Arthropoda; class Insecta; order Diptera; family Drosophilidae; genus Amiota; species Amiota minor. The sequence goes on along the minus strand of JBAMAW010002569.1, from coordinate 212,450 downwards.
GTCCTAATTGTGGTTCGTTGTTTTCGGGTTTCTTAATACGTCCTTTGCATATCAAGTGAATTAAAATAATATATTGTATGAACGAATCCAATTCGCAAAAAGCTTGCAAATTTTATTGTTTTTCGAAATTTGATTTTTGTAAACACACAAACATGGGTTTTCTTTTAGGTGGATTTAATGTAATGATAATACTAGTATAATATAATTCAATTAAAAGAGTTTTCCTTATTTAAGTTCGTAATTTTTTCCAGACTAAAACTTATTTGGTCCTTTGAAAATATTTTTGATGGGTAACAAATAAAAACAATCAATTCAAATTACGCTAGGGGAATATTAAATGATGTTGACCACCCATGGCTATAAGTTAATTAATCTTGATTTATGTTCCTTACTAAAAAAAAAAAAAATGTCAAGGCAAGGAGACAAGTGGTCAAATTAACTAACTGGGCGGCCCCCACTCTTTATCATGGGCAGGAGTTGCATTTGGATGTTGTCATTACATCAAAGTCACAATTAAATTAATCATGTCTAATGATAACACATAGATACACATTAATTAATACACGGACACTCAATCACATGATACTCATCGAGAAGGATGAACATACAAAACATTTTTGTGTTTTGAAAACATTAAAATTTTTCTAGAGTTTCAATTTAAAATCTGTAACACATCTAAAGCAATTTGCACCCTTTTTAATTCGTTTCACTACGTACATTTTAATTTTTGAGACATTTCAACTTCACACTTTAATGTGGAACCGGAATTAAGCAACAAGTGAACAATTTTTTATGTAAAACACACAATATGTCCCCTGTTTTCGCAACAAAAAAAAAAAAACAAAAATTTGTCTGCGACAAACAAAAAAAAAGAAAAAAATGGTTAACTTCATCTATTCCATTCATACTCTTTACACACCCCTAGAAAACATTTCTGCAACCGCTACTGTAATTGAGCATAAAGAGTCAGTACACATACAGCATCTCTTCACTGAGACCGGAGTATTTAAATGGAAGCTGGTCCAGTAATCCAAGGGTCATTAAATTAACATGCTTGGCAGTTATAGTATTCAAATTTCAGTTCGATATTACACAAAGAAAAAAGTTTTTATAATAAGTTCCTGAATTTGAATTTGGGTTTTTATGGCAGCTATATGATCCAGTAACTCCACTCTTGAAATTTGGTTGGCTGGTTGCTGTGGATCAGAAACTTATAGTATCGAAACTTCAGTTTGATCGGACCGCGAAGGAGGGTACTCATACCTCATATAAATCCACCATTAAAAATCAGGTTCTTCTTCCAAAAACTTTTTTGGTTTTTGAACTATTGAACTGAATTTAGACACTATAAGTTTCTGATATAGGCACTGTACATTTGTTGGAATCAGCCAATCCTCCCATACAAACCTATTAATAAAATTCAGGTTCTTATTCGAAAAACTATTTTGTTTTTTTTTTTAACAGAAATTTAGACACAATAAGTTTTTAATATAGGTGCGGTATATTCTTTGGAATCAGTCAAATCGGACCACTAGGGGGAGTGCCTTCCATACAAACCACAATCTGGTACGCTGAACACCGTTTGGCAATAAAATAACGGGTCAGTATCCAGCTACTCTAGAGCCCAATCAGCGAAAGAATGACTCATATCATGGTCACGTGGCTTCAATTCCTGCACCAGTTGGATCTTATACGGGTGTATGCCAAGATCTTTGCGCAAAATTTTCCACGTAGTGGACGGACATAGCCCCAATCCCTGCGACCACCGACGAATCGATAACTTTGGATCTTCTTCCACACATTCGTTTACAGCGGCGTTATTGTCTTCAATATGCACATTCCTTCGACGTGTTGGAGTTATTGCATCCTTTAGAGAGTATGTGGAACGAAATCTATCCACAGTTCGACGGATGGCTTGCTCAGATGGACGATTATGTGGGCCATAAAAATTACGAAGTCGTTTATAAGTTGTGCGAATCGACGACTGATTTTCTAAGTAAATTTAGATAATTTCGTAGCGTTGTTGAAGAGTTCATTCAGAACAAAATTTTTAATTATTAATTTGGTTTACTGAAAAATTTATGTTTACTTTTTTTTTTTTTTGATTAATTTTTATGTAAGTGCAGACAAACATTCGGACATGGTTAAATCAACTCGTCTCATCGTGCTGATTAAGAATATATATACTTTATGTGGTCTGCAATGTTTCCTTCTGTGTCTTACAGACTTATAACACTCTCGTGAAGAGTGGAAAAATATCAGTGGACAGCGACTGTGTCATCTTTTGCACATAAAAAGTATAAATAAACTAAGAGGCGACACTATTCTGAAGAATTTTTGGTTACGAAAAGTGTCACAAAATGTGAAGGTTTGCAAGGGGAGGAAGAAAAATGAAATATACAAAACAGATAAAAGCTAAGGTGTTTTTTTTTTTGGAATCGACATGGAGGTGTGCGGACCTGTTGCATATTACTGACGATAATGATGCAAGCGGTGTTCCAAGCATCCTCGTCTCTCAACATGTACTTAACAACGCCGTAGGGTGAAAGGACCTCACCCATTTCTGATGTTATTTTGTCTCTCTGTTGTACAAACCGGGTGCATTCCATGAGAACGTGACGGACATTTTACACTTTGTTTGTGCAGTAACGACAAAGTGAATCATCATTGCGTCAAATGGTAGTTGAGCGTACCATGCTTGCGAGACACCCAATCTCTGATGTTCGGTATAAGCTCGAACGTCCACCGTCCCCCTGTCGAGCTTTGCCATCACTGCTGCCTCAAGTCCGTTTGCGAGACTGCCTGGTCGTTTACAAGAACCTTCGCGCATCTTAAGGCATATATTGCCGCTAGTTCGTTGACCTAAGTATCGACCGGCTTGCAGTTTATGAAAATGCTTATTGTATCATCTGGAACGGTTCTGAACGCACAGCATATCCTGATGGAATTGAGACACGGAGGCTTCTGTAAAATATGTAGGTAGTTGCACTGGACCAGACTCGCGCAACATATCGGATGATAAGTTTTCTGACAGCCGCAAGTAGCTCACGAACCGGTTGTCTAGGCCCGCCAATATTCGGCATGAGCCTTGCCAGGGCTACCTGTGTCTTGGATGCTTTCTCGCTTACAAACGTTAGGTGGTCCCTAAAGTTGAGCCTGCAGTCCAGGATGACCCAAGATATTTATGACACGTTGTTGACATTAATTCTTCTTCCTGCTGCTCATTGTCACCACCTCTGTCTTATGATCTGCCAGTTCTAGACCATTCTGGTGTAACCAGCCCCTTATGCTAGCAATGGAGCAGTTACAGTTTTCCCGTAGGTCAGCGAGTGTGTTTGCAAATGTCACTACTGCTACTTCATCCGCGTAGCCTACCACCTCCACTCCACCTGGCACTAGCACTCTGAAAACCCCGTCATACATGATGTTCCAGATGATCGGACAGAGCACTGAACCCTGCAGTGATGTCGTACCTTTGCGGCCCGATTTCTGTGTTATACAAGGGCGATCGCTTGCCTGGGGTTTTGTCCTTACCCGTTTTCCGGGAGGCCTCCATTAACTCGCCTGCTGTGACTGGGACGACGGGTTCCAAATTGTATGCGCTGTTCCAGTGACTTAGCTCGTGTTGTGGAAAGAGACTTCGAACAATGATGAGCGTCATCTCATCATCCTCCTCCCCATTTGTTGCGTTTGTTACGTAGTTCGGAACGTTTCTCTTTATCCTCGGCCTGCAGGCGCAAATAGTTTTCTATGTCCCTCATTCCCTTCTTAACTGCCATATTTTCTCATTCCAGTGGGTCGATATATTCCGATTGCTATTGGATTTCCAGGGCATCGACGCATCTCATGCATGAGTCAGAGCTTTCATAAGGCTATTAGCTTGCTGCTTTGCAGATTCTTGCAAGCTAACGATACCCTCAAGCATGTAGTCCGATATAGACCAGCTGGTCTACTTTCCAACCTTTATTTTTTTGTACTTTTGGAATCAGTCTCCTGACTCGGCGAGGACATACCTCCGTCCAGACAGTCTCAATCGCATTGTGGTCGCTGAGAACGAGGACGTCCAGGACTCTCCGTTCCGAGGCAGAGACAATAGCTCTACTCGCAAACGTGAAGTTTATGAATGACTCTCCACAACGTTTATGGAATGTTGCCCTGATCCCCGTGTCAAGGAGGATAACGTCCAGGCTGGCAAGGCTTCTAAGGCGGCTTGACCCCTAGAATTAGACCGACTGCTCCCCCACTCAATTGCCCAAGTGTTAAAGTCCCCTTTCCACGGGTATTGGCTATAAGCTTGTCCAAGAACGCGTTAAATGCTACAAGATCGTCACATAAGGTTGATTTGTAACAGCTTAACCATTATGCTTCAGTTTCCTCATCGCATAATAATTAAGGACAGTCCTACCAGCATACAGAAAAAAAATCTAAAAAATATTTAAAGCGGGCAATTTAAATGACAAATTCCGTGTACTGTATTGTCAGAAGGTAAAACTATCTATATTGGACAATAGTCCTCTGACAGTTTGATATTGAAGAGAGATCTGATCTAGGGTGGAAGGTAGTTTTTTGAAGCTTTGCTTGGAAAACGAGAATGTGCCGGCAGCATAACGCGTATACTACAATGAAATAAGAAAAAATTAAGCCGCAGCATTAAGCAAGACGGGTACGACTACGTCATTCTGCACAGACATTTGTAGATCTACTGGCAATCCTGTCATGGTCACGTCCGGACATTTTATATTGCATATATTGTATTGTGGCCCGTTGAGAATCAACATCAAAAGAATTGTTATTCTTGCACAAAGCATTGCAAACAGAGTTCGCAAGTAACTCTTATCAATTATTTTCAAAGCATAACGTTCAGTGAGAAACCAAAAAATTCTCAATGACCTTTTCACTTATTTTTAATTATTTTCGGTTATTGGTCGACCTTTTTGATTGTGATTTTTAAGTATAAGATTCAAAATATATTAAAAAAATAACCTTTTCCTCAATTTCACACAAAATAATTGGCAATGAGAGCCCGAAAAAAATAAAGGTGCAAGCAAAAATGTCTCTTCTTGTTGTTGTGTGACATGAGTTGACTGAGTTATTGAATGGAAGAAAGGAGAAAGAATGGAAAATAATACATGTAGAAGAGAATAAAAATGAATACACAGCACCTTTTTTTGTTTTTTTCCAAAAAATATTTGTGTAATTTTCGAGATAACTGATTCCAAATCTGCCCTCAGCTTTTACTATTAAGCCACAGGATTGAAGTAGATGTTTCTAAAGAACTAAAGCCGCTAGAAAAAAAAATTAAAAACATATTTCAACAAATTAGCGTGTAAAATTGGCTTCAAATATTCCATGGAAACAAATCCTTTTGACCAGTGTTGTTGTGTGACTTGACAAAGTCTTTGATGTGGGAAAAATATGTGTTTATAGACAGATTATATGAGAACTCAATTTTTAATCACCCAAAGGAGACAAAAACGTGTTGTAAGGCGACTATTGAAAATTCAATCATCAAAATCTTGGCTGAATAACAAACAATAGTGGACTGCAACACACAAGCAGACACACATGCATATGTAAAAAATCATATATACATACGAATAACCTTTTGAATAAATATCTCCTTGAATCGGCCGACCTTACTATGGTAAAATAAATGGCGTTGGCTGTACACAAATATTTAAAAACGAAAAACAAATCACAAGGTCTTTTTCATACCTTTACATTTCGGTTCTGAAAAACCGGTTTTTTGAGAACCGAATGAAAATTTTGCCATTTATTTGCGAACTCTGATTGCAACATTTCAATGTAAAGCCAAAATTAATAATACAGCATTAGAATTAACTATGCAAAACAACATTCCGAAGTTGATATACGCTTCACGCACTCCTAGAAAACGTGATAAAGCATTCAGAAATATTTTATTATTAATTTCACTTATGTTTAGGGTATAGTCAGTACACATAGAGCATTTCAGCACTGAGGCCGAAATATTTGTATGGGAACTTTACGATCCAGTAATCCTATCTAAACTTTAATATAATAGTAATATAGAAGCGTCTTATGAAAAGAAATCTTTGTGCAAAATTTCAGCTCTCTGGCCCAAAAATTGCGAGACTAGTTTGCATACATACAGACAAACAGACGGACATGGCTTAAACAATTAGAGAAAACCTCCTTCCACCTTATCGTCCAGTTTCGACCCATCCGTATTGAAATGGGTTGAACTATTACCAAGAATGAATTTTTCTACCCATTCTTCCCTGGAGGGAATGCAAGAGAAAAGAGAACAGTTTGGAATGTGTAGTTAATATTAATAAACCTCTTGTTATTGTCAATTAATTAATAAGACTTTAGCATGACCATAACAGGAAGAAATCCAAGAGCCTATTGCAATAAGCCTCATCGTAAATTTAGTTGCAAATTCGCGACCGTACAGTTCCACGTGTATGAGGTTAAGAATAACTTCAAGTGGTTTTGGTGGAGTAGATCTAAGGGCACCATGCCATTCCTTGAACTTTACTCACCACCTTGCAATAGGGTTTCTTTCTAATATTCGTCCACCAAACTAAGACCGCATAAAACATTATAGGACCACTGTATTATATATCAAATAGGCAATTTTGGGTTGAACTCAGACAAAAAATTCGTTTATATATATATATAGATAGACAAATTCTAGATATCTAGATAGATTTTATTTATTTATGTTTTTATATTATTTTAAAAGTTCATTTCTACTTTATTTTGTCAGTTCCTATTATAAATAAATTAAACGAATGAACAGCAATTTGTTGCAGTTTAAAATTTTTTTTACAATTATTGTTAAAATGCATTTTTAGTTCAATATCGGGTTATTTTTCACCTTTCAAAAACTGCTTCTTTTTTAATATAATTCTTGTAAATTTAGTCATCAATATTTAATTATTCAGTAGCTCAAAAATATTTATACTTATTTAACAAAAAATAAACATCGCTACATTTTTGTTATATACCTAGATATATTATAGTATCCAATACTAAATAAATAAATTATAGATTGCCAACATGTAGCCCCGAATGAAGGAAGAGATCAGAAGTTGGCTTCCACAACTCGATTTTCTATAATTAAAACAAATCGAGTTGCAGTAGCAATCAGCGCGAAAGTTCGATAAAATTGTTTTCCACATCTCTAGCTACCAAAACTTAAATATCTCCATAACTGAAACAAAAAAGTTGGCACGTTCAACCTTACGTCGATTTTTATGAGAAACCCCGATTATAAATAACATTTTTGGCGTAAGATAATGGAATGTATATGAATAGGCCATAAAGTATTTTTTTTTTTTCGGGATACGTAGTACGTACATACGATTTTCGATTCAATGTTCTTCAGTGCTTAAACGGTTGTTGACGACCATCGTCAGTAACATCTTCTCGCCCTTCTGTGAAGTGTTTGTATCACTTATAAAAATTTTTCCTCAAGATAGACTCGCAAAATGCCACAGAGAACATTTTCAGTGCATTAGAGTTCTTCTAAAAAAATTGTATACAGATTCTTTGATCCGTCTTTTTTTACGTCCAGTTTTTTATCTCTATAACAAGAAACTAACAATGCAAAATGACTGATAAAGTCACAATATTTTGGGGATATATGAGCAACATAACAAAAAAAAAACCGAAAATCGAATTACGTAGCCCAAGGTAAATAAAAATAAACCTTACTTTTTGAGCAGACCTCGTATACATTACAATAGAATTTGTGAACGCTTCGGTGGTGCCGACATTTTTACCATTGTTTAACTTTTAAGTTAAAGGTTCTCTTAAAACTTAATTTCTTAACTAATTTTGATCACGTTTTTTAACGTTTCTTTTTTTTTTATTTTTATTTTTTTTTTGTTTTGTTACATTTTTTGTAATCCGCACGTCCTGCCTATGTTTTTGTTTTTATTTCTTGTCACCATCTTTTTGGTGTATATATTTATATATTTCTTTAAGTTCTCTAGTTAATTTTATTTCGACTCTTTTGTTAACCTCATTATTTTGCCAATTTTTTATTCATTAATGAAAATGAAATTAGTCTCAATTTTATAAAATGGTAGAGGGTAATAATCTTAACAGTTTATTAATTTAACAATATAAATTATAAAGAATGCTTGTTTCATAACATGTCAAAAAGAACAATAAATTAATAAAATTGATGACACTAAAATGTATGTATGAATGAAAATGTTTGAAATAAACAAAGCTATCATTGAGCGATTTTCTTGATACTTATAATTCATAGAACCCTTCGTCACAGACACCATGAAGTATTGCATATATTTATGTTGTAATTGTGATCAGCGCGATGAGGAGAATCCGTCCGTTATCATATAGATTCTATAGTATAGTATAGTATTTAGTCAAAAATATGTGAAACGCTTTTTATAGCAATTTACATAACTGAACGAATGGGATAAATATTTCATATGGATGAGTTATAATAATATTGAATACTTCTTCACATTAAAGAAATGTTTAAGAAGCGATATTCTAAGTTTCATAAGAAATTTCATGGCCACGGCCTGGCTTACAAATATATAGATACAGGAGGGTCGATGTTCAAAAAAAGGATGCTTGACGCTGTACAGCTGTTGATCTTACGACTTTGCAGCATTCGCTGTTCTCTTTAAAAGTATTCCTTTTTTTGTTTTATAGCCTGGTTCTAAAAATGCTGTGCTCTGGTTCTAAAAATTGAAAATTTTATATAGTTGGGGTTGTGAAACTTGTGTAAGTATCGGGGTGATCCGAAAAAAATATTGTTTGGTGTTTTTTTACTTTATCGGAGTTCATCACAGAACTTTCAAATTTCTTGCTTAAAATTTAGAATTAATTTATTATCTTAATTCTAACAGTGACAAAAAAATGTTCGAATGTCTAATATTTTGCGAAGCATAACAACAATTTAATCTTCATAATTATACAATGCTTATTTAAGACTATTCCAATTATTTTAGGGATCAGGGGGAAATTTAGTTTGTGAAATACTTAAAATTTTCTTTTATTATATCATCAGCTGGTCATTGTTACAATTTGTTTCAATATGAAAATTTAATTTTCTTATTGTGACTGGCTCGTTGACCCAGAGGGTAGTACGCTGGGCTGACATCCCAAGAGTCACTGGTTCGATTCCCGCTCAAGGCAAGTCTGGTCCTGCACTTTTCTAATTTCCTCCATTCCTTATTAACTTTCCCCTGAGCTGAAGGCCTCTGTCGCTATTGCTCATATTAAATACTAGGTTATAAATTGTAATTATAATCTTAGTTCTAATGAAAAAATAAATAATAATAATTTTCTTCTTGAAAACCCAATGGCGGTCGATCGATTAATTTTTTTTAAGTACAATGAACAAATTTGTAGATTTAATAAATATTATAAACGTCAAAATATAAACAGAGGAAGAATTAGTAAAACAAACACAATATTTTATGGCTCATTTAAATTTAACATCTCAAAAATAATAATCGTGTAAAACTTTAAACTGTCTTGAATACAGAACAAAGATGTGCATTTACGAATAAAAAATAACAAACGTTTTTCAAAAATGTCCAAATTAACATATTGTGTTATGCAAAATATTATAACGTTATTGAAGAGCTTGAAATAAAATTGTTATACTTATTAAAATTATTTTAAAACATTTTTGGATTTTAACTTTTGCTCACGATTTAACGATTTTTGTTTTCTACACATATTTTTATATTACATAAATCGAAATTTAGTGGTACACATTATGGCAATGAATATAACATTTGGCGATTGATTGATTTGATATAATTTCTTTTGTAGGGGTAATTAATATTTCTTACAATCTTACTATTCTTTATATATTTTATTTGTATCCACTTATCGTGTGTGGGTAAGCAAATTAATAGCAAGAATATATAACTTTTACAGTTTTTGCGTTTTTGGTATATCTTGTATTACTCTTTAGTTTCCTTTAGCCCTGTAAATATGAGTTAGTTAAAAAAGGCTTTCTGTAATCTCCTAAATTTAACTTTAACAAAATCTCCCTCTCAAGTCTAAAAGTATGACATATTTAATAATACATATATTTGTGTCAGAGTTATACAATTGATATTTGGTATTTAGATTATGTAACGGTTCAGTGCTTTAACTTTCAGTTTGCAGTCTGAAATGTTCATTTTAGAGCAAGAGACATTTTACATTATAACTTTACAAACGCGTTTTTTGTTAGAACATCCATCCACGCCCCACATAATCTGTGTGAAAAGATATTTTTTATGTATTGTATTACTCTTATGCCCTTCTTTTAGCCTTGTAAATCAATCAATCGCAAGTCGTAATAAATATTGTCATAATAGAATAAAATTACCCAGACTAAAATTTCGAGTGTTTTGCTAGATCTATGACTCTTAAAATTATTCCTCCTATACCTTTCTTTTTATTATACTAGTAGTCGGGCCCACCTCATTTTTCCGAAAAAAATTTTTGAAACTGGATAATAAAATAAGTCGATAAATGGTCTACTTATTATAGTTAAGACTTTTTGAATTTATAATAGTATTTATAAATAATAAACGTATTTATTTTTGATATTAATTTTAGTATAATTAAAATGTTTACTTAAGTCTAGAGAACGACGTCAGGCAGGTCGTGCGGCCTTGCCTAGGCGCGCATTTGGTTTTCATGTACAATTTTTCTTTCCTTATAGTAAATTTCCTCGGATTCTTTGTCGCATAACAATAAAACAACAGCACCAAACAAAAATATTGCTGCACCCCAACCAACGCCATAAGCCCATCCAAACTCCCAAATTGGTCGATTAGCTATAATAAATCAAAAGTAGTATAATATTACGAGAAACGGAAAAAACTTACCCAAGTTAAGTTCACCAGCAAAGCAAACTGGATAAATTATCAATGCGGAGAGCACAGCCAATACTAAAGCAAAAAAAAAAAATTCTCTTTTAAAAATCAGTAGTTATTTGCAAGAAAATATGCATTCTATTACGGAGATTAAATCTGACTGAAATAATCTTAAACATATGTATGTGTTTAAAAAATCTAGATCTAAATTTATACTATCAGGAGTAGTAATCGGAATGGAACAATCGACCATGTTTAAATCATGCGCCATTGTTTTCCAATTAATAATTAACTTTAGAGTCGAAGGCCTAGTAGCTAGTGCTCTATTGTAAAATTGTAAATATTATAATTAATTTTAAGATAACGACTTCCAAATTTCGGTTTTCAAAAATCATTTCATGGACTTATATCAGTAGCTTCAGTTTTAGGGTAACCTGGAGTATTGGAGTATTTAACCACGTGGAAAATTCTGAGACTCAATAACTTGTTTCTCGTTGTCCATCTCTTTTCAATAATATGCATGAATAATATGCAGAGAAGATGTTTGCTGAACTTTGGGTTGCCAAATAAGTAATGTCATTTTTTAAGTAAATTTATTTGTAAATTTTAGGAAACTGATTTATTGCATGTGATTTTTTAGAGGGGGAAATCCATAGATCTGGCAACATTGACATTTCAGGCTACATTTTTTGTGAAGACACCTGTGTAGTTCGTTGCTCGTGTTAAAAGTTATACTGATTTGAATATGAGTGAAATATCTGAAGAAATACGCTATGTGATGATTTTTTACTATAAAACAAGGGAAAAACGCTGCAAAAACATGCCGAAAATTTCTGCACATTACGGTGATAATGCTATGGGTACGTACGCCGGACCCAGTAGTGGTTTACTCGATTACATTCTGGAAATTTCAATGTAAAAGATGCTCCTCGCACTGGTCGGCCTCTAATTATATTATGTAGTGCAATTTGCTGATTTGGAAACTTTTATGCCAACATTCCAACATTTAGAGGAAATTACGTTCTAGGAGCCGACTTCAACTGTCGTCATGAAAGTTGGAGCTGTTGAAGAGCAATATGTTTCATGAGATGCTAGCTTCATATAACAATACCATATTCTACCCATCAGAACATACTTACATCCCAGCGGACAGTAGGAGCCTAAGTTCTACTATTGATATTTTCATAACAAACTGTTCCGAACTTTTATTTAACGCCAACGTTAAACTCCAGCACTGATCAAATTCAAAATTCAGTTAATATTGATAAGTTTCTCTCTGGCTTCAACTATTCGTACTGCGAAACAAAATAGCGTTTTATATGAAAAGAGTTTTACATACCGCAAAGCCACCACATACCACTCTCTCGTTGCATACAAACCTTAACTAAGAATAGGAAGCGACGCCGCCGAAACTGGCAGAGATATAGAAACAAGACTGACCGTATCCATTACAAAAGGCTAACTCTACTCATCTTCGACAAAATCTCCCTGTTCCGTAAAGAATCTTGGAAAATCTTTCATCCTTACTAGACAAAGATTCTTCTCCCTTTTCTCTATTATATTTCCCCGAGCCATGGAAAAATCTCCAAAGCTATTCCTATTAAAAAAGCTAACAAGCATCTTTGGGGAAAAAATTAAATTCTGAAAAAAGTTATAAATTTGTAGCCAGAATTATTCGAAGAACACCCTAAACAAAACCAATTTACACTTTTCGTTAATATTCTTTTTTTATTTTAATATTTCCAATGTCAATTCCTGTACCAATTGATGGCAAAGTACCTTCAATAATCGATAATTTTTCTTAAAAATATTGTCCGGCATTGAAAATGGATCGCTATGATCTTTACATATACTTACGGAATGATGACCTTTTTTAATAGTGCATCTTTCAACTTGAGCGAGAACCGCAAAAAGCAATTTTTATGTCGAATATTATAATAATATTGAAACAATTTTGAGAATAGGTCTATCACAATTGCTAGGTAGGAAGGGCAAATGGAAGGACGGTGATCGCGACCAGGCCATAGTAGCCAGCGTTGTGATTATGGAAAGTGACACGAGTGTCAGTTCATAGATTGGTAGGAACACCCGTTTAAAATAACATCGGCACCCATACGGGTCTGTTAGGTAGGTGGTTGAGTAGGTTGGTGAGATGAGTGTAGGTTATTTGATGTTTTTGGTTTTAGAAGTGAGTACTTGACTTCATAGTCATGTTAAGTCTTTTTGGTCGATAATCTTTATATATATAATTCTTCTGTGAGTGTGTATGTCACTGAACTTCTCTTAAACGACTGGACCGATTTTGATGAAATTTTTTGTGTGTGTTCAAGGGGATCTGAGAATGGTTTAGATTCACAATCTTTATATATATAATTCTTCTGTGAGTGTGTATGTCACTGAACTTCTCTTAAATGACTGGACCGATTTTGATGAAATTTTTTGTGTGTGTTCAAGGGGATCTGAGAATGCTTTAGATTCACAATCTTTATATATATAATTCTTCTGTGAGTGTGTATGTCACTGAACTTCTCTTATGTGTGTTCATATTGAGTCTTATGCGCGGCTATACCGTTCGTTCATCTGATTGCAATGACATTTTGTGAATGCGTGCATGGTTGGTTTTAGCCTTGAACATAACAGAGTACTTTTGGATTCGATATGTGACGCTGTTGTCGAGAAATTGGTGGATCAAATACTGCATTTGATTTGTCTGATTCTGCGCAATGAATAAATTAAAGGACTCAATAATACAATAACACTTAAGGCAAGACCAGGGAGCTGTGCATTGTTGTGGATTTGGTAAGTCACTGGAATTATTAATGTGACTGACTATCCATTTAGCCAAATTAAAGTGCAGCGGGAAGCAAAAATGAAATACCAGAATTGCAATTCAACTTATTAATAGCGATGGTGCGAAACCGCAACTGTAGGTATGGCCCAATCTACTTGCGTTCTACTGAAAGTGAAGTTTAAGGAATCCGATTGGCCGTACGACGTCGGGCAGGATACCCTAGTATAGTAATATATTGGAATTGGTTAAAAAAACCCAACACTGGGCCGTTGCTAGCTACGCACAACTTTGTTGGGATCAAGGCGTAAGGGGTCCGGAACAAATTGCACTAGTATCGGTCTACTTAACATCGCTACCGATAACTCGAAGCTCGCATTTCAAAGCCACCTTTTTTGAGTCGAACTAAAAGAGCATGTAAAGACAGCATTTTTAGTGCGCGTTGAAATTCAGCTGTTCCCAATTATATACACATAGCCCATAAAGTCTGCGTTCACCTCGCATTGAGTTTGCTCATAATTATGTAACCACCGGAATTCTGGAAACAAGTCATATTTTCGGATGAGAGCTAATTCTGTATTTTCGGCATAAAAGGTCGTCAAATTGTCTGGCGCAAATCAGGAAAGGCACTGGCGAAACAAAATCTTGTTTGCACAGTTAAACACGGTGGTGGTGGTGGAATTATGGTTTGGGGGTGCACGGGGGCTAGTGGTGTGGCCAGCTGGAATTTATTGAATCGGCAATGAAGAAATGGGGACATTTACACATTTTAGTACACAATTTCAAACAAAGTACTAGTACTGATAAACTTGGCTAATCTACGACGTTTTGGTTCCAACAGGATATCAATCCGAAGCATACTACGGAGATCGTTAGCCTTTGGCTATTGTATAATGCTCATCCTTAGAAATAGGATAGTTTTAGATCCGATATGTGTTGCAGTTGTCGAGAAAATTGGTGAATGAAATTTTGTATCAAAAATTTAGCGACATATGTATTTTAAAATCAATCAAGTCGTCTATGCCAAAAATCGCTGATACTATGTCAGTCTTTAACTCAAAAATATTTCAAACTCTGCGCAATGGAATAGTTTCTTTTGAGTAAATTAAAGGATTCCATAATACACCTAGGTAAGCTAGGTAATCCTGCTATGTTTCCCAAAAAATTAGTTGATACTGATTGGTTGGCCCGATTTTTTCATTATCCATCGCTCGCTGATCATCAGTGCAGTTTGCACGTAAAGTACCTCTGCGCATGCGACTGATCTCATATTTTCCTTTTTATTTGTATAGATAGATGGAAGATATAGACTTTTTCTATTCATTTTTCTTGAAGAAATACATTTTACTTTTAATATTATTTTAAGTACTGCATTGATTTTTTTTAGCAGGTGGTATTAGTATTGAACAGATTGATAGCTGAACCACTATAAATGTGACTCGAAGTCTATAGATGTTGGACTAACCATTGGTTTAATTCACACACGGACTGTGCTAATGGCAATTTCGATTTTCGGCTGATCCGTTTAGTTTTTCGAAATTTTCTTCTTCCCAAATCACCCCCAAAAACAAAAAAAATTACCAGACTAACCAAAATCAATTGATATATAAAAAAATGGAAAGCGAAATAAAGAAATGTAACTCATCTGAATAAGCGATGGTGCAAACTGCAAGTATTGCCCAATTGCGTTCTACTGAAATTAAGGAACATCTCTTTTTTTTTTTCTTTTTTTTTTTAGTTTCTTCTCTTCATGATTGTACTGTTCAAGGATTGCGGTTGGCCGTGCACCGCCAGACCGGGTTCTAAGTATAATATACATTACATTGCTTACAAAAATGTCATTCCACAGACTGCCGAACATTACACTAAATTTACTTTTTATCATCTGAAAAAATAAATATTTCATGAAACGGAAACTTACAGTGCTCGTTACTTTTTAAAAATGAAAAGTCGCCCACCCAAACAAAAAAAAAGGAAAAAAAATTAAATTTACTTAAACAATTCTCTACTCTTATTTTAGAAAATATATTCAAGTATAAAATTTCTGATTTACTTACAGGATAGTAGCATGACAAGGACAGCGATTCTATAAAATTTATATTTTAAATTGGAGTTTTCAGTTTTTAAACCGATGCCTGTTAATACAGTTGCAACAACATCCGTGACCAGGGTAATTATGCACAGCGCGGCAGTGGCTTTAATGTAAGCTTAAAGAAAATTAAGAATAGTTCGAATAAATAGCGTCATTGCATTGTACGCAGGGAACATACCCACATCTCGACTTGGATAACAACCTGGAGGATCTTGTATGTTAAATGGAAGCGGTGGCAAAACATCTTCTTCGATACAATGGACGAACAGACCTTGACGCCAGCCTTCGGCCATTAGCCAATCCGTTGAACCTAAAGCCAGTAACATAAGTATCACAACGATGCAACCACAAATAAATGCAATGACCTGTTTATGAAAAACCGACAAGAATTAGTTTGATTTACCCTTTACAGCGGCTATTGGTCGCTCCCTTACTTTAAGCGGCCTTGTGATTGTAATTGTTTCAATAGTCGTTGTTGGCGCCATTTTCGTTGCCGATGGACGTCGGACACTAATTTAAAAAATATTAAAAAATTATTTAAACGAAATATTTTAAAATATTAACTTACCTTAAATAATTCAACTAGAAAACGGCAACAAGCCAAGTTTTGATGTTTTACAATTTTCAATATTTTGTATTTTTTGTTATCTTTTAATTTAATTATGTCAGTTTGTTTTTTTTTTTCTTTTGTGTGCATATGTTAATAAATTAGTTTTAAAAATAATTCGATGAGTAAGATTAAAGTTTTAATTTCATTTGGTTTAAAGGCTTTAGGTGTATATTTCATTCCAATTAGAATTTTTTGTTATACATTTTGGCATTCATTTATTGAATTGGCTTGGTTTGTTTTATATTTGTACATATGTATATATGAACACTTTTTATTTAACATCTGTTGGCATAGGAACAAAACAAAACTTTAATGGAATAAGTTTTCATGAATAAATCTTATTTAATTTATAAAGTTTGATTGATTGAGACACCGAACAACACGAAAACAAACAATATAAATAACTAAATTATAGCAGCAATAATAAAAATAAATGCAACTCATAGTTTATGTTATTCTGTCAAATGAAAAAAGACACAATTTAAGTACATATGGGGTCGAATATATATGATGAACATAACCAAAAGAGTTGAATTGATTTGACAGATCTATTTATGTTAGATTTTGTGTAAAATTCTTTACACAAAAAAAAAAAAAACTATCACAGCAGACTTGATTTCAAAAGTCTCAAGAAAAACATGCAAAATATTATATGTACATGTTTAGTATATTTTAAGGAGAAGATTCGCGTATTTAAATCACACATTTTCAAAACTATCGAAGTTATATACATGTATGAGTTTTGCAGAGCTCCCCCAAAATCTTGTTCCGTTAATTTATTTTACATTAAACATTATTTCCTCCATTTTCGCAGTGTCATCAGCGTATGTGGCTAAAATGGTGGTATTAGCACTAGTCTGTTGAGCTATCTCTCGTGTAAATGGTGAATAGCATAGGATCTAATACAGAATCTTGGGGAATACCAGCCTGAATAGATCGGATTAACAACCTTTCATCTCTATATTTAACGTAAAAATTTATATTTGACAAAAAAGATGCTGCAACATTAAACAGAACTAAAGGCAAGAGGTCCTTTAACTTATGTAGCAATCCTTGAAGAAAAAGCACGACCGAAACCTTTGATGTCCAACAAAGCACCAACGGAGTATTACTTCCTCGAGCGCAGATAGAATGTGATGCACTACAGGAGTACCATAATTTGCCATAAAGCCAAATTGATGTTTAGGTAAGGCTGATACAAGTTGACCACCGGACTAACGAATCAGACAGGATTGTTACACTGCTGCGTATACATTCTCTTTAAGGCATCTGCTAAATCTATTGCGCGCTCCAGAAAGCCTCATTCTTCTTATGTCTTTTTTTCTTTTTTTTTGAATGAGTTTAATTTTATGTGCATATTATATTTCAAAATATGCGTATTTCTTGGGTGTGTGCTAAAGTCATGTTGCCCATCTTTCGTAAAGTTTCATTATTCCGTCCTCATAGAACTTTTGATCCCTATGAGCAAAAAATTGTGTCAAGTGGTTTTTGACAGCCTTATCAGAACCGAATAAAGAAAAGAACCACAAACAGGCTCTCATTACAGCTGAAAATATAGCTGAAGAAGCTGACGTAACCCTGAAGATTAAACCAATCCGGACACGAAAAAAAAAACCCATATGAAAATGAAGAATACGCGACAATGGATCCAGAAATGTTATTCAGAACAAATGCTTTTATCTTATGTTAGACACCACCATAAACTAAATAGAGACTCGTTTCACACACATTTTTACAATTAATGAGACTTGGCTTTTCCTCTATGATTTGAATAAGTATGATGAAATTTTGAAGCATGCTTAAAATTAGAGAAAAAGAAAAACTAACACACGATCATAATTTTGATATTTCGGGATTCAAACTTTCAAGAGAAATCATGTGCTTGAAAATTAGTGGTATGTTGTCAATCGTTTGCAAATTGCAATGTACTGACATATGACTCCCTAAACTGGAATCGGAATGAGTTGATAGTCACTTAGATCCAAGTCACACTTGGAGATATCGGCATTTCTTCTTGGCCAGATTTTCTTTCATGAGGTCGTAGGCGACCCAGATCCACTTTAAACACACATTTATTTTTGTTGATAACGACCGAGGTAGATTTATTCTGACTAATTCATGGTAGATCTTGGTGTATAGTTGAGTTGCACAGAGTTTGAACTCGAGCCGCAGTTTGGTGTGGATTAGGTAGGTGATAATGAACAATGAACTGTCCCAAAATTACATTCCACTGCCAACGTGCGTAGCGAATTTTGATCATGTTTGTGGAAATAGTAGAACGCAGCGATTTCCGATGAGCGTGGAGACAAATGGTCTGTTACTATTTTATCTATTTCCCCTAATCTCATCTTAGTTACCTGTATTAGTATAAGGACGCACACAGCAAGTTTCCCTCTATCTGAATGGAGGCTATTATATAAATTCATGAAAAATAACGTTGCATTCCTTGCTGCTAAAGTATGAAGGCAAACGTACACTGGGGTCCCAATTTAAACCACGAAGTGCAAAGAAAAGCAATTGCTTCTGTATCGACTCAATGCGGCCCTGACGTTTTTTATATGGGGGCTCCAGACGCAAGAACAGTATTCAAGTACTGGGTGGACTAGAGTGATGAAAAGAATCTTAGTAGTGTATTGATCATTAAATACTTTCGACCATCTTTTAATAAAGCTGAAAATACTCTTAGCTTTAGTAATAGTAAACAGACCTCGTATATCAAATTTCATTCAAATTGAAAGCTTTTAATTTTTAGTATTCTTTGACGGCAGCGAGTGGGCACACAAGGAATATACAGCGTCCTGATATGCTTGAATGAACGAAATAATGTTCATTTGTTCTTTTTCCATTTGCTAAATTAAAAGTTTCTTTTAAATACAAACAATAAACAGAAATTAAAATTAAGAAATCAAAATCACAAACAAAACAAACAACAATAAAATATCTAAATAATATTTCACTTCCAACAACACTTCCAAAATTACTTTCGTGATCACCGCATACAGTTTTTTTTTTTTTTGTCCGCACAGCTCATTTGGTCGTTCGCATAATAATGAGTTCATTTCCCCACCAGCACCTCAAATGTCAACAAAAGCAAAAATGAAGAGAGATATTTGAGAAAATCAAAACGTTTTGGTCAAGCGTCAAACACGTTAAATGGCTTCCACTCTCTCCTTTTTTGAAGCATTTGATCAAGCATTGGATGTATCGATGGATACCTTAAGGCTACGCTGTCTGTCCGTCTTCGAGCCATATCTCATGAACCGTAATAGCTAGAATGTGTAGTTCTATTCGGGCATCAGAAACAAATACTAAAACTAAAATATTTTCAAAAATTTAAAGGGGTCTCCATACAAGAAACATTTTGGTTTGTATAGCAGGTATACGATCCAGTAATCCCACGATCTTCAAATAGATATGGTTGGTGACTATACATCAGAAACTTATGTTGCCGAAATTTTAGTTTGATCGGACCACTAGGGAGCGTACCTCTCATACAAACCACCATTACAATTCAGGTTCTTATTATAAAAACTTTTTTGTTTTTTATTCTATTGAACAGAAATTTAGACATTATAAGTTTTTGATATAGACAATATACATCTGTTGGAATCAGCCAAATCGGTCAACTAGGAGGGTTACCTCCCATACAAACCCACTTTTAAAATTCAGGTTCTTATTCGAAAAACTTTGTTGTTTTTTGGACTATTGAACTGAAGTTTAGACACTATAAGTTTCTAATATAGACACGGTACATTTATTGGAATCAATCAAATCGGACCACTAGGGGAGTGCCTCCCATACAAACCGCAATCTGGTACGGAACCCTCCATGTACGAGTCTGACTCGCACTTGGCCCATTTTTAATTTTAGTCAATCGACCCACCATAAGTTTTTAATATAGGTGGTGTACATTTGTTGGAATCAGCCAAATTGAGCCACTAGGGGGTATCTCCCATACAAACCCTAATTTGGTCCGTAACCCTCCGTGTGCGAATCTGAATCGCACCTGGCTAATATTTATTTTTTATTATCTCTCCCATCTTATTATTCGCTAAAGTGACTATCGGGATATTTAGCTTATGAATGAAGGACTACCTTTTTCATAATTTTCTTCTCGGTCTTCTATAAGAGATTGGAGATTCTTATACATTTTTTTTTTTATGCTCAAGGTAGACGCGGAAAACACCACAGAGGCACACACAATGCATAAAATTCAAATCAAAATGCCTAACTTTTATGCAACTCAATTTTGTTCGTCACTGTATGTACCATTTACGTATACGTAATAAGAAGCATCTTTGCCCAATGGATTATATGTAAGTAGGTTTTTAATTGCACATGCACATTTGTGTGTAAGTATGTAGCAGTGTTGTGGATAGCAACAGAAATTATATTGAAACAGAAACGAAAATAGGCCAAAAACAGGTGAAAGACAACAACTAATTAAAAATTATGAGTGTACATGTATTAGGCAAAACACAACAAAAAATATATGTACATACACAAATGTACATATATACGTAACACTATTTTTGGTAAGAAAAATTCACCTCTCTCTGAAGTAATCCAAAGTTACTGATTCTGAATCGAATTCTGAACAGTCGGGCAAGGAATCGCAGTCAAAGGTACTCATCCCGCTGAGACCATATTGTAGATGGGGCGGTAACATCGTAGGTGCGTCCTTTCTATTAGTGCTGCTTTTGCTTAATTGTTGTTGTAGTTTTTGTTGCGAAGATAAATTATTAATATGCTGCATATTTTTACACTTTGTAAACGTATACTAAATATGCAAAACAAATATTTATTTTTATAATTAATAGAACAGTTGTTTGTTGTTTTTATTTGTTGTTATAAATGAACACATTCACTTCTTTTATTTCATTCGCATCAGATCCATGTATTTACAAGAGTATACTCGATGGAATAATTTGTCACCACACAGTTTTTAGAATGTTTCTTACTGTTTGCACTATGTGCTCGCTTCCCTATTGAAATTAATAGAACTAAAAAAAAATTTGTTTTAGGGAATTGGGTTGTTTTGACAGTCACATTAATTTATCAGCCGTTTCCTTCACAAAAATAGATGCTTACTGCTGTGGGTATGTAAAAATGTCAAAAAATTATTTTGTCTACAATTGTTGTTGGAATTTGAGAGAGTAAGAAACATGTTGGAATTTGGAACATGGGAGCAAATCAACTTTAATTTTCAACACTTTTTTGATTTATTACACACAACACTAAATTATCTACAAACAACACTTTAAATGAATACATTTTTGTATAAATTTCATGTCACCGTTACCAAAGAGAGTCATAAAGTTTGTGGAACTTTTCAGGTTTTGCGATTCCAACTCCATTGCTTTTAGTTTACGATAGAATTAACGATCTTCATCTCATTCGTTCGATAATTTGAAAAATAGACTGTGAAAGCTAAAATGAGGAAGTAAAATTAGAATGTAAACACGGCACCTAATCTTCCAATCTTACTATAAAACCAATTATTGAGTCAATGTAGCAATCTCATTCGAGATGACCATCCTCAATTTGCATTTCTCCAATGTCTGCAAATATACAGTATTTTAACATTATTTTTCAATCTATACAAATGGCATGGATATTTCACCGGAAAAAAAGTACTTCCGGTCATATGCGCAAAAACTTAAATGAACTCCATACCACGCGTGTGTTTGCGCGTTAGAGAGCAGAAAAATTGAGCTGTATTATTTCTTATGAAGCAACTACAGAGCTGTTTGGCATAGAACGTGTCTGCCGATCAAAATAGAGAAATTTTCAACTTTTCCATGTGTTGAGTTTATACAGCTGTTTCATCAGATTGTGTATGTGAATATTTATTTTTCGTTTCGTGAAAGTATACATTGCAACCAAATATTTTTCGCAATTAATGGGGAATTTTTGCTAATTTTTTCTAAACAATACCTCATCGATCCATGTGCGCTATAAAAGCTACGCCCGGTTTTCTAGAAATTTTCAATCAAACTTTTTTGTCTTATGACACGTGCACTCCTTGCTACACCACTTTTGAGATAGAGCACAATATGCATTACTTTTTAAGTGGTTTTCAAAATACACAATAAACAGATAAGTATTTAAGATTGTAGTGTGTCAAAGTATCAAAGAATATAAACAAATTTGAATTTGTGAGCAGTGAAATACGATGCAGCTACAGTTAACCACCCACAGCCATTTATTTTCCACTTAAAACTGGAGCTTTGAAACAATAAGATGCTGATAAGTCGATATAAATACCTATGGTCATAACACATCCATTATTTAAATGGGTATAATTATAATATTAACACTAGGTAGAGTAATTGTAGCTGATGAACCAATAAATAACGCAAAATGAATTGGAACAAAAATAGAAGTAAAGTAGTTTTACACTCTTCACGCAGTGTATCTTCTATATACATATTTACATAAATGAACCCAAAAAATAGTATGCCCGCAAAACTCGAGAACGGCTGGACCAATTTTGATGATTTTTTTGTTTTTGTTTTACTCATGGAATTACCAGTCATGTTCTGTGCTACATTTGGATCCGGTAGGTGGCGCTATTGGCCAGATATAGATAGCTTTATGTGTAGCAGCGAACGCCGGGTAATGCTAGTTATAATAAAATTCGAGTGTATGAAATTGTGTGACTCTTAATCTCCTAAACGGCTAGATCAATTTTGATAAATTTTTTTTTGCTTTACTTATGGGGTCACCATGATGGTTTATGCTTCAGTTGGACCCGGTAGGTGCGCTGTTGTCGAGATACAGACACTTTTTTCCAAATTTTTAACATTGTTTTATCTAGCGCACACTATACTAAGCCGACAACATTATTATTATTTTTTTTTTAAATGACATGATCAAGCGGAAGTGTTATCCCCTCCAAACTCATGCTTCCTCTTGACATCTTTGTTACCGTAAGTGTTAGTTGTCTTTCCAACGTCATTGTTGCCTTTCTTTCTTTCTTTATTTATTATGTTCCAAGTAATAATTCTTGTATAGTATAGGAATCTCCATCGCTTTTGAAACTTGCTTCTATTTCGTTTAGCTTACTTCCAATTTTTGTTTCTCATGTTGTTGCGGCTTCTGCTGCCTTTGTTTATATTCTTTTTACGTTTGAAATTAGCAACGCTCGACACATAGACAAAATTATTTTAAAAGAGAGCAAAGACGAGAGCAACAAAAAATGAATATTGAGGGTCTGCACTCAAACGTGTAATGAATAACAACGCGTATTTCGCTTGAGCGACCTATTTTGATTTTTGCCTGCTTATCGTTCATTCAGTGTGAATTAGCGAAGTGCAATGATATACCCACAACGGGTTTCGGCTTAGCTACCTAAAATGTGATCTTCACTTGCAGTACCAATTTGAAGTGGTTATAAATAAGTATTATCTACCTTTTGGTTTTGTAGTATAGATATTATCTGCTATCAATTTTTTTATGTACAAGCTCTAATTGACTACAAGTAGTATTCATTCCTTTTTGCATGCGTACGAAGTACACGTTTATAAATTTATATGTATGTACAATATATAAAATCGTGGTTGTTTTCGCTCTCAAATTTACCTAAGCGACTTTTTGCTTATGCACTTTACTATTGCGTTGCATATCGATTACATTAAATATCTTGTACATTTAGAAGTGGGACATATGATTTTAATCTAGTGTAAATCACCTTTTTCTGTATTCACAACTACCAGTTGAATTTAAACAAATAAAATTCCAATAAATAATTTATTATTCGTACTTCTATTTGCTATAAATTAATTGTAATTTCAATTAAATTGGTAAAGCATTTCACTTTTGGCCAAACTTACCAATTAATAATAAATATACAAAGTTGGCAGCTCTCAGGATAAGCGGTTTAACTTGCTCAATTATCGATTAAATTTAAGGCATTGCTTAGTCCTTTTTTTTTTTTTTTTGTATGCGTTGTAAAATATATCAATGGTTTTACAACATATACACGTTTGTGTGAAGATCTTAATTGAAATGGGACCATAAAATAAGCTTGATGGCACGTAATTTTACATTCCGCCTTAAACAGTTTTATTCGCTAACAATAGCATGGATGTTAAAATGCTTGAATTTAATAATTACTACGTTTTTGCGACAGCTTAAACGCTTCACCCAATTAAACCAGAGTAATATCGGAATTCCACACCACGCTTTTTGAATTCTCGCATTTCGCACTCTGCTTTCCTCGCTTTTTAACGACGCAAGCCCCACGACTCGCGTCGCAAACAATTTATTGTAAGAAATACTACGTTGCCATTGTACCCAACTTTACCATCAACAAAACATTGAATAGCTGTTCGCCGTCGAAAAGCTAGAAAAAGTTGAAAGTAGCTCAACTTCTGACGACAGAAGCGATGGATTGCAGGCTGTGGAGTTTGCTCCATAAGAATGAATACACCTACGCGCGTAAAGTCAAAGGCCTGCAATGCATGGTGTGGGGACCTGTCTTAAGATTTTTATCCACAGACACGTTTATACTAGTAGGAAGTAATCAAAAAATAATAATGAAAACACATATAATAAATCGATTAGGTTTACATACAATAAATCCTGAACTTAATTTAGCGGATTATAATGTAAATTGCTGTCAACATCGCCAACGTTATTACTAAAACTGTTACCACCAACACCGTCTATATTTGGAGTTATCGATTCCGAAACTAAATTGGATATTGATTGTGAATAATGATGCCATCTGGGTAGTGCATCGCGGATGCTATCGACAAGTCTTTGTTGGAATGTCTTGTAGGCCATATCGACGGACTGCGTTTCGCCAAAATTAAAGTCAGCGACTTCAACATTAAAGCTGTGCACCCGAGGAACAAAAACAAACATATTAGTATTTAATTAAATTACATTAGTGTTTTAAAATTAATTACTCACCGAATGCGACTTTGAAGATAATACGATACACCAAACACAACCAAAATCATGGCAACCAAGGAACATGTAACGGGCACGACAACAACGGACAATTGCGATTGTTTCTTAGCTGCACCGATAAAATAGTTTCAATATCTATGAACAAACTTG
Organism: Amiota minor; assembly: GCA_037043295.1. NCBI lineage: Eukaryota > Metazoa > Arthropoda > Insecta > Diptera > Drosophilidae > Amiota > Amiota minor. Next base: position 187,044 of record JBAMAW010002569.1, on the reverse strand, counting down.
ATTCTAGAAGATAAAAGTGCAATGCAAACCTTCGTATATGTTGATTGTAACTTGATTTACGCTCTCCGAGATATTGTTTTGTATAAAAAACAAAACCGTTTTACTTTCACGAAAAAAACGATTGTATATATAATTACAGCTTTCTATCTGCACAAAATATTGACATATTTCTTTGCCAGTAGCGTTATAAGGTGCTGATAAAATATAATGAATAATTTTCGAAATATTATTTATTTGAATGAAAACTTTTTCATAATCTTACCATCGAAAACCAAAGAACATATCTTTAAAGGATTCGAGCCTTTGCAAGCGATTTGCAAATTAAGTAATTCGCCTCGTTTCAGCCAATTTTTCCCGCTGGTTGTAAAATTAGTAACTGGCGCTGTACGATTGAACAACTTGATATAAAGTGCTTAAATATACATACAATCATTTTTGTTACCCTTCGAGACAATACGTCTTTTAAAATAACCATAAGCTTTTGTGGAATCACGGGCAATGATGCTCTTATTGACACAGTCAAAAGGTGGAACTACATTTATTTTTGGTTTGAGCGCTGAGATACGATATACACTGTTTATTTTACTATTGTATAAAGGATTTCTAATTTCATATGATGTATAAGAATTATTAACATTTTGGACTTGTAGTTTTTGCTGCTGATGCAGAACAGCTGTTAAATTCAGACCCAACAATGCCGCACTTGCATACATTGCTTTTTCAATATCACGTTTTCTACGCATATGTGAATTTGTTTTTGGATTCATTGTTGTTAATGTTGTGGGTGAAGGTGAAGTTGTCGCATTGATATTAGTTGTAGCGATGGGCGTTAATGTCGTGGTTTTTATTATTGTTGGCTCTGGTAATGGTTTAAATGATGCCACCAGTAACGCTTCAATTTCATAAAATTCTTCTGGTTGAGAATAAACTGCTTCGTAGTTATATCCATCAGACATACCAAGATATGTACAATTTTGAAACCAAAAAGTTTGTACATAAAACGCTTTTTGTTTTAGATACTCATAGTCATGTTCAATTAAAGCAACACTATGATTAACTGCTTCACTAGAAGAGACAAATAAACCTCGACGCGTGCTATTTTTTTGTATCAGCATCATGTTGCCGTTAAGAGAATCCGTAAGCTCAAAGTTATGTTGAGTGTTAGCTATGTTAATCCAAACTAAATAATTTCGATTGACTTTAACAGAAACAGTATAATTTCCAGAACGTGTATCAATTGGATACTCTATCGTCCAATTACTGAATGGTTCCTTTGTGTAAAATGTCTAATATAAAATAAAATAAAAAAAATAAAAAATACCAATTAGTGTTTTTAAATTAAAATAATATTTGTGTCTACAGTATCATATAGTTTGAGCAAAATTTTCATGGTAAACACAAGCTACAAGGGAATCTAAACTATTCTCAACAAAATTCACTCTGCTGCGCGAATATGTCCCCATCCATTAGTTGAGTATTTTTTTCTCTTCACGCAGTGAATAGTATTATAAGTTTGTCATGAAGGAGACAAAGACATAAAGTATATGTATATATTCTTGATCAGCTCTATTAGACGAATTGATTAAGCTATGTCCGTCTGTAAGTATGCAAACTAGTCCCTTATGTTTTGAGCTAGAGAGCCGAAATTTTTGTACGAACCTTTCTTTTTGCTATACGCAGTACATTTGTCGGAACCAGCCGAATCGGACAACTAGGGGACCTCCCATACAAACCCCAATTTGTATTAATGTTCTTATTAGGAAAACTATTTTGTTTTTTGCCCTATCAAACTGAAACTTTGACTGTAAGTAAGTACAGAAATTGCAATAAGTACTCTATTATTCTTACTGCTATTTGCTGTAAATGTATTTTTTTTTAAATTAAATTGATAAATTGAATCAGAAAAAAAATCAAAATGTTGGCAGCGCACACTACATCATTTAATTAGAAGATTGCGCTTACAAAGGATTTCACACCAAGAGGTCATTGCTACAAAACTACAACCACACAATGACGATGGTAATGGCAGTGACTTGAATAAAAAACTTAACTCTATCGAAATGGAAACATTTGAAAACGACAACATGCTTATGCTTGTATTAAATATTTTTTGGTAAAAATATCGTTGCGAATAAAGCTTAAATACTACAATGAAACATTCACTGCGTGAAGAGTATTTCCTCTTCGGCATAGTCGAAGATAACTTTCTTTCTTGTTTATATTCAGTTACATATCAATCAAAAGTTTATAACTGATTGTTGTTATACTTGCCAATAATTCATAAATAGATCATACACAAAAAAATTCGATTACCTGCTCATTTTCTTTTGACTTTACATTATTCGACCAGGTAAAACTGTAACTATTACTTTTAGCTGGATATTTGTCATCGTAAAGCTTTGCAACAAAATTAATACTCGATCCAACAATGGCATGTTCCGGACATGTAATTTCCACCAATAGCCTGCATTAACTGAAATAAGACACAATTTTCATTATCAAATGTACGTGATTTGCATTTAAAAACAAATAAAAATAAAGTGGTTCAATAAATTGTTTTAAAGTTAGTTTTCCGATCACATGTTTTTGCAGGTCTCTCAAGGAATAACGAACTTCTGCCCGAAATCTCATTCGAATCAAACAGTTTTAAGACCTGTTTTGTAATTCGTTTGTAGTTGAGCACATTTCTTTACAAATTCTTGGATTCGAATCAAGGCTTTGGGCTGGTGTATTTAACACCTCTACAATTGTAAAGAAGCCGTAACCTTATCATGTACATCGGAATATTATCCTAATAAAACTTGAAATTATGTTTGCCGTGCTTGTCAAGCGTGTTTCTAAAAAAAAAAAATAAATATTGTTGTGAGTTCATATTGTTGTTTATAAATGCCAATCTCTCGCTTGGGATGCACAACCATCATGATAAATAACTCCCAAATATAACAATAGGAACGATTGTTGCTGTTTCCCCAACTTTTCAATAGCGATTGGAACAGCATAATTTTTTGCGATGATACCAAATGATACTGTACTAGACTGATGGATCCAACAGTGCGACGTAAACCTTTAACATCATTGAAAAATCGTATTATTAAAACAATTAAATTTGAAAAATTATTATAATGATTTGGTGCATTTCAAGCAAATAAGTGCGAAACTTGGCGCACACAGTTATGGTTCCTTTGCAATTGTAGAAAGGTGTTGGATACGCCATCAAAAAAAAATTACGAGTGGAAAAGATTTCGCGCAGTAGAAGTTAATAAATTCTTCGAAAAAACGGCTACAATGGTTATCGATGCTAATGGTACTCATACAAAATAATAAAACGTTGTTACGCCCATAAATACAAACATTTATAAAAACGAAACTGATAGATAACTTATAAACGCAGTCCATGTAAACTTGAAGAAAAAAATTCCGTTTTGTTTTCTAGATTGAAAGGTCCTGCAAACATATGCTGTATAACCAGACATTCCAAAGTTATGCACACCTTGAAAAATTGTTGCAAACAATTGTAATAAAGCTAATAATTCTGGTTTTGACGAAACCATTTTACTATAAGATTTCTATTTAGCGAATAGAATAATCATTAGCACTTTTCTTAAGACAGTTCACTGATTTTGTTTTTTTCATAGGCATCAATAGTTTCGCACTTAATCTTACTATCGCAATACAAAGAAATTTTAATTTAGATCGCAAAAACTTATTCTTCAAGCTACAAATTTTGCCTTTATCAATATTTACAAATATACACTCCGTTCTTTTTATTGTGAGTAGTTTATGCACGACACGTTTTATAGAACGGGGCATACATAACCTTTCTTCTGGTAACAAGTACATACTGCATTTTCATTTGATACAACAATTGTACTAGGCCCAATACACAGTTTAGCTGTTTTATGAGTCCGTTTGATTGTGAGTACATATTAACAAATTTCAATATTCGTTTTATTTGCGAATTAACAATTTGATGTTACAATCATTATTATATTTTAATATTCGTTTTTTTTATTATGTTTTATTTGTAATTTAACTATTTGATATTACAATATTTATTTGTTACTAACGAAGTTGATATTTGCTCTATTTCACTTATGTATGTTATTGTATATTTAATATTGCAACATGTAGTTTCGCGGAGCAAGTTGTTGATTTCTCCATCTTGGTGGACTATGTTATTGAGTTACTCTAGCAAATCTAACTTACTTAATAAAAATAGCGTCGGTATCGTTTTTCTTCTTCGTGGGAAGCTATTTTTTCTGCAGAGCTAATTCCTTGTCACCTTTATCGTTAGTGAGTTGTTTGTATTAAGCTGCGGCTTTTTGTTAATAGTGCCGATAACACGTTGTAAACAGCTGTTTTATATTTTGGTTATGCACACAAATGAGACGTTGCACTAAGCTCAAACGTAAAATGAGTAAAACATACATACATGAACACCACATTGATGAAAAGTATGTGATCTTAACATAATACTAGTAGCTGCAGCTAGATTATGAACATCCAAGAATGTTACACGCCACTACAGCAGAAACTCTATACTAATTAAGGAACTTGAAGAACTTGTTGCGATCAAAAGGCGCTTAAGAAGAGACTGACAGCAGTACACATCTCCTAATGCCAAAGAAAGGCTGAAAATTGCAACAAAAAAAATTAATGAAAGCACTCAAAAGTGAAAAAGGGATGGACAAAGACGATATATTGAAAATGTATCTCCTACATGTACTAGATTGTCTATCTTGAAAGCTCATAACTCACTAAAAACTCCCGTAGATCAAGGCTCGTCTCTTAGAGAACAATCCAGGAGTTGGGCCAGCAAAGTTGAAGAAGGGACAAAGTATTCGCCAAACATTTGAAAATTGTATTCCAACCTAATGCGACAACAAACAATTTTGTGCCTCCGATAACGGTGGGCCTTGAAGGATGCCGTTATATAAATTATTATAGTCGGCACGTTGTGTTTCTTAGCTCGAAATAATTGCCAAGTCATAAAAGTCTTCTCTATATATCGAAGCAGTCGAGAATAAGTTGGCATGATGCAGGCAGGCAGGGAATGCATTGTGCAATGCTTGGACTTGACTCCCACTTGATTTGGGCTTAAGAATTTATTTATAGTAATGTACTACATGCGTCGGCAGACTATCATTTTCTCGAGGATTAGAGATTGAACGAAAACTGCAGATTTCGAAAGTTGGTTTGTTAGATTTTGGAAACCGAACTACAATCGCCGATTTCCAAGCATGGGGATAACGGCCAGCATTAAAAATGTTATTGTACTTTTTCAAAAGTCTAACCTTGACAAAATCAGGCAAGTAGGACAAATCGCTTCTCTAAGTTTTCCTCACACTCTGATGATAAAGAAGCATACCGCTTACTGACATTAATGGTCTCATTACAGACCTTGATAGTGTCACAGACGCTACCTCATTCTTCACGAAAGCTACCGGCAAGAAGACAATCCGCATTCTCGCAATCACTGTTATAGCATATCGCTCAATAAGAGGGTTTTTGGACTCTTGCTCTTTACCTTATCACTCACACCAACTTAAAAAGAAACGGGCATACAGAATGATACTCAGAGGACTCCACCAACCCACACCATCCAAAGTCATTCAGACAGAACTAGGCCACAACGTATGTAATATACACAACCCAAAGAGCACAAAGAATAGTGGCTTTTTGAACCTATTCTTCGTCGAACTGAATCCGCCCAGCACGAACAAATCCATTTATGATACAACGTTTATGTCGGCAGGTGATCACTGTTGAGCACCCTCTCCGTTACAAGGACATCCCGCAATACCACTACTGTCATGAATACGGACACACAAAGCCCGCTGTGTCAAATGTGGCTCAAGTAACCCCTCATCATCTTGCCAAAAACCACCTGATCTCTCTGCAAAATGTGCCCACTGCTATGAATTTCATACTGCTAACTATAAAGACTTTTTTGTCTACCAAGAATTAGATCCGCCAAAACCACATAAGAAAAATTCCAAAACATCTGCCATCAAATGGCACTTCAACCAACGCAGATGGTACCAGAAACGGCAGCCCGGAACGGTCCAGTAACTATATTCGCCACCAAAAAAATTCAATCTGGTGAATGCAATACAAACCAAACACACCCACTACAAGTGATGAACGCTTAGAGGCTCTCCTGGCTAAAGTCGACGTATAATTGAAGCACAAACAAAAATGCAATTGTGTCCAAACATTGAAACAAATAGGCCTTCGCGTTGCCATCTGTAATGCCAATGGTTTAGGCAATCATACAAATGAACTTCGAACTTTGCCTTGAACCGCAAAATGCATGCTCATAAGCGAGACCACTTTGCACCTCGGTCATTCTTTAAATTGTTGGGTTATGATGGTCACCTCGCCAATAATTCAATCCTTCGTAGACGACAACCAGGTGCGTAGAGAAGCTGCAGTCTTAGATCTTAGATCTGAATTAAAACTTTTCCCTTTACCTCCTTGCCAAAATACCTGGCTTCAATGTGCAGCTGTGAGAATCTCTTGGTGCCAAGTTCCTGGTCGATGGAGATTGCAACTCCAAACATCGCTTCCAGACTGGCAACGCCTCGAGGGTGTCAAAACTTTAATGCCATAATACACTCGGATAGACACACTAAACGTAAGATAATAACCGCCTTCCTGACATATCCAGATTATGCTGGAATCCCACTAAATCGTTTGCCCATCATCACCGATTCTACTGATCTGTCCTCAGATCATCTCCCTATGGTTGCGCACATGCAACATTCAGAATAGTGTTGCTCGGCGCAGAGGTGAGCATCAACTGAAAAGCCATCTCGCCGAGGAGAGATCACGTAATTTCGATGAAATCTTCTCAAATGCCGATCCAAGTGAATCCTCAGATTTCAACCTATGGAGTATGAGTATGGATATGAGTGTATCAAGAAATCAGCTATCATGTTTCGCACCCTTTCTGGGCGAAAATAATAATTAAAAAAAATCAAGGCGTGTTGCAAATGCTTGTGGTAAATTGCTCTAAATATGTTCCACTTAGACAGTTCTTTTGCAATTTTCCGGGTAACTTTATAATTCCATCGTCGTTTTTTATTTTATTTTTTTTCCTCTGTTAAAACTTTAATTATACTGTTATTAAACTTAAACAACTTAAATTAAACTAAATACAAAACAATAACAAAACAACTTATATTAACAAGTGGGAAGGAACAAAACATTTAATATGATCTAGTAGGGAGGTCGACAGTATGCGATCTTCTCAGCCTCCTCGCCACTCTGATCCCTCCCTTTCTGCGTCGCCTTAAAAGCCGCCTGGCTAGATCGTTTGGATGATTTGCCAACAGATTAATGTAGTCCTCGGCCTGACGATTAATCACGTCTCCAATTTTTGGTATTTTCAAGTCGTGCTCAAGGTCCGCTGTGCGCATGAACCAAGGGGCCCCAGAAATCATGCGCAATGTCTTGGCCTGCAGAACTCTAACCTTAGCAATATTTGTTTTTGCTGCTATGCCGTACACCTGTAAGCCATAACGCCAAGCAGGAGCAATTATTGCTTTGTAGATGTGTACCTTATTTCTTAGTGACAATTTATTGCGACTGTTTAGGAGCCAATACAATTTCCTAATTCTCTGCCAGAGCGACTTCGTTATATTTGAGATATGGGTTTTAAACGTTAGCCGCCTATCCAAATATACACCAAGGTATTTATATCCCTAGTCATCGGCAACTGATTGCCAATAAAGACGCCCGGACAAACATCCGGCCGTAGAACTTCTGTGGTTTATCACCAAAAACTTGGCCAAGTGACTTTCAGTTGCTCTTCGGCCGGTCAATTTCTTACCATGTCAAGAAATTGCAGAGATCGCAACAAATGGTAGTCAGAAGGTGTAAGGTCCGGGGTATACGGTGGATGCATCAAAACTTTCCAAACCAATTCCGTTAATTTGTTCCGGGTCATCAAAGATGTTTGGGGCCTAGCATTATCATTCCTGTTGGCCAATTCTTGACGATTCATTCAAACGGTCGAGTTGTGCACAGTAGAGGACCGAATTGAACGTTTCGCCTCGTCTAGTAGCTCGTAATAGACAATCCCTTCCAATCCACCAAACTCTACACAATCTTTTTATCCGTCAATCCAGGAAGTCGTTTGTGGACGGTCACCGGCCTTTGCCCAAGATAACTTGCATTGGATATTCTCGTATATAATTCATTTTTTATTCGCTTCAAAAATGGTTCCATTTCGTTACGTTTCAGTAGCGTTTCACTGGTCAATTAATTGAGTTAATTCTGTCATCCAAACATCGAGCTTCCTTGGGTACCCTGATCTTTTTAGATGATTCAAACTATCGTATGGTTGATGTTTAGTGCCTCTGCTATCTTGTGACAGCTAACGTACCAGTCTTGCTCTATTAGTTGCAAAATTTCATCGACCTTTTTAGGTAAAGGCCGACCAGTACGAGGTGCATCTATTACATCGAAATTTCCGGAATGGAATCGGGCAAACCACTCCTGGGTCTGGCGTTCGCTCACAGCATTCTCACCGTAAACCGCACAAATTACACAGTTGTCTTTACAAAAAATGTAGCCTGAAATGTCACCTTTCAAACACGTGTCTGTTTGACACAATTAGATTAGTGTTGCAAGATCTATGGACACCAACACCATCTAGTGCCAAAAAAAACCGCGGAGCCTTTTTATATGAGCCCATATATTGAGGTTACTTTCTGGGACCTGAGATCTTCTAAAATCTTCGTTTTAGGCATTATTTTGGGTAGGGTGCACAAGTAGTGCCCTAAACTCAATTAACAGCTTCATAAACCTTGCAATCAATTTTGCATATACCCGGTTGTTTGGAGGAATCTATTTGCGTCGTCTTCTGAGCGAACAAATATTAATAAACTGCCATTTTTATATTCTTCACGCAGTGAGTAGTATTATAGGTTTGTCATGAAGTTTGTACCACGCAGAAGGAGAAAGGAGACATCAAAGTATATATATATATTCTTGATCAGCATGACGAGACGAATTGATTTTTTTTTTTGTTATGCGAACAAGGAGATAACTTCGAAAGATACTCATGACCCGTGCCATTTGCAGCGACCTCAACGACAATCCATGTTCGAAGTCTCTATTACAACACGAGCTATAAATCACTGGAACAGCGCATACAATTTGGAACCCATCGTCCCAGTCACAGCAGGCGAGCTAATGGAGGCCTCCCGGAAAACGGGTAAGGACAAAACCCCAGGCCTGGACGGTATTCCTACCAGTGTGCTAAAGTACTCCATTCAACGGAATACCGACGTATTCTGTGGAGTCTTCCTCAGGATTCAGTGCTTGGTCCGATCCTCTGACTAGATACAGATCTTACATGAAAGAAGCTGCCTCCGTGTATCGTCTTAATTCCATCAGGGTATGCTGTGTGTTCAGAACCGTCTCAGTTGATGCAATAAGCATTCTCGCAAACTGCAATCCGGACGATATTGAGGTCAACGAAATAGCGGCAATATATGCCCTAAGATGCGCGGAGGTTCTTGTAAATGACCAATCAGTCTCGCAAACGGTTTTGTTGCAGCCGATGGCAAAACTCGACAAAGGGACGGTGTACGTTCGAGCTTATACCGAACATCAGCGATTGGTGTCTCGCAAGCATGGTACGTTCAACTACCATTTATCGGGGCATGGCTCGTGAGTACCTGGAAAATTCCGGTCACGTTCTCATGGAATGCACCCGGTTTGTACAACAGAGAGTCACAATAACGTCAGAAATGGGTGAGGTACTTTTTACCCTAAGCTGAGATACGAGAATGCTTCCGTATTATGCAAGAGATCCGCAGAGATGAATAGAAGTCTGATCTAACCTGCTCTCCCTGGCGACTTATTACATTAGTTGCTAGTTCTGCCAGGGTTGAAAAAAGAGCCAGTGTAGGCCGGGGGTGGTTTTAATACTTAGGCACCATAGAGTACTGTTTGTCCGGTGAATCGTGCATTCTAATAGGTCGGTCTATTGGGATCTTTGAAGATCTACACCTCCATGAAGAATCCAACAAGAAAAAAAAGAAAAAAAAAGTAATATATGATCAAAAAACATTTTGTAACACTACTATAATATTTTTACTGATCGTGATTTTGCACTAAAATAAAAGAACGCCGCTCTAAATAAAATAAAATAACTTTACTTACATACCGAACGGACGGACAGACAACGAAGTCTCTGTAATAGGGTTCCCTTTGGATCCGGAATCCTAAAAACAATCATTTTCAATATAAAAATAAAAAAATATTTCCCAGTGCAGGATTCGAACCCGGTGTGCCAGTCCTACACTCTAACCGGTAAAAAAAAATGTGACGACTCTATTTTTAGCATCATGATTTGAAATTTCACTCATGCCGCATGGTAACTTTTCCTTTAAAAATGTTATCGCAATTAAAAATTGCATGAAATATTTATATGATTGTACAATGAAGTACCAGTGTTTTACGTGCTCACCTATCTGTGAAGACTTAAGAATACGGTGCCAAGTACATGGATTGATAAACATCAATCAACATCCCCTTGGATATACATATATCCGCAGGTACCAAAATTGAGTCATATTTATTTTGGTAAATATGACTCCCTCCTTGGTGGGGAGCGAGGCCCATCTTAAACCCGCCAGGAAACAAGTTCCGTGGGCTCCTGATCACCCGTGGTACCGGAAAAGCCTCTGTTCAGACTTCGTACCCGAGGTACTACCAAATTCGAACTCCAAAAATTTCACGGGTTGGTGGCCCATTCTGTACTCACATATGTAGTAGCCAAGAAATCAAATTTGTAGGGGATAACCTGGATCACAAATTATAAGTGAAAAATAATGTTCCCTCCAGGAATATGAGTTCTAGGCATCAAGACTTATAGAACTCCAAAAATTTCCCAGAGGGGGAATGTTGCAGCAAATCCCCAGATTTAAATCGCGTAACGGCAGACAGGTGCCACTACTTATCTCTACATTATCCTCTTTATGTTGAGTGCCAATCTACTAGATGGCCGAAGCAACCAATCAAGTCTTCGCAATTTCGTTAATAACATGCAGTAATAGATTTTATATTAGCTCGCCATATAAGTCGCTTGTCCAGAATTAGTCCTAGGTAACTGACTTGATCCACCTGCGGGATAATAGAGGAGTCATAGCTGGCAACTGGACAATTGCTAATTGTGAAGCCCCTCTTAAAGAGGGACGTCCACGGACCTCACAAGCCTTCCTTGCCCTTTGATAAATACAGATAAGAGTGCAGGTTCATTACCCTTTGATGCATAGCTAGATAAAGCTTTTACAGATAAGAGAAATACTGTAAAAGCTATTATCTAAGCTTTGCAACGGCACTTGCATGTGCCTTAGAATTATTTAATAATCTAGTTAGTTAATTTTAGTTTCAGTCTTTTCTGGAGATCACTGGAGCAAGCAGCAAGTGCTACTCCAGTTGACATAACTGACAATAAAATAGTAGTATTACTTGAGATCACTGGAGCAAGCACAAGTCCTACTCCAGTTGATATAATTTAATAAATTATTAATTTGTACAATGTGCTTGCATGACAATCTGTCATTCGGTCTGTCCGTCTGTATATTGCTTTTGGTTTCAGTGGCGTGTTTAATTGTTGTTGTTGTGTTAAACAATGTGTTTACGATTGCCGTCTGTCCTCTCTTGCTCAAAAATTAGATCAACTGCGAGCTTCTGTGGGTTTTTGTTCTCTTTTCTTTTTACATTTGCACTAGACTTGTGCATAATTGCCTTCAAAATGCCTTTTGAATCATTCACTTTAAAAAAAATGCTTCTTTACCCATTAACCCATTTAAAGTGAACGTGAATGAATGTAGTATTTCGTTTCTGTGATGTGAATGTTGTTCCAATTCACACGTTCCTATCTACATCTATTGTGAATGAATATGAATGTTGGTACCTGCGAATTGAATGTACATACTTTTATGTATATTTAATTCCTGTACAAATGAATGATCGCGTCACCGAACGAAGCGAAGTAACAACGTAAACCTCGAATGAAGACAAAGAAAATCGTCGGCAGAGGCATTCGTCTCGCGCCCCTTATCAACAAGCAAAAAAAAGTATATGTCGCGTTATTGTTGTTGTTGTATAATTGTAATCTCTTTATTGAGACTTTTCCGGTGGATTTTAAAAAATTTTTTTTTTGCTAAGCAATAGAAATACACATTCTGTGAAAATTTCAAGTCTCTACCTAGTGCAGTTCATGACAAACTGCTTCCTTCGAAACATCTGCCGCCCCAAAAAGCTTAACTTTAACTTTTAAAATATCAGGTTGCAAGGTATCTCCAGACGGTCGCACCTGGTTAAAGCGAACTGACTACTTTTTTTAAATACAAATAATGGGCTTGAAAGTATTTATTATATTTATATATTATTTTGTATAATGTGCCATAAATTTTATCACTTTACTAAATAAACAATGCTTCAAGTAAGTGAAATGACATAAAAGCAATTATACATACGTACATATTTTAAGATATGCGAAATATAAAAATAAACTATTTCTTTTTGCTTTTGCCGAGCGTAAGCGTATGATGCGCAGTAGCGAGCTGTTGCTTTCGTCGTTGAAACTCAAGATAGTCTTCCTCAAGCCCTTTACGTGATTCCTCCAGTCTACGTTTTTCTTCAGCATGGTCACGTTTTAATTTCTCGAATTTGGCATGCAAATCCTTTTCACTTTCCTTTAGCTCTGCTTCTTTTTCTTTCACACGTTGCACAAACATTTGCCGCACTTCTTCTTCTTTCGATTGTAGTTCAGCCAAATGGTTTGAACGTTTCGCTTCAAAAGTTTGTTGAAATGATATTGGCTTATTATCGCTGTCCACATCGCTGAAGCCCATTTGCTCTAAACGCTTCTGTCGATAGAGTTCGTAATGACGAGTGTGTGTTTTTTCGCGCATGTCTTCCATATTGGTGCGTATGAGCATTTCGCGTAATTTTACAAAGTCACAGTGCGTCTCGTTCTCAACCTGAACTGTTCCCCACGGATACTGACGTGCACGTATCAACTTGTTGCCCACTTTTATGAATTCTGTGCTACCAACAACAGCAATGGTATGTGTGCATTCATACCGGTATTAGTGTCAGCGACAGTTTCGTCATCAATGGGAAATTGATATATATGAACACCATTGCTGTTAAGTTCCTGAATAATTTTTGTTTTGAACCGTTGAAGTTCTGATTTTGAAATGGTATCAGCTTTTGCAATAATTGGTATAATATTCACTTTACAATCTAATTTCTTCATGCAGACCAGGTCCAAAGATTTAAGTCCATGTCCTGTTGGGCAAATAAAATACAAACATACGTGTATACGGCTGTCATGGCAGGAGACAAGTGAGCGCTTTATTTTTAACTCCTCCTGCAGATAGTTTTCAAACTGCGCATCGATATAGTCAACAACAGCTTTAAACGAGTCATCCTTATTAATTTGGTCGCCATAACCGACTGTGTCGCAAATGGTTAATTTAAGTCTAACATTGCTTTCTTGCAGTTCATATGTATGCGCCTTCAATTTAACACTGGGCAAGGTATGCGGACTCGGAGTTGACTCAAAGCTGGTGTTGAAAAGCGTGTCCATTAACGTAGACTTTCCCAGTCCCGTTTCACCTAAAATGCAAATATATATATATTATTTAATTGAAAAAAAAAAATTTCACTTAAATCTTGTAAGAAATCATTAAATCTATTAGTGTCATTGTAGCAGTGAAAGCAACAAAAATCAATAGGTACACCACTTGCATACTAATAACCCCACCTTATACAAATGTTTCACCACTTCTTAAAGATTATTCATGTACATACATATGTACATGACTCACTTGATTTGTTACATACATAAACCCTTAAATTATATCGCCTTCTGACACAAATTTATCATAAATATATAAATATGTATATTACCAATGCACATAACATTAAAAACGAATCCATTCTGCACGCTTTTGTTAACAAGTTGATCTGGCAAACTATCGAATCCTACATGTCCGGACTGTTTTAAGCTACGTAAATGCACTTCTTTTTTAATGGGAACCTCAACTTCAACCGACATTCTGTACGAAAATTTCAATCAAATCAAGGAAAACCACAATAAATTTTTCCCGTTGTGTTAAGGCGTCGTCATTGAGTTTCAAAGTTTTGGGTAGTTTATAAACGTAGAATATGCATACAAATCGTGCATTATGTCGAGCCCTAACCGCGAAAAACATGTATGCGACATTTTTTTCGAAATTCACTTTTTGATGCAAATTTGTTGTAAAGACACTCCGTTCATTACCACGCCCACTCCTACCGCCCACAGAAAGTTCGATAGGTAGCTAGTGACTAGTATTAAAAATATTGTCTTATAGTTTTCTAACATTATAAATGTAAGTTAACAGTTTATTATATAAAAACAAAAAATTTTTGTTAATAAAGAAATTATTTATGAATGTGAATTGATCTTTTAATCATAATCGCTTTCATTTTTACTATCAATGTGGCTGTTCAAATTTGAGTTGAACATAATTTTCGGGTAGTTCCTCTACTTTGTTCGACCCCTTTCTTTCAGCAACGCAAAGATTAGACATATAAAGATCTGATGAGTCCATAGCTCTGTGAAATATATCGGTTATGTTGTTTTAGTCCAATCGTATATGATTCATTGAAAACGTGTTCGAAAAGTAGTATCCTAGTTTAATGCGTGGGGTCTGTCTTGTTGAAACACATAGAAAGCCTAATACGTTTTCGCGAGAACGCTTGAGTGGAGTTTTTCATTTGTACGAAAGAATCGGTGAGTAGTGTGGTAGAGAAAATCGTACTGCCAACCCGGTACACATACGTGGAAAAGATTACATCGAAATAATTGTAATATTGGTTTCCAAGGGGCGAGATATCAAAGAAAAATTCAATAACGTAATTACGCACGACTAAATTCAACAGCGTATTTAGACACGACTAAATTCAACAGCGTAATTAGACACGACTAAATTCAACTTGCTTAGTCTTGCAATCGCTCTTATTGCGGATTTAAAAAAGGTACAAAACGAAATTGCTGGTCCTAAATTAATTTACGACCGATTCTAGTTTGTCGGAAAATGGGTAAATTTAAAATTGAAATTGATTTTAGTGTGTAATAACGTTTTTCTATTGAAGTTAAAAAGTGCGGAAATTGTGGAAAGGAAATTCAAGACAACAGAAATTTTGAAACACATATTCAACGTTGCATGTTTAATCGCACGAAAACACTTGTTTGTGATAGATGCAATAGAAGATATAGTTATAGATCGTCAATGTACCTTCATAAAAGGCATTGCGAAGGTCTCGGCGAAAACGAATATGAGGATCAGGCTTCTAAGGGACCTAATGGCAGTATGCCAATTATGAAAGAAAAATTACGTACACGTTTTCCATGTAGGCTGATTAAACCACACCGAACAAGCACAAACGTTGCGGACGTTAGTCAATCTAGCCAAAACTTCAAGTATGTCATGTGTATGCGGACAAAAACAATCCATCTTGTAAAGGACAATGAAGTTGATACAGATTCAGCAACTGAAGCAAACAGAGATACAAAAACAACAGCACTTCTAATTAAAACTGATATAGAAACCGAACCTAATGACAAATTTAAGTCCAACGATCATGACGACTACGAAATGGATCAATATATAGTTGAAGAAGTTCCATTGAGTTGTGATCAAAATGGAAATTCTGATGATGGTGTAGTTGTGTTAGAGGTAGATATTTTGTGATATATCTGTTGTATTATATATGTACATAATTTACTCTTAACCTATTTTAGGATTTTGGTTTCTTTAATAAGGTGGAGGTACGTAACAGTGCAGTAAAATTGGAATTAAGTGATCCCCTTGAGGAATTTCAAGATTGCTGAATATATTGATCATATTTCTGAACATCTGTAATTTTCAAAAAGTTGCATTAAATTCAATTGAATTGGAATCACAAACATACATACAACAGGCTTTGTGAAAATCTATATCTAAAGAGTATAGTTTTTGTTTTGGTGTAATGGTTTAACTGAAATCCTGTCGATAGATAACTAATTTTAAAATTTCTTGCAACTATAGAAAGCTTCATTATCAGCGAGACACATGGGCTTTATTTTATTTTCAAAAAAAATTAAGAACTACGAAAATTACAATAATGTATCACAAAATTAATTTTTGGTTTTTATACAAATCTTAAATAAATCAGTAGCCTTTGTTGGACATTTTACCGGATGCGGAAGTCCAGAGTTGGACCTCCGGGGAAGAGTTGGTTAATGGAGGCGGAAGTGAATTAACAAAGAATCAAAAACGGCTTTTATCTTTTGTTAAAGAAATTTAAAAAGTTTAGTACTACCATAGGCGGATTAAATGTGGAGAGCACCCTAGCCTTGCTCCCCATAGATGCCCCTCTGGCACCTATATAATTTGCAAATTAATAAAGTAGGCTATGGCATGTGTGGCATTGTTAAGACAAGTAGACGATAATGAAAGATGTGACGAAAGAAGGCAAAAGGGATAGAATGTGGAAACTCATAGTCTCCGTAACTTCCCCTTCATCAAATAGATGTGTAGCTAGTTAAATGTAAATATTGTAAACACTTTGTTATGTACATAGTATTAAACATATAAAAACAATGATGCAATCAAAAGAATTAATTTAAAGTTGGTAAATACTAAAAACAACTATTTATCCAATTACATTTTACATTTATTAAAAATGTCTGCGCCTACATTTTTGTCTTGCAAAATCATCATATGTAATTTAAAGAGCAATAAATTTGATTTACTTTTAAGTATCTCTAACGAATTTTGTCTTTCATTTGACATGGTTCAACGACGACAATTTTTCACTTTCTTTAGGCAAGAAAAATTCCGCTCACCGCTGCAATTGCTTACTGCTGTCTTAAAGCTGCCAATGTTTGTTTCAAGTTCTCTATTTCTTTTAGGATCGCGTTGGTTGTTCGTGGCACTTCTCCCTCTCGACGTATGGCTGTTAAATACATTCTTCCACAAAGCATTGTTCTATATTACCAGAATATATCTATACTAACGAACCCGCTTTATTTCCTCAGCGTTCAAATCTATATATATAAAAGAAAGTCGTGTTAGTTACACTATTTATAACTCAAGAATGGCTGAACCGATTTGGCTGAAAATTGGTGGGGAGGTAGCTTAGAACCAGGAGACGGACATAGGATAGGATAGGTTTTTTTTCGTCCATCCGTCTGTCCATCCCCATACAAGAAACATTTTGATTTGTATGGCAGCTATACGATCCAGTAATCCCACAATCTTGAAATTTGGATGGTTCGTCGCTATACATCAGAAACTTATATTGTCGAAATTTCAGTTTGATCGGACCACTAGGGAGGGTACGTCCCATACAAACCCAATTTTAAAATTCAGGTTCTTATTCGAAAAACTTTTTTGTTTTTTGTTCTATCGAAATGGAATTTAGATACTATAAGGTTTTGATATGGGCGCGGTACATTTGTTGGAATCGGTCAAATCGAACCACTAGGGCAAGTACCTCCCATACAAAACTCAATCCGGTACGGAATCCTCCGTGAACGAGTCTGACTCGGACTTGGCCCATTTTTGTTATAATAATATAGCAACGCACGCCGGGTAAGGCTAGTTATTTAAAAAGCTTAAAAACAAAATTTTTTTGCTAAACATTTGTATTAATCAGAATAGAAAAGTCACTTGACTCATTCATTCTGTTCTCTAATAAGTGTGCGGCGAGTCTTGTTGGCGTCACGTCACTTACATTAATTCACATCTTCTGACCGGCACGAACCTTGCTCCCGTATATACTCAGGTTATCTCTTTCTAAGACACACAACCGCCGCAAAGCCATACACTAGAACAGTCTCAACCAATGTCCTACACTTATTAGTGTTTCACAACATTATTTCAGCCGCGCCCCTCGTAATACATACAGGTTTCGTACTTACCAGCACTGTCAGAGCACGCAACCCAAATTCACAACTCAAATTAATTCTCCAACATATTATTCCCGTCTCTTTTGAAGTTCTACGACAAGTCTGTCTATAAGAGATATACTGGCACTTTGAATATTACTCGACCAGAAAAAAAAAGTAATATGTTCTTCAGATTCATATGCTGTAAGCTTTCTCATTCGCATAAATATACTTTAAAATTCTCGCTTAGCTTAGCGGCTAACTATTCGTTCCATCTGGACCCATCACCTTACTTAGACGGATAACATATCGTCCCAACTAACAGATAACTCTTCGTTGCAACTGAACTCATCGTCTTACTTAGACGGATAACTCTCGATCTCAACTGGACTCATAGATAGGCTCAACTCTTCATCTTCAGTATCCAACTCATTGGGTATGTGGCGAACGGGCATCTTTCGAATATCGTCATGACCATAGTTGTACATTATTTTATTTCGCATTGATTTCATGTATCTGTCTCCATCTAAAACCTCAATTACCATACATGGCCCTCTAAACTTAAGATCCAATTTAGTCTGATGCCTCTCTTCATTTTTAAACAACACATAATCACTAACTTGGTGTCACACAACGGTTGCCTAACTTATGTCAAATCTTAAAATATTTTAAGAGGCCATAGATTTCATATTCTCAGTAGCTCGAGATCTAACATAAATAATTCAACCTCATTCTCCGTATCACAAGGTGGAATCAAGGACGGACTTTTTCCTGAACAGCTTCTCCTCTCCAGAGGTCATGCCTGTATTGCACGACTAACTGTGCAATTTAAGGCAAGCTGCTAGAGCATCTTGCCGGAATTGGTGACTCGTTTCTACAGCAGTTAACAAATCTTTCAACATATCCATTACTCGCTCAGCTTGACCATTTGCACTGCTTGCATCTGTTGCAATTAGGTGAAGTTTCTGCGAAGAACAGAGAATACTGATCTAGTGAAATATCTACCCTGGTTGGCTATGATACGGGCAGATAATGAAATGGAAGATTTCACAGCCTTAACACAGCTCTCGAAAATCAACACATTTCATTAATAGCATAGAGCTTGCTTAAGGAGAACAATTTGGACGAATAATATTACATTTCAATAACTTACTCAATCTTTCTCGAACTGTTTCTCTTTCACCAGGACTAAGTGGATAGGGTCGCCTTTACCCCGTTTTCCTTGGGTCAACTAACCGAATAACCATTTTCCTAGCTAACTAATGTACACGGAATCTCTTAAATAAACGCTGTGTTTCAAGTGTTTTAATCAATTTATCTTTGTCATTACCAACCAATTATGTATCAAATTGACATAAGTCATCACTGAGGATCAAACACATATTAACATTCTTTAACTTCATAATTTTGAACTTTTCGGGCGACATAAAAACATTCCGCTCCAGAGTCAAAACAAATTGGAAAGATCTTACCTCATTGTGCCATACTTCCTTTTGGATCTGACTTTAGGCACTGATTTACAAATTTCTCCTGAATCGCCCACTGTTTCAATTCTATATTGATCACAGTCACTTTACTTTGGCACTGGTTTGAAAAATGACCAAACTGGCCACCACTCCAAGTAATGAAGATGAATCATCTTTGTTTTGCACAGTTGGAACGTTTTATTCATTTTCACAACATCAAGGCGGATGATCGTAAGTTCGACATGGTGGCGATATACTTGGACGAGGATGTCGTTCTGTCAGTCGAAGAGCTCATCAGGAAGCCACCTTTGATTAACAAATATGACACTCTGAAGCAGCGGCTACTCGAGGCATTTGCAGATTCGGAGGACTCGAGAATTAAACAGCTTCTGCAGAGCCGCGACATGACAGGAAAGAAGCCATCAGAGATTTTGTCACACATTCGTCGCTTAGCACCTGTTAATGTTTGTGAAGCTATAGTACGCAGCCTCTTTTTCGCAGAGTTACCGATGTCAATGCGGCCGGTCATTTCCGTTTGGCAGGAAAATGACCTCAGCAAGTTGGCAAAGATTGCGGATAAGATGGTTGAAAATAGTGCCGCGGAGTCAACATAAGTAATGTCTACGCAGACAAGAGCTGCTCACCAGAAATAACACGACGCCGATGCGATACCTATCTAGCATGGCAGACATTGCTGCTACTTTGCACACTCTTTCACAAAAACTCGACATGCTTCAAGACAATCTGCGTAAGACAACTCAGTCTAAAACTACAGGCACAGTAAGACCAAGAAGCACCGAGGGAGACGGTGACAAATCGCTATGCTGTTATCATAACAAATTTGGTGACCGTGCATACAAGTGCCAGCCAAATTGCACACAATATAAACAGTTGAACTAAAGCTGCTACCGTTGACTCAGCTGGTAGGCGGTAGTATCTCTACGACCAGCAATAGTTCCTTTCACACAGAAGATAATCACCACCACCACCGACTACACATCCAAGATCAGAAAACTCATCAAATCTTTCTCGCCGGTTCAGGGTCGGTGGTCTCAGTGGTACCTAGCACCACAATACCGCGCAAACTCACGCGTCAGAACTACAAGCACCGCTTAATGACTTAACGCGCAACACGAAGAAATATGCCAAGCGACCTGTAGAGTGGACACCTAGCACTTCTCAGGCATTCATAAGGTGCAAAAACAGCATAGCGCGTGCTGCCACTCTTGGTTATCCGAGTCCACAGTCTAACCTGTGATGCTTCCGATACTGCCATCGGTGCGGTTCTAGAACAAAACAACATGGGGTCATGGGAACCTCTTGGGTTTTTTTTCTAAAATACTTAGTGCAACTTAAAGCAGGTACAGCACATTCGACAGGGAACTATTAGCGATTTATGAAGCAATTAAGTATTTCAAGCACATACTGGAGGCGAGGGTCTTTGTAATCAAAACAGACCACAAGCTGCTGATATACGCTTTCGCTCAAAAATCCGAAAAAGCGTCAGAACGGCAATTACGCCAATTAGGGTTTATATTTCAATACTCCCCGACAATATTACGTGTGAGCGATAGCGACAACGTAGTAGCCGATGCACTCTCCAGGGTTAATGCCATCACGATGCCAACCACTCTGGGCACAAAAAGTATTGAGGCGGCCCAATCAACTACAAGATATTCTAAGCGGAACCACGTCTCTACATCTACAACTAATTAAAGTTGACAACCAAACACTCCTGTACTGCGATGGTGGAGCCACAGCGCCTCGGCCTTACATTCCTCACGCTTTGCGTTTCAAGATATTTTCAAGTGTGCATGAACTGTCCCATCCGGGCGGCCGAGCTACACTCAAGCAAATCTCACGAAGGTATGTATGGCCGTCAATGCGAAAAGACGTTCTAGAATGGTCAAGGAATTGCTTACCGTGTCAACGATCGAAAATCCATAAGCATAACGCGGTGATTCCAAACAAAATCACAGTTCCGGATGGCAGGTTTGACCACATACATATCGACATCATTGTGATGCCCTGGGTGGATAGGATACTGTGTTACAATGATTGACCGATGTTCTCGCTGGCCTGAGGTGGTACCGCTTAAGGATATAAAGGCAGAGACGATTTGTGAGGCATTGTGGACACGATGGATTTCCCGCTTCGGCTGCCCATTAACCATCACCACAGATCAAGGATCTCAATTTGAGTCTGCACTTTTACGAATATGCTGGGCACCGACCACATCCACACAACACCAAACGGACTGGTCGAGCGTTGGCACAGATCGATGAAAGCTGCGTTAATGTGTCACCCATGCACATCATGAATCAAACTACTTCCAACGGTCATGCTTGGTCTTCGCTCCTGCTATAAAGAAGACCTCAAGGCATCAGCAGCGGAAATGCTATACGTATGTATACTTCGCCTTCCAAACGCACCTATGACCTGGACGCACCCTCGAACACTTGTGATTTTGTCAGTCAATTTCGAAAAAGCATGCAAGCGGTAAGGCCGACTCCAACGTCGCATCACATCAAGCCAAAATTTTTAATGCTAAAAGACATCCATGATTGCTCACATGTATTCGTGTGGAACGACACTGTCAAACAACCATTGGAACCACTTTATGCGGGACCGTACCAGATTATATCCAAGCCAACAGATCGAATCTTCGTGGTTCGTATCAAGAGCAAAGAAATAGCCTTGCCAATCGAGAGACTCAAACCAGCATTTATGGCAAATGACGAGGCTGCCCCTGTCGACCTGTCGACGACCAGACACCGCAGGTCGAAGCCCTATTACTAACGCACCTGAAGCAACGGCAACCCACTCACCAAGATCCGTGACTTGTCTAGAGGGGAGTACTGTGGCAACACTGACCACATAGATAAGCTGTGGCCTATCGGCAAAGGTTGGCAACAAACAAAGGTTTGATTGGCAACGGGAAAAGTGACGTTACTGAAAATGACTTGAGGATTGAAAAAACTTTGTAATATATATACTGATAATAAGTAGTGTAGCGTTTAATATATAAACTAAATATTGGCAATAGCCAAATATGTACTATACTTACATACTACAAACTATACTTATACACTCCGTTTCACTTGAATAGCCTACCAAAATTGTTTTTTCTTCTCTATAACTTATATATATATGCCGAAGTTGATATACTCTTCACGCAGCCCCTAGAAAACGTTTTTGCGACTCTGTCTAGGGCAGCTGTTTTTTGTATTGGTTATACCAACAAAACGTTGTGAAAATATGCAAATTGAAATTTGGGAATTGGAAAAATAATTCGTGTTCCCCGCAGTATTTCTACTGAAATAAGTTATTGTTTTTATAATAAAAATGCTTTGCATAATTTAAATTGTCTGTGTGCAATTAAAGCAGTGACACGGTAGATTATGAAGCAACCACGTTAAAGAATGTTCACCTAAGCCACTCACTTCCTTTTTTTATGAATTCTAAGTGATCCAAAACAATTGGCTATTTAATTTTTATTTCATGGAAAAATAAAAATTCAAAATTTACTTTCCACCGCTCTGCGTCATAATCAGTGCGACTAAAAAAAATTCTTAATTGCATTAATGAAAACACCTATTCTTTGTTAATTTACTTCAAAAACTATTTGCATTGTTCTAATTATGTCTTTTCCATAAATTCTACATTTAAACTTAGCGCAACATTCCATTGGTATGTATAAAGAATAACTCGAACACACAAATGGCGACGGTGAACAGTTAACCAAAATTCGTACCGCAACTCGCTGTCAACGTACTATAAATTGAAATTTGTACTCACGTGGGTTGCATTTTGCGAGTAAGGGCAAATCTAGTGCTGCCCGATAAAATTTGAAACTTATTTTAAAAACATACAAGTGCTTTTTGTTTTCTTTGCAGGCTCTCGAAAACTTTATTTCGGTCAAATATTTAAAATGCATTGATGCATTGAAACTTAATTCGATATTTGGCTTTGAAGCACCATCAAAAAATTTTGAAGTATAGCCTATTTATACTAAGATAGTGCAGACTGCATTAATCTTACAAAAACCACAGGGAAAACGTGTTTGTTATTGTAGAATGAAATATGATATTTCGTCTGCATTTCAAGAAAATACACATTGTGGTGTCAAAATGTGAATAATCAAAACAAAAAAAAAGGGTGTTCATGGTGCAAACCAGAACAAAGAACATCATTCATAATGTAGAAAGGACCATTGTAAATGGAACTCTTCATTTCCATTCAAATTCGTAATGGAGCGTTTGTGTAAATAGGCTATATATAATACCGTCAGAGTTCGCTTGTTTATTAATTGGATGTGATTGCCCGATTTGACAACTCTGAGTGGTGATGTGTCCACTGCTGTCAAAGACGTAAAAGTTGTGAATTTCATTAAATATTTTTTGTATAAATTTTGTATAGCCCGTTCATTTCTAATGTCAAAAGATAAGAATCCTAAAGAGGCCATTATTAAGGCCGCCTACGCTGACATAAACAAGTTTGCTACCAATCGCGAGTTTGACAAGGCTGTGAAAGCGGTTAATCGGGGTAAGTCTTAGATGACAAGTATATAAAATTCTCAATAAATTTTTCCATAATATAGTTCTAGGAGTTGCCCCAGATGACCACACAGCTCTCCACTGTAAGGTAGTTTGTTTGATACAACTTTCTAAATTTGAGGAGGCGCACAGGTTTATAGAAAAAAATCGATTATGCGATCTTGCTTTCGAAAAAGCTTACTGTGAGTATCGTCTAAACAGGCAAGAACAGGCAATTAAAACAATTGATGAATCTGATATTCATCCATTGCCTCCGAACCTTAAAGAGTTGCGCACACAAATTCTGTACCGACTTGAACGTTTTGATGAGTGTCTTGAATCTTATAAAGATATTATTCGAAACAGTAATGATGACTATGAGGAAGAGAGACTTACTAATTTAAGTGCTGTTGCTGCTAATTTGGCAGTGGACGAAAACAAAAAACTACCGGACGTACCAGAAGACACGTACGAACAATACTTTAATGCTGCCTGTATTCTTTTGAATCGGCAAAAGTATTCAGAAGCCGAGCGGAAATTACGTCAGTGCGAAAAAATCTGCCGAGAATTTTGGGAAGATGAAGGTGCCACAGAAGAGGAATTGCAGGAGGAACTCGATGTTATTCGAGTACAAATCGCTTATTGTCTACAACTGCAAGGAAAAATCAAAGAAGCGGGTGTAATTTATGCCGAATGCTTACGTAATAAGCCGAAGGATCCGGCTTTAGTCGCTGTGGCATCTAACAATTCTGTGGTCATTAACAAAGACCAGAATGTGTTTGACTCAAAGAAAAAGATTCGTGCTGCCATGGCTGATGCTTGTATTCCGAAGTTAACTTCCAGGCAGAAACAAGTTATAGCGTTAAATAATTGTTTATTAGCGTTATATACAAATGCCGGCGATCAAGTGCAACAACTAACTCAAAAGTTGATACAAACGTATCCTCAAGTAGAATTTCAGGCGTTGCTTTTACGTTGCAGTCAAATGGCTAAAGACAAAAAGCATAAGGAGGCTATTGATTTGATGAATAAATTTGTTGCATCCCATAAGCCATTTGAGTTTGTAAGCAAATTTGTTGTTGTGCAATTACAGTTACTCCAGGTAAAACAATTTTTAATAACTGTTGTCAGCTTACTATAGTATAATTATCTTTCCAGGGCAACCGCAAAGACGCTATTGAAACACTTCTTTCTTTGGGGGATACGAAATACAAACCAGCCATTGTATCGGCGCTTGTGACACTTTATTTAAGCACTGATAATAAGTCCGCTGCGTCCGCTTTGCTTCAGTCAGCAGTAGTTTGGTATAAACAGAATAATGTGAGTATAGGATTAATGTGCCTTCTATTTAAATAATAACATTCTGGTAAAGGTAAGCAGTGGTGATCTTTCTGATATGTGGCGGAAAGCTGCAGAATTTCATTTTCGCGGTGGTGCTCCAGAAACTGCAGCAAGTTCTCTTGAAGAGTTGCTGAAAATTAATCCAAGTGATGTAAAAGTGCTCGCCCAGTTAGTTATTGCATACGCACAATTCAGTCCAAATCGCGCACTTGAAATCAGCAAAAAATTACCTAAACTCGAAACTCTAACTACCGCATCCGAAATCGATGCACTTGAAGCTGCAAACTGGGTGATGTCTACTAAAGCTGCAAAGAAAACGGTTAATGTAAAATCTGATCAATCTCCTGTAACACCACTTGTTGAGAAAAATAAAAATAAGAATCGTAAACGAAAAGGAAAATTACCGAAGAATTACAATGCAGAAGTTGCACCAGATCCTGAACGATGGTTACCCAAGTATGAACGTGCAGGATTCAGAAAAAAGCGTGATCGCAGAGCCAAGGATATTATTAAGGGATCGCAAGGCATGTCAACAGGAGCAGCTGATCAATAGTAAGTTCTTCCACATATATACTTATACCATATAAAACCTTACGGTAATTACATATTTTACAGCGACATGTCGAATAAAGTAAATTTGGGAAAAAACTCGCCATCTACACCAGTTTACCAAGAACCTGCTACTGGTCCTCGACAACAGCACCGAAAAGGTGGTCATAAGAAGAAGAAGAGTGGTCGTTATTAATGAGAATTGGTCGATCTTTTTTAATATTCAATTTTATTATAATTATGTGCATATGTTAATACATACATACTTGGAGTTCACCTTTTCAATAATTATAAAAAAAGAAAACCATGATTTTCAATATGAAATTTATATCTATATTGTGATATACGGTATGATAAATGAAACGCTATTGGTATTAAAAACTTCTCAGCAACCAGGATTACCACTTTCAGCAGGAATAGTTTCATCCCGTCTTGAGTCATACGAATGTAAATGCAACGTCTCAAGCCAGGAGAGCATGCACCGCTCTTCCGCTTCGGTCTTGTAAATATTGGCAAATATGTACTTTTCAATGAATTCCTTGATTTCAGGTTCTTGCTTTTCCCAAGTTAGAGGCACATGTATGCCATCGGTACCATAACGCTCATTATAACGCTCATAGTGCACTGTGTCTAGTACCAATCCAAGTCCAGGAGCCATTGGCAAATCAAGACGTTCTTCGGTAAAAGCGCGATCCAGGGTAGCTGTTGTAGTGTTGCCACGTACTATGGCAATGGCAAGACCCACCATTTTACGTATCTGATGCAACATAAAACTTTGTCCTTTTACTTCGAGTGTTAAAAACTCGATACCTTGTGGGCTAATAAATGGTTTGTTGCACTTAAACGACATGATAAATCGTTTTGCCGAAGGATCAAGAAAATTTCTAAAAATAAAAAGCATTTTACATTAGCCTTTTCAAAAAGCCTTGAACAAATTGCATATACATAGAAGGTATTTTTAGGACAATTTATATGACGGCCTTCATCATTATTTGATCTTTTATTGAATAAAGGTTTCGTTTGTATTACTTAAAAGAAATAAAAAAAATTTTGTATTAAGCTTTGCAATCTAGTGATCCTGGGTCATATTTACATGGTTGGTGAATATGTTTCAGACCCTTATGGTAGCCAAATTTCAGTTCAAAAAACAAAAACCTTTTTATTAAGAATATGAGTTTGGGCTTGTATGGAAGGTTCTTAGTGGTCCAATTCGGAAAGTACCATGCGACCGAGCTTTCCTCTTACTAAAAATTAACATAGATATATGCCTGAATTTATTGTCATAATTCAAGGATGGGAAACTAAAATTGAATTTATGGTGTGGATAAAAAAAAAAATGTTAGCCAAAACATAGTTTTGAAAAAAAAAATATCTAAAATTATTCTTAAATAAACTTACTTCTTGCTCGTAAAATTGTGGAAATTTTTAGTGCCTTCATACAGCTTGAGTGTATTTGTGACTTTGTCTAATTGTGACTCCGTAATGCGAAAATTACCATACTCATGATGAACATTGCAATCTCCAAAGGCCACTGTTGGCAAGGTATAGGTGTATGTTCTCGCATTACATTGATCTTTGGCATTAAACCCCTTTGTTACCCGTTCAACGCCAAACAGACGAATCTGTTCCGGTAGATCTTCATTTAACTTCTTTATGTCTAATCCCTCGGCTGCGAAAATAATGAGTTAATTTAAAATGTACTTCATTTTGAATTTTTGTTCTTACGTAGTTTCAATGAGCACACTTGTCTTGCTGCTGAAACGCCTTTATCAGTCCGAGCGGCACGCTGGAAACTTACAGTTTGTACTTGCTCAAAACTGTCTTCCGTAAACCATTTGTGCTTAAGCATGGCTTTAAACAATGCTTCTTCTATTGTTTCTATGCCTGGGTTTCGTTGCATGCCAAGATAGTTTGCTCCACAATAGCTCAACAAGATGGCACATTTTTTTCGTTTAACACGATCTGTAGGATCAAATTCAACAGTACGTTTTGCACCTTGATCAGATTTTTCGTCCCAGTCAACCCACTTTCTTCGTTTCAGTGAACGTTTCAACTGATTTTCTTTCTTTACATCTTCCATGTTTACAGCAGTAATCTTAGCAGATTTATCTAAATTCGCAAGTGCTTCAGACATAGTGTCCGTAAAACTTTTATTATTTCGGCAGTTGATCTTTGCGTCACTCTTCCCAGAACATATAATTGTTTTTAGTTCTAAGTGTGTAAATCAAAATACTATAATTTATTTTCAATCAGTCTTAATATTTAAAAAGCAATAAAATTTACCAGGCTTTGCGTGAAAGAGAAATTTTTTAATAATTAGCATCACTTAATTAAGTAACTTTCATATAGTTAAATATGTATACATACTCTAAAAAGCATGTATATCCACGTGTTCCAAATTCTCAACAGCAAAACAAAAACAGCTGATTAGAGAATAAAGGAATTGTAGGTAATCAAATCGTGCATCACACAAGGGCTTCTTGTTTGCTTTCAAATAAAGGTGTGTACATACGACGAATTTTTGGAACAAAAGTGAAGGGGAAAAATAAATTCTGCACCAAAGCGATGATATATATCCTCTATATACTTTAATTACCTTTTCAGACAAAGACAATATCGGTGATTTTGACACAACCGTTACCACAGTGTCACTGTGTCTCAAAACTGCTTAATTATGTTTTGATTATACAAATGAATAGTTTCACTAAGTTGAAAAGTAAAATTTGTTGAAAATTCATGTTTTGGAACAAACTGCAATGTATGCAAATAGTTCTTGTAACTCCTTTTTCCATTCCTACAATGTGTCTTATTAAAGTTTAAACAAACCGTTTACAATTTGAAATTTACTGAAATCAGCTGTTTTAAGTTGGCGCGTAACAAAAATCACTTGAAACCTTTGTAACACCACCCAAAAAGTGCTGCCACAATGTCCAAAAAGATTGCAGCCTTGCTGCCTGTGACTTGTATAATTCTACAGCAATGTTTGACTTTGTTAAACTTCTATTTGGTGTAAATCAGCTGTTTTCGTATTCAGGAGCCAGTTGAATTTAAACAAAAAATTGAATATGCAAAACAAACAAAAAAAAAAAAAAAAAAACAAGTAATAAGCAGTTATCTTCTCCTATCCCGAAGTTGGAAGCTGTGATAAGGGCTGATGAGGGTTTGGAGTTCGAAAAGTGGGCAACTCTGATACTTTGAAGATGAGGGTATTTGTCCAAAAGGTGCATCGTAGTTACCTCCACATGACCGCATAGTTGACAAGATGGGCGGTATATTTTCTTCTGGAGCAACTGTCCGAGTAGTGTGGTTTCTCCAGGTGTTGATTAAAGACTTTATATCTGTGTTGAAAAACCACCCAGTTTTAATATTGATTAGATTTTAGGACACCTATGTTTGAACTGTGCATGTCCTTCTCTACGGAAGGAATTGTGGTTAATGACGGTGACGGCGATACAACATGAATTTTAATAGGGGTTTTAATGGGAAACAAACAACACAAAAAAGTTTTTCTAATAAGAAAATGAATTTTAACGGTGGGCTTGCATGGGATGTACTCCCTAGTAGTGGTCCGATTCGGCTGGTTCCGACAAATGTACTGTGTCTAGTTAAAAGAAAGGTTGGTGCAAATCAGCTCTCTAGCTCAATAAGTGAGGGACTAGTTTGCATACAGACAGACGTGACATGGCTTAATCAATTCGTCTCGTCGAGCTGAATCAAAAATACATGTATGTATAAACTTTATGTAGCCTCTTTTGTCACTACGTGAAGAGTATAAAAACTACAATATATTATTATTATATGTTGAGAATAAAAAAAAAGACTTTCTTTAGCTCCTTGTTATATATTGTACATATTTTATGATCCTTTTCTATATTTTTTACATATTTGTCGCCATATTGTCTCTCTAAGAAAAAATAAGATTTTTCACCTTCCTATTTTCGATCTTTAGAAAAAATTCACAAAAGAGCCACAAAACCTCCTTGAAATAGTTGAAAGGAGTTTCCAAGGACTCTGATCTGTAAATGTTGAGCTTTTGTGGATTGCACTTACAGATTTTAGCGCTTATTATGTTTGTTTTGATTCACTCCTTCAAATTGTGACATGTTTTAATTAACATTAGTGATCTCCTCCAACATCCTCTCCATGTTGAAAGAACATACTTTCAAAGAAAACATGATAACTAGTCATACATTGGAAGTGGTGCAAGTTTGTGTACTGGGCGTCCGATCTTGACATCGGCCACCTTGCCATCATTTCCATCAATTGTTGACGTCACTCGTTGTCTTCATGAATGATGACGAGTTCTCCAACAGCGAGATTCTGTTGTTTCTTTGTCCATTCTAACCGTTGTTGCAAAGTATGAATATAATCACATTCCCAAAGCGACCAAAACTGTTGTTTCAGATATGTAACCTTTTGCCATCTATCGAGGTAGCGCATCTTCTTTTCACAATCATCTTTGCTACTGTACAATAACTCCTCAGGTACTGACACAAATGAGGATCCAATCAAACTGCTTGAAGCTCTTCAAACGATAAATTTGCAATAACTATATTTTGCAAAACTAATGTTTTTGGTGACTTGACTGCTGCATCCCAAAGTCCTCCAAAATGTGGTGCTCTGGGGGGAATAAAACTGAATACTATACAATAATTTTTTACAATTGCTGTAAAATTGAATGCTATCGACTTGTTGATCATTTTCGCTTCAGCGCACTTTTTGAGGCTGCACCTACAAAGTTTGTCACGTTATCGCAAAATATTTTTCAGCAATACTACGGCGACTGACGAATCGGCGAAGGCCATGGAGAAACGCTTTTGTCGATAACTCTGTGACTAACTCGATGTGTATTGCTTTAGAAGCGAAACAAACAAATATAGCAGAGTAAGTTTTTTACGGTTGTTTGCCTCTTATCTTATATGATGCATAAAAAGGACCACAGAAATCAACTACTGTAACCAAAAATGGTCGCATGATGCGTAGTCTACCTGCTGGAAGTTGTCCCATAACTAGCTGCATAAGGCGAGGTTTATAGTGGAAGCAATGGGTGCATCTGCGTACCACTTTGCGAATGACTTCTCTTGCGTGCATCACGCAGAACATTTCGCGCAACATGGGCAGCAATACCATCGACTGTGGTATCCAAAAAATATATCTAGAAACCTCATATCAGCAGTTACTCATTATGAACTTTCATCCGATCACTCACCCGTTGATATCCTTTTACTCGATTTTCTAATAGTTGAGGATCGCCCGTATAGACGATCGTAATGACGATTGAGAATAGAATGGCAACAGCCTGCTACTGCTAAACAAAGGCTAAAAACTGCTAAAAAAACTAGTCAAAGCACTTTTAAGCGACCAGCTCGAGGCTCAAAGGCGCTATATCTATAACCTATCACCCACAAACACTACATTTTTTTTTTGGAAAGCACAAAAAACGCTAAAAACTCCTGTGGAACTGGATTCACCAACCATCTGGAGCACGTGTTCCAAACTAATCTACTTACAAACAAATTTGTCCTTCCTCACCAGACAATCACTAGTTCAGTAAATATGTCTCCATTAAAAACAAACTCAAGTGGAATTGAATCTATTATAAGGACTCAACTGAATCCCAAAAAATCTGCTGGTCATGATAGAATTGTGCCAAAAATGATATCTGAACTTCCAAACGCAGCAATAGTATTTCTCTCGTGTCTTTTTAAAGCCATCCTTCGAATTGGATACTTTCCAAAGCAATGGAAGAAATCGGTTTTCATAATGGTTCCATAGCTCGGGAAGGATAGGACATGTCCTTCTTCATACAGACCTATAAGTCCGCTTCCATGTCTTTCTAAGCTATTTGAGAAAGTTCTTAAAGCCAAAACACAAACACCATTTACAAACAAATAGTATAATATATAGTCATCAATTTGGTTTTCGAGCAAACATGGAACGATTAAGCAAGTCAACAGAGTTGCTTCGGAAATAAGAACTGCCTTTGAACTGCGAGATTATTGCTCAGCAGTATTCTTTGATGTAGCACAAGCATTTGATCGAGTATGGCATGAGGGTTTGATTTACAAAATTAAATGTTCAAATCGAGTGTTTGTAGTAAGATAGAAGAATATCATTACACCGGACAGCGGGCACTGCCGGTAGAATGGTCCTCTCTGAATAATGCACAAAAGGAAGGAATGAATTTATGTTGGCGTCTTTCCTTGATATCGAGGCAGCTTTCAACAACGCCAGAATTGAATCAATTTTACATCCAGCGATTAGCAGGTGGCTTATCAAAATGTTACGCTGTCGGGTGATAAACTCCGACCTGGGCCCTGCGACTATAAGGAGGAAGGTTACGAGAAGCACTCCGTAAGGAGGGGTTATATCCCCTCTTCTGTGGAACCTGGTTCTTAATAATCCTAAAGCAGAAAGGTTGTAGAGTCACGGCTTACGCGCATGATCTGGTTCTAAAGGTATCGGGTGAAGATCTATCCATCATCAGGGAACTGTTGGAATTCTTCTAAGCGTCACTCGGCGGTGGTCTCATCAGAATGGTTTTCGAGATTATCGTATATTGGTGGATCGCTGCTCAAGAGAAGCCAAATATCTTGGAGTAGATCTGGACTCTAAACTCTCGTGGAAGAGGAACGCAGAGGAAAGAATTATAAGGGCTTTAGGCGCTTTTTACGTATGTAAAAGAATGTTTGGGAGAAGATGGGGTCTTAAACCTTATATCATTCATTGGTTTTATACTGCGGTTGTTATGGTGGGAGGTAGAAAACACTAAGCATCATCCTGCTAGTAGTGGGGTTGCGAGCTGCAGGGGGAGAAAGTGACTACAGTGTGCCGGACCTAAAATGGAAGAATACTTTCAGTATTAGATTCCCGGAAAGAAATGATTTGAGGCAGGGTAATGCCATTAGGCAAGATGGGCTTTCAATCTATACAAACGGCTCCAGGACGGAAGAAGGTAGGGGCGTAGGCATCTTATCGGAGGAGCTGGCAGTCCGATTTTCCTTTCGTCTACATAATTGGAGTAGTGTGTTTCAGGCGGAGATCTATGCGGTCTGGAAAGCGATAAAGTTGATCAGTACCTTGGGAGAAAACCCTAGGAACGTATCGATTTATGTTGACAGCCAGGCTGCTATTAAGGCTCTGTGGCCCCATAGTATTAAGAGTAATATATCTAGCACACAGATACGATACATTGTTATTCGGGTTCTTATTCGAAAAACGTTTTTTTGTTGTTTTCACTATTTAAAAGAAATTTAGACAATATAAGTTTTTAATATAGGAGCGGTACATTTGTTGTCAGTCAAATCGGACCACTGGGGGAGCACCTCCTTTACAAACCCCAATCTGGTACGGAACCCTGCGTGTATGAATCAGACTCGTACTTGTCAGAATTTAGTAGCGGATGTTACAAGACCATTTATGGGTGCGTTGCAATCAACTGATAGACAACGTGACATCCGTAAGATCAAAAGCAACAACAACAGTTTCCAGCTCTACTTCATCAGTAAAAACGGTCAACACTAATGCCAACTTTGCCGACTTATTGACTGAGTTCGTGGAAATCACTAGGCGTTCAGTTTGTGGTACTGCCACCAACACAATAGTTGCCCATCAAATAGAAACTAAGGGACAGCCAGTACACTCTCGCCGACGACACCTTTCACCTGAGAAGCTAGCAGCCGCCCGATCTCAATTCGAATATTTTATGAAAGCCGGAATTTGTTCACCTTCCAGAAGCAACTGGTTGAGACCTTTGCACATGAAGAAGAAGAGTGGTGGCACCTGGCGAGCATGCGGTGATTATCGCGACCTAAATGCGTAAACGCTACCAGATCTCTATCCGCTACCATTGACAGATTACACCAGCAACTTATATGGTAGGAATTTTTTTTCTAAAATAGACTTGCTAAAATCATTTCACCAAGTGCCTGTCCACAAATACGACATACCAGAGACACCAATTACAACCTCTTTTGGATTATTCGAATTTAAATTTATGACTTTCGGCTTGTGCAACGCCGCACAAACCTTCCAAAGACTCATCAGCGAAGTCATGCATGGTTTGGATTATGCTTTTCCTTACATTGATGACATTTGCATTGCTTCTTGTTCGCCTGAGCAACACCGCAAAGATCTACAAGAAGTTTTTCAACACATACGGGATAACATACTTACCATCAATCTTGCCAAGAGTGAATTTGCAATAGCTGAACTTAAGATTCTCGGTTACTTAGTAGACTCAAAACCCGCAGTGATAAATGATCTAAAAACTTTTTACTGATGTTGATGTCAAATTCTTGCCATACGCAGTTTCGTATCAACACATTCTTCGGGAACTTACTACAGGCAATAAGAGAAATGATCGTATTCCACTGTCTTGGTCCGCAAAAGCCGAAAACGCCTTTCAACGATGTAAAGAGGAGCTGGCTAAAGCAGCAGCACTTTTCATCCTGAATCTGGTGCTTTACACGGAATTTTCAAACACAGCTGTAGGCGCCGGTCTACAGCAAAACTTTAATGATACTCTCCAACCATTGCGTTTTTATTCAAAAGCACTTACCATGGCATAGCGAAACTGCAGCGGTAATTTACAGCGATTTACCAAAAGGTTTGTCATTTTCGTTATATGATCGAAGGACGCGGATGTTACATCATCACTGATCACCGTCCACTAATTTACACTTTTCGTCAAAAGCTTGACAAGGAATCTCCCCGTCAAAGTTGCTACTTAGACTTCATCAGTCAGTTCACTACCGATATGCGCCACATTCGAGGCAAAGACAACGTCACTGCAGAGCTTCTATCGCGAATTCAAACAATTACAAAACCTATAGAGTATAGGGAGATCTCTACAGCTCAACAAAACGATGACGAACTGCAAGCACTGTTAATACAAAACTGTTTCATTAGTTTGAAACTATTTCCAATAACAGAATGCGATGCTCACAATTCTACTTGGCCATTTGAAGTTTTAAAGGGAACGAACAAGTTTTTCCAACGTTTAATCCAAGATCACAAAACCAACATCAACATCGATAGTTTAAAGACTACCTTTACATCATCAGTTGAATCATTTAATCCAACACCGACAACAGAACAAGAGCCACAAGCAATATCGACGAAACCTTCCTTTTCTGTACGATGGACCAAATTCGCAGGTAGTTTCATCTAGAAGTAATCCCTGATCTCACCAGGGACCGATAACGCGGTCCTTAGAAGATCATCTTTCAGTGTTGGTGGCAGGCTGTACAACACTGAAGATAAAAGGAGATCGAAAAGACACTCACACTCACTCACGGACAGCAACAAGAAAAGACCCACTTGCAAAAAATTAACTAAATTCGCAGTTTAACCATAAGTTTTATTCAATTCAAAGTTTAACCAATAAAACGATGTTAAATGGACAAGAATTGCCTAATATACATTATGCTTAGTAGCTTAATTAAGCTGTTTTGAGTTATGGTCATGCTCGCAAGCACGTAATGTATACAAATTTCAGTTACATTAATAAGAGACAAACTATTCTTCAATAGGATTTAACCTGCGATAGAAAGAGATAGAATACAGAAATATAGTTATTCCAATTATCTTTGTCTCCTGTTTGTCCAATTTTCTATGAATATGTACAATACTTATAGCAAAGACGATCAAAATGAGAGATTTTTATTTTTTAAAAATGTATTATAATTATTCTTAATAAATAAATAAATAATTGTTTGAAATCAGATTAATAATATAATATCATTGTTAAGAAATAATAGTTGTGTGTTTAAACGTATTATACTACTATTCGAAATTTTTTTTTTAATGCTCATTAAAGCATTATTATTTTGAAGTATGTTCCGTTAACGTCTAGGAATATTTGTCAACATAAAATGTGAAGAAGAAGAAGTTGTCGAAAGTTTCATTCTTCCTCTGTCTCCATACATCTAGTGGTTTTAGCTCTGTTGTACACAAGTAGTTTCGCATGTTACTTGTTCTACTATGAAGTAACAGATCATTTCAATTAGAATGGCACGTCAAAGATCCTGAATTGCTCGCCAAAGTATTTTTAAGGTTTCATAGAAGATATCTGCGTTGATTGTTCCTTCTTGAGGCATATACATACATAATACAGTCCTGCGATGGAAAAGCTTTTTGAATATACCTTTAAGACCCTCCAATTATGATGTGATTCGTCAAATATATGTTTTTATTTAGATTATAAAGTGCAGTTAATCGCTAAATGATGCCTTTCCGATCTCTGTTTAAGATACATTTTTAAATTGCTTCGAGGTGTTTGGAGATCTAGAGTGGCCTCCTTACGAACATTTTTAACATTTTTCTTGAAGATTTTCTCGATTGATTTCAGGTAACGACATAACGCTACTTGCTGCTCCTATAAAATAAAAATAACAATATTTGGAGGGCTTCTCGGCTTCGGTGTATTATCTGTTTTAGCGGTTGGTTGGTATCGCTTGCAATAGATGTTCAAAGGTTCCAAAACAAAAAGAACTCATACTGCTGAATATGTAAACACTAAATATCTCACATTAAGAGAGTTGTAGCTCTTTTCCATTGTGGAGATCTTAAGATCGTAAATTGGTAGACCACGTCATTTTGTCTAGCTGCTCATTTCCATTCATATTTTTATGGTTCTAAATTCTTCAGAAGTTATGTATTGGGTTGTTCAAAAAGTCTATGGGGTTTTCTTAATAGATGGTTCTAGGCGGTGATGCGATATGGTCGAGTGTTATGCTTGCAGTGGTTATTAAAACACGGAGAACTTGGAGTTTATGTTCAAAATGTATGCAAAATAAAGCACGCTAGAGGAAAATCAGGATGAAAACTCCATGCAGACTTCATTAAAAATTAGAATATATTTTATATTTAATAATAAAAATATCGGACAAGCAATATTGTATTTAAAATTTTCCAGGTAAAGATTCCTAACTGAAGATTATAACAATATCGTATACACTTCATCTGCTAGACTTACTGGTCATATGGTTTTTTAAAGTAAGTATTATCACTTTTCCATGATGTTTCTAACGCATAGAACATTGCTTTGTGACCTAATGAATACACATATATACACATGTATTTTAGAATGATGAAGTCAATTAGTGGAGACATATCATATCCTGGGCATAGAAGCCTTTTAGTTTTTGAGCTATCAAGCTGACTATACGAACAAGTATTGTTACAGTTTTCCCATAGCATACTACAATTAGAATCATATATTTGAATCCAGGTTTTGTGATAAACCAAAATTGATGAATAAAACTACTGTAAAAACATTTAAGTTATTTAAAATTTGGTAAACCAAAATTAATATATTTTTAATTTTTTTTTTTTTTTTTTCAATTTTTAAGATGTGATTTCATGTTTATTGAAGTTTTTTTTTTCTTGACTTGAAACAATTATAAAGTGAGGTGGTTCAAAGAGTAGTTCACTTAAAAAATATTTAAAAACTTACTCATACACAATAAAAACTTAACTAAGTAACTTAAAATTTTTCTTATGGATAAAAAGATTTTTAGTATTATATTTCTTATTTAAATTTAAAAATCAACAATAAAACTGAAATGCATATGAGGTATGTCAAATTTTCTTTGTAGTTCTTCATTTTGAGTATACTTTTTATTTTTATCTATTTTTTTTTATAAAAAAAAATGTACTAGCATCTTTAATTATAAGTAGCTTTGTTATACACTTCACAACACTAATGTAATGAATGCTTGATGATGTTGTTGTTGTAAGACATAACCGTGCATTAGAGCAGCCGAAATATGAAGTATGTACATCCCGCTTTTGAAAAGGAGACCTTTTATATTTATTGTATATGTAAAGTAAATTATATACAATACAATAATAATTATTTCAATTTTCAAAGCTATCACATGTGAAGTGTATATAAACTTTGGTGAGTCCAAAGTCAAAGTTTTATTTATTTATTAATTAATATTATTAATTACATTTTTCTTTTATTTATATGCTATATATAATGTTAGGAAACGTTTTTTTTTTTTAAGTTTGATTGTAATATAATAATGTATATAGGTAAGTATGTACGAATATTATTGAATATGTATATGTATTTAGCTTATTAGGAAACAATACGCGGAAACCTATTTTTTTATTTAACCTTTTCTTCTTTTCCTTTCGTTTAGAAGAAAATGTCTTATAATTTTTGCCATTGATTTTGTGCATTATTAAATAAAGTTACACACACATATATATACATATGTTTGTATGTTGGTATATTATTATATATAGTTAATAAAACTTTACGCAATTCTGTAATTTGTATTTAATACAATGTTTTTTTTTTTTAACACTGAAACCGTCGGAATCTCTTGTTTTATTAAATAAAATTTTTTATTCATAATTTTTATATCCTGTACCTTCCCTCGCATGAACATGACGCACGCATGTTAGAATAGTATGACACACCAAGAGAGAAGTAGTACTTGGAAATGGTGATAAATTGGATTACATCAAAACTACACACTACTTAGTGTAAAATGTATAACATATTTTTTATTGCCTTAAATTTTATCACCGCAAGCATGTTTCACTTAAATCATAATGTAGCACACACAAACTATCTAATTGTTATATGGTACAAATAAATATGTACCATACATACAAATGTATGTTTGTATGTAAATTGGACAAAAGTAAATCCCAAACTGTTCGGAAATACATTTATAGTACATTTGCCTTCATTATCAGTAAAACGATTTGACTGAACCTGTGTTGTATATATAATATTGTATGTACTCGTATGTGACTATAATTTGAATAAAGAGAAAAACATTTGTAAAACGTTTAGTAAAATTATTTCTTGTATGGGGACCCCTTTCAGTTTTTAAAAATATTTTAGTTTTAGTATTTGTTGCTAATTCCCGGATAGAACTACTACATATTCCGTAAAAATTTCAACTCTGTAGCTATTACGGTTTGCAAATCCATTCCTTCACGTTTTATGTCACGTCCCACTGAAACGGGATATCCTATGTCCGTCTCCTAGTTCTAAGCTACCTCCCCACCAATTTTCAGCCAAATCGGTTCAACCGTTCTTGAGTTATAAATAGTGTAACTAACACGACTATCTTTTATATACATATATTGTGAATCTAAACCATTCTCAGATCCCCTTGAACACACACAAAAAATTTCATCAAAATCGGTCCAGTCGTTTAAGAGAAGTTCAGTGACATACACACTCACAGAAGAATTATATATACATATTGTGAATCTAAAGCATTCTCAGATCCCCTTGAACACACACAAAAAATTTCATCAAAATCGGTCCAGTCATTTAAGAGAAGTTCAGTGACATACTCACTCACAGAAGTATTATATATATAAAGATATGCTTCGGGCGAATTTACAATATTATTCGGAATGAATTGAATCTACATCATATAACCCCGATAGATTGACCTCTCCAGGTCCCGGACATCCCACTTTACTATTAACTTCTACAATATTTTCTCATTTGATCGCTTTTAAAAGTTACGAGAAGTATATACCTAGACCAATCATCCGATGGTCGGGCCTACATGTCTAAAACGTTTTGTGCTTCTCTTTTGTTAAGGTAAATGCATACTTATCATATTATGATATTTATTCGGAATTCTTCAATCATCAATCGCTGTATACATAGTACGTACATATGTTTGCAAAACCAATATTTTAACGATGTCTAGTGGTGTGGCATTGAAGGCAGTTGTTGTCCTTAAAAAAAAAATCTGTGAACAGCGAATTGGTGACAATAAGGTGTTAGTGTTACAAATTCTTTTACGTTTTTTTTTTATAGTTTTACTGTGTTACAATATTTTTGAAATCAATTGTAATCATTTAGCGTTCGCTTTGTTTGACTTAATTTATATGGATGAACTTAATTTGAGTAAACGATCTGGATGTTTTACACGTAAGTGGGAACGCAATGTGTCAATGCGACTGTATGTTGCTGGACAATACGGGCACATTGAACGTTGCGCAGTATGTGAGTGAAAGTGATGCCATCTGTTTGTAACCTCCTTGCCACATGAACGACAACGCCACATTGTGCCAGGATCGCGAGACGGTGTAAACATGTTGTGATATGACATTTGATGATGTGAATTATGTCCAGCAGCAGAGCCTGCACTGTTCGGCGTAGTTGAGCAAAGAGATTGGGACGCATTGTAGCTACCACTCGTTCCAGTGTTACCATGATGACCATTGCCTGTTGTAGCACGTATATAGTTAAGAGGATGGTATTCATTCTTGAGAGCTGCATTTAGATGCATTCCAAACGATGGCGGTGGTGGAGATAAGGCAGACCCCACTGAAAGCGGCGTTGAAAGTTGTTGGCGCAACGAATCCGTGCCTGTGGCCAATAAAAAAGAAAAGAACATGTACAACACCCGAATTGGGCGAAAATAAGCCCAAGAAGAGAAAAGAGATTGGAATTTTGATTTTGTTACATTAAATGTTTTGTCATTTTTAAAAATAATCTTAGGGACAATCAAATTTCTAAATTTACATTTTAAGAAGTATTTAAAATAAAATACGTACGTAAATAATGGTAGTTAATAGTAAATAATAAAATAAAAAGAAATAATACATACATATGTAAAAAAATAAGCAAAAAAAATAAAATTGCAAAAATAAACGAATGCATATAGAATACTAAGTAAAAATTGATTAAGATGCAGTCCTTTATTCACGTATACATGTATGTATATAGTAGTTCATACAATAATAGTGGTGGTGACAAGCTAATAAGCACCCCTCTTTCCGATATACAGTAGAATTTTATTAATTTTTTCTAAATAGTTTGAAAATTTTATATTTTAAGTTTCCATTTTTATATCCTAAACCTACAAGAAAAAAAAAATTGTACAATTAACACACAAAACTAGGCAAATAAGATAGTTTTTACTATACACCTAGCAATGTCTGTGAAGCCGAGCGCCTTTTTCTCGGAAACTATAAGAGAAAAATTGAAATTTGTTATATAGGCTCAGTGGATTCTGGAGCAGACGAAGCTACTAATATGACGTAATATTTAAAATTTTCTCCATACTTGTTAAAAAGATTCTACTTAAAACACACACAAGAAAAAGATAATGTAATTGTTTCGTAAGTTTCAGTTTTAATTTGTGTCGAACCAGTAAATGAAGACTTTAATTTCTCTTGAAAATACTGTTATCAGTTCGTGTTTCACTTTATATTGATGTCACCTCTACTAAACAGATGATGATGATAGTAGAACGATATGTAAAAATATACGAAATTTAGTAAAAGGTAATAATTTAATTTTACATATGCAAGAAATAAAGTATTTTTGCAATCGTTTAAACAAAAAAAGGTTAAAATAAGGCAATTGAGATGCACATTTACATCAGCATGTCTACAAAATAGTAAGAAGACAGATCAGGAAAATTGTGGACCTTGAGTGATGATCAGACAAAAATATACATATAAGAATTGGATTAAGCATTTTATAAGGTTAGGGTGCCGCCATACAAAACACATTTTAGTTCTGCCATAAGACAGTTTTTAGAAGTCAACATATTTTATTTTTGCCGCTAATGTTTGCGGGAGTTTCCCTGTTGATAAAGATTAATTTTTTTTCTCTTTTCCCATTTGGAAACAATGAAAATTTTCGCACTTAAAAAAAAAATAAATTTTTTGGCATTTGTCAATGAGAATAAGACAATTTTTATTAATGGAAACCTTAGCAAATATTATAATATGATTAATAACAATTTCAAAAATCTGTACTACAAAAAGTGAAATTTAAAATGTAAGTTTTTATATCATAAAAATAATTTGAGTTTAAAAAAATATAAAACTTTTATATTCTACAAGATTAATTAAAATGTGCTAAACATTTTGATAAAATTTTTAAACATTTCATAAATGTTTGTTGATTCTAAATTTTGATTATATCCTGTTCTGAATCATAATGAGATAAACAACT
Organism: Amiota minor; assembly: GCA_037043295.1. NCBI lineage: Eukaryota > Metazoa > Arthropoda > Insecta > Diptera > Drosophilidae > Amiota > Amiota minor. Next base: position 145,242 of record JBAMAW010002569.1, on the reverse strand, counting down.
GTCTGCATCATCAAAGGTTCGAGTTACCTGTCCTTCTGTCTGCAATGGTTTCTTTGTCTAAATATTTCAATTTTTACATGGTCGTCTTATTAAGAATTTTTTCAATAATTTAATTTAATTTAATTTAATTTTGTGCTCAAATAGACTCTAAAGAAATCTAGGTTTATAAATGTGTTTTTGTTTGCCTTAAGTTAGTGCATCATCAAAACTACTTATATAAAATATAATTAAAATTTCTCAATAAAAGTGATCTTGAGGTGTTTGTTGTGTTTCACCAAATGAAAAAAAAAAAAAAAAAAAAAAAAATCATTTCGGTCGAATAGTGTTTTTATTTTTTTTATAGGAAAACACCTTTTTTGAAAGGGTATTTAATGAAATTTTTCAATTTAGAGTGTGTGTTAGAATTATTTGCCATAGATAACATTTTATGTTAGAAAATCATCCTGGTAAACAATTAAAAATGTTGTTGTAAATTCAAGATCATGGTTTAATATGATAAGTAGGTAATCAATCAATTGTTACAATTGAAATATATGATATCATATATATGATGATATGATGAAAACAGAATTTCTATTTCCATTTCTTCGAAAACTGTTGGTATAACTTGTATTTGCTAGCTGAAGGCCCTGGCAGCCATGGCTAATTTTCTGTTAACTTCTAGTTTTAACTTTAAGTTAGCATTATATAAATAAATAACTTGTATTTGTATTTGAAAGATTAGTGTTATATAATTTGGTAAAAAAAACTTAAGATTTTGAAATTTTTAAGATATACAATTCGACGGACTAAACTCATTTATTGTAATTCTGCTCGCTATGATCATGACAACATACACTTTTGTATATAATATCAGAGTAGAATAAAATGATTTATATGACAAAATTGAATTGTGTTATATTTATTGATAAGATACTAACTATTGTACTTATAATCACTTATAATAGTTAGTTTACTCTAAATAACAAATAAAATGTTATGTTGGTTGATGCATTCCAGCGTGCTTATAAACATATACCTATATACTTGTATATGTATACATACATATGTATTATGTATATAAGTATTTATATATATATATATATTATAGAAAAATAATAAAAATAATTTAATTTTTGTTCTTCGCGTGCTTTGAATTTTATGAAAATGTTTCTGCTAAAATCAATAACATACATATGCATATCATATCATATATCATAAGATAGAAATAATATTTGTTAAATAAGAAAAACACTAATAAAATATTATTGTATTTGTGCAGATTTTTTTTTTTTTTTTTTTTTGACTGATATGTATGTAAAATACGTAAATAATTTTAAATAATAAAAGAAATTGCTGTGTTCATTATTATTTCTTATCATTTATGTACTCTGTATATTGTAGATAAAATAAATATACACACTCACATTTTTTTTTTATATTTTTTTATTATAAGTATATTTTCTTTTTGGGTGTAACTTAAGTGCGATTTTTATTATTGTTACTATTAAGACTTAAAATATGAAAATATTTCAAAATTAAAAACAAAAAAAACAAAAAAAAAAGAGAGAAAAAAGCAGGAAATTGGGCCGTTCTATTAGTTTTACCATATATATGTGTATTGAATGTTAAGAAATTTGAAAAATATACTTTGCTTACATACAAAAAATCAGCACCTTGAAAAAAGAATTTCATTTCATTTTGCTGTCATCATCATCATCATTTCTATCATCATTCTTATTAAATTACAATATTATTATTACTTGTTAAATTTTTTTTATTAGTTTGTTATGTATTAAAATAATTAAGTTGATAACAACAACAGTTTAAAAAAAAAAATTTATTTTGGTTTAAAAAAAAAAAAAAACAACAAAAAAAAAATATATAAATATAAATATAAATTATTATATATATTATTATTATTATTAGTCTTGTAAAATTGTTATTATACTACAATTTATTATTATTTTAAAATAGAAATTATTGATATCAAAACACAAAAATATGCTGGTCGGTTCTTTTTTTTTTGTTTCTTTTATTGTAAATTTTTATTGTACAATAATTTTGTTACTTTTGCCTATGAAATAAATAATATGTCTTTTAAAATTATGTTTTTAATATATATATATATATATTTTATTACATAAATATTAATGTTTATATAAGTAAGTATATTGTGTATTTGTTACAGTTTTGAATGAAACTTGTCAAATAACAAAATGCTTTAATTTATTTATAAATGTTTATATAATTAACTTTCCGCTTCTTTCTTACTTAATTTAATTAATTAATTATTTTAGTATCTGTGCGTAGTCTTGTCTGTTTGTATAAACTGTATTTTTGTGTGTGTTAGTTTTACTCGTGACTGTAGTCACACCGATCAAAGTCAAGTTTGACTTACCATAAAAATCATAAAATATTCTTCTATTGTAAAGACCGAAATTATTACAAATTTTTGATTTATTTTTTATTTTTTTTTTGTTTTTGCATTAATTTAAATTAGATCAAAGTACCCCAAATTAAGTATGTAAGTTCAAAGATCGTTGTTCGTATATGTTGTGTGTGTAAAAATAAGCCTATAAACTTATTTTCCAACTCTTAATTTACAGTAATGTTTACAACGATTATTGGACAAGAAGTTCAAATTTTGGGAATATTTTTAATCTCATCATTACAAGAATGTAATTTGTAATGTATTTGGATGGAAATTGTTTTATTTTTTTTTTTAAATTTTAACGACAGTAATTCATTATTTATTATTTAAAAAAACTTTGTTAGACATTTTATTTTTAGTTTTTTTTTTTTTTCTATATTGTCTATCTTATATGCTAACAGATATGCTAACAATGCTGGTTTTTATTAATGTATGTTTTATATTGTATATTATTAATAATAAAGAAATAAATAAACAAAAAAAATAATTGTAAATATAAAATTAATAAGAAAAACTAGTTATATTGCACATACGGTTACAATTCATATTATTTATCTTTATCAATTTTATTCGTATTTCATTTTATCAAAATGAAAGAATTGATTGTTGTTTTTTTGAAAATATTGTATAATTAAAAATATTTGGATTTAGCACCACCATTTACTATTTTAATACCATTTCCAAAAACCAAAGAAGTTTTCAATCAATTTATCTGGCTGTTTCTTGTTTCTCTTTATACATTTCACATAGAATATCAGTCCGTTTCTTTACGAAATATTCTATCCGTTTTTTTTTTTTTTATCGAGATGTAATTTTACTCAATAATTACTCGAACTACTATTAATGGAGGGAGGGATTGGATTATATATATAACGTACACCGGACTTTTTCGTAATGAACAAAAGTTAATAACTTGTCTTATTTTCAAAATATTTGTATCTTATTTGGCACAAAATAATTTTCAAAAGAAAATTGGTTTACCAATAATTCATTTTATTGCTGCTCTCGTTAATCCAATCTCCAATCTCTTGGTATTTTATAAACAAACAAAAAAAAAAAATTTATACATGGTATCCTATTTTGTGATTGAAAAGTTTTTCCTTTCCTATTTTTTGTGTATTAATATTATATAATATTATTAACCCCTTTTTTTTTTGTTGTTGTTGTTGTTGATTTTTTTATTATTTTTATTTTCTTAAAAATATTAATTTTTTTTTTAAATTTTGTTTTAAAGTGGGTCAGTATTTTTTTTTCATAAACTGTATCCACTACAACTGGAAATATTTTATTTATTGATGACGTAACGCTTAAGTTTGCTCGAAACTAGTACAATGATCTATTGACCCGACTAAAATTTTCTCAAATTAATATGCTGAAAGTCGTCGAATGAATAGAGAAAACTTATGTAAATGGATCTTTGCATATAGTAAATTTTTGCTTTGATTGGATTGATTATCTTAAAAAGTTGAAGAATTCTAATTTGACATATAATTAATAAATGTTTTCTCATCCATTTTTTTTTTTTTTTTTTTTGGTTTTAATAAATGATCTCGAAGATTGCAATATTTTCATATCATAAGCCGAGACAACTGTAAAATTGTATGCTATGTCAATATAGATTCTGGTAGTAGTTTTATAACTTAGTAACTTAGTTCTTAGAGCCCCCATAATAAAGAATAAAGAGTAGTAATCTTTTCATTGTCTTTCTATTAATTTGGAAAATCTGTAAAAACAAAATAAATATATGCATTTAACTATTTCTGATTTTGATGAAGTTTTATCCATGTTCACCTTTCTCACTCTTTACCCACTTCTTATAGGATACTTGTACTCCTACATGAGTGAAAGGGTATCTAAAACATTCTTTTGATCAGCATAACATCGCAATTTAATCCATTCGGGTATCTGATTCCCTACACAATTATTTTGTACGTAGACTTTTCTGTTAGATTTTTAGCAAACGAAGATTATCGATTTTTGGAAATAAAAAAATCCCTACTATTGTACTTTCTCTCCTTTATACCACCTATAGTAAAGGTAATGAACAATAAAGAGTTCCGAAACTATCAATTGGATGAAAAATATTTGTAACTCTCAAAACACATAATTTCCCCATAAATGGTAGGTATCACATGATATATTGTAGTATAAAATTTTAAATGTCTTGCTAAGCATAATAATTTCGACAATTGTTGCTAATGAATAATCAATCATTCCCTCATAGTAAGTTTCGCAATTATTGGGGTAAAGGTTTTTGAAGGATTGATTTCTTTTTTTTTTAAAACTATGAATTTAATAAATATTATTATATATCATTAGACAATATTCAATTTTTTTTTTTTACTACAATATAATTAATAATTATAATTATAAATACAAAAAAATGTAGTAATAACAAACAGATAAAAATAAATTTTATAAATAAAACTTTACAATTTCGGTAAAAAAAAAATTCTTTTTAAATCGTTAAACACCCCTTTTTTTCTATATTTTTTTTTTTTTCTTAAAAACCATGTAAGTTTCAATGAACATTGAAAGTACAGTAAAAGGAATATTTTAATGAAAACATTGTAGAACTAACTGTTAAAGAACATTATATTGAATGTGGGGTTACTTAATAGATACATACAATATTAATTAAAAAATAATGAAATAGTTTGTACAAACTTTAAATTGCATTGAAAATATAACATGTATTCGTTTTAGAAGTCAATAACAATATGATCTTAGTATTAAATTTGTATTATCATCAAAACTGTATCAACTAAACTTTTCATAATGAGATATTCTTGAAAGTATGTACATTATGTATGGATATACGATACATAATATAAAAATGTAGGTATTGTTATTCTGCAAGTCGTACGATATTCACACAAACAGAACTGTTAAGTGAGTATAATTTCCTATAAAGAATTATAGATATAAAATCATATATGTACATATACATACTCGTATAAACCTCCTGGAGTAAAGTCTCGAGAAAATGTAATTTTAAATTAAATGCGATTTGTATCCGTGTTTCGGCAGCACATGGAAGCAGACTTGTCAACTGAGAGGTATGTATATGAGGTTTGTTGAATTAAGAAGACTTTTCCTTTTTTCATACAGACTTATTGGATATATTCCCAACATATGTTGGTATAATTTTGCATTTTTTTTCTTTTTTTTTTAGATAAAGAAGTGATACGTTTTTTTTAGCTCGTCTTCGATTTTTGCATATTCCACAAAATGGATCAAAGAATCTGTATTAATTTATTTGGGAAATATAAAATTAAGAGATCCAAAGCTCTTAAAATGTTTTCTGTGGTATTTTCCGAGTCTACCTTGATCAAAAAATTTATAAGTGCTACAAACTCTTTACAGTAGATTGAAAAGGTGTTAATAACGATGCCCGACCTGGACGCCAAGAACCGATCAAAACGTTGAAGCAGCGAAGAATTAAGAATCGTCGAATCAGTATTAGAGAAATTGCTTATGATGTCGGCTTATCGGTTGGTTTATGCCAAGCAATTTTTTCAGAGGTTTTTCGAAAATGTTAAAGTAATATTTGAAATATATAATAATTTATGAATAACGATTGTTTTCCATTTTTAATGCGTTTTCTCGGTAATTGTGACTATTTATAATTTTTGTTCTGAATCTGACTTTTAATTATACCCCTAAGTTGATAAGCCTGCTTATACAATAGAGATACTGATCACAATTGTTGAGTGCCTTCTCCAGATACACTAAGACGGGATACCAAAAAACCAATGAAATTGTTGTTGGAAAACGTACAAAAGCCAGACTTGCTGTCTCTGGATAACAACAACAATTTCGTGATGACAAAATTTCGTCCGCCAGTTCCAGTCCAGTCCAGTAATAGCACGCACATTTCTGCTGAGCTCGTTTTATTTAAAATAAATTTATCGAATAATTTACTTCCAGAATCTACAGATGTATGCGTACATATATATTTATAAGTATAATAAATGTATGTTTCTAGTGCATATAAGTATGTAGTACTTAAGAATGTATATGCATTTATAGTGCTTTTCTCAAAAATTTTTGTTAGATGTGCATGTACTTATGTATGTTATTTAATGAACAACAAGTAGAATTAGAATTTAAAGAATATAAATGTATCTATTAATAAATAAATTTCGATTGAAAGATTTATTCACTTTACATACACATAGTTCGGTTTGGTTCGGTTTTTGTAATTTTCATAAAGCACCAAAAGTACGATAGTAACCCTAAGCCTCAGTTTTCAAAATGAAGGGCAACTTTGGAAGATGATATTGTATAATATGGTAAGTTGTAGTAGTATTACATCTATTGTAGTCATGTTCTGTCTGGTAAATCACTTTTAAGTTTACTACAATATTTAGAAGGTTGATATTGATATTTCAATTTTACATTATTTACTTTATTTTTATTTTATTTTTTTTTTTTTAGCATTTTTTAGCTAGGATCATTTTGGCTATATATATTTACTATATAATTGAAATATTATTTTATATTTTAATTTATAGTAATATAATATAATTGACAGACCATTTTGTGTGTTTTTATTTTTAAGATAATTTTTACCTGTATTTCAACTAATTTAGGCTTCAAAATTATTAGGGATACAGGGTTATCATATGCGTCCAGAGAGCTGACTAAGACGCTCTGTTTTGTTTAGTTTAGTTGAAGAATCTGTTGTTCATATTTTATCTGAATGACGAACGCATTGAAGAAGAGAGAGCGAGACATTGAAAATAATCATAAATCATAGTCATTGTTAATTTTCCAGTTTTTGAGGTTAAGATTTGTTTATGTTGCACATCCGTAGCCGATGTTTCAGTCGGAACTGGACAAGGAGGGATAACTTTTGGATTTTTTTTTAATAAAGCAATATTATTGTAAGAATTGATCGTACAAATGCGAAATATACTATTCTAAAATATAAAGATGGGTAAATGCAATTTCTATTATAATCAGAACGTTCATATTACTACCCATATTACAATATATGGATAAATCGAGTTTTATTGTTTTTATGAATTACAATAATTTTTATTAGCCTTATTCCCAATATTATGCATTATTTTGCAATTGCAAACATTTCTCATCAATTTATGAATTCACGGAAACTTCTTGTTTTTATATTCTCATAGGTCATTCATTACACAGGTCTGCATGGAAAAAACTGCATAGGGTTTTTATATATTTTCTTATAGATTTTCACGTGGCAAAACCGAAAAAAATACAAAAAAAAATCCATCACGTTTTTTTTTTTTCCCTTCTGTTGGATGCTCAATCGAGAAACCAGTGAAGGAAATCAAAAAATAACTATACGTGATGGGATATTCTGATAATCATTTTTAGAATCTGTGATCTTAAAAATATATAATTCCGTAAAAATATCCCATGCAGCAAAAAAAATTTTTTTTTGCAGACCTGTGTTATTTATGAAGGAATCTTTTAAAGAACTTTACGAATTTTAGGACGTATCTTTTTTCTTTTTACTTGTCACTTATTATATTGGGTAAAAAAAAAAATATAAATTATTATAGGTAAAATTTTAAAACTTAGAGGATGATGTTAGGAGATTAATGTCAAAATTATTTCGTGGAACTCGATGATGATGGTTCCGCAAGGCCCAGGGTTTACAAACTGTTGTGCTTTAGTTTTGTATTGTATAATGTGTCTATTTGTGTGAAAGGTATGTAATCTTCGGTTCAACCGAAGTTAACCTCTTCTTTGTTTGCTATTATTATTTGGATTACATGTATATAATATATACTGTTCCTGTAGAAGCAGTACTTTTTCATATTCTTACTCATTCTATGTTTCATGTTTCATGTTTTTTTGTTTTGTTTTTTTGTTTTGTTTTTGTTTTTTTGTTTAACTGTTTGTATTGCACTTATTAGTTATCATTATTTAGATTTAGTAATTTTAGTTATCGTTGTCGATTTTGTTGCATTTGAAATGCACATTTTTTGCTTTTGACTTATAAAATATTATCATTGTCATCGATGACAATTGTTGCATTGTTATTGTTGTTATTGTTGTTGTTGTTTTGGTTAACATCATTAGAATTTAAATTCTGACGAAGATTATAATAATAATGAAAGTCATCTAAATTATTATTATTGCTGTTGCTCGTCTGTGAATAATAATTAAATTGTTGCCTATTCTGTGGCTGCTGATCATGGTAATGATATTGTTGCTCTTGTTGTTGTTGTTGTTGTTGTTGTTGCTTTTTCCGCTGGCTTGTAGTATATTTAGTTGGGAAATTTATTAAATGCTGTTTGTCATTTTGATGTTTATTAAGTGTATGATGATGATGATTCAATGATTCATAGGCGGCACCGCTAATGCTGACACTATTATTGTTGTTGTGAATTAGATTGTCAGCATAGTTCCAATTATGTATGAATTGACTATATCATTTACTTGTTGCATTATGCTGATGCTGTTGTTGTTGCTGTTGTTGTTGTTGCAGTTGTTGCTGTTGTTTTTGTTGTTGCAGTTGATGTTGCAATAAATGTTGTTGTGCCAAATTATGAGCATGTTGTTGTTGCTGCTGCTGTTGTTGCTGTTGCTGTTGAAATTGTTGTTCACGTTGTTGTTGTTGATGAGCTGCCTGTTGTTGTTGTTGTTGTTGGTGAGCTGCTTGTTGTTGTTGTTGTTGTTGTGCTGCATTAAAAGCAGCAGCTGCAGCAGCCGCTGCCATTGCTGCCTGCGATGCAGCTGCAATTTGTGTTGCAGTTGGAGATTGAGCTGTTACGGCACCCAATATATTATCAAATTTACGGGTGTCCGGGTTATACATCGGATGCTTGAATTTACAATGCGTACGCAGATTGTCGCTGCGCGTGTATGTAGCACGACACAACGGGCACTCGAAGCGGCCGGGAAAGTGCACATGGTAGTGATTGCGAATATGTGTGACGACTTTGCCGCATAATTTGCAACGATGCAGATTGCAGCCACCGGAGAGACGCTCAAAGGTGAGACGCATGTGCCAGGCCTTTGAACCTGAGTGTGAATTTCGATTTTCAGATATATAGTTTGTTTTTTGTTTTGTTTTTGTTTTGTCATATAATTTTTATGTTTTTTTTTTTTTTAGTTTCGTTTTTTTTATATTTTTTTTTCACGCGTAAAGAAAAAAAGAAGAGAAAAACAATGTGTTTGTTGATGATTCACAGAAACAAAAAAATATGTATATATATTTTTTAAATTGAAATATTTTATATATGTATATGTAAATTTATTATAAAATAGGAAAAAGGTTAACTTTGGCCTTGCCAAAGCTTGGTGAATACACTTCACATAAGTTATTTTGTATATTTTTTATATAAAAAAAAAAAATTTAAATAAAATTCTTGTGTTGCAGTAGTACCATGTACGAGGTGTGACAATTAAGTAACGGGACTGGTCTGTAAAACATACTTTATTGAAAACTTATTACAAATAACAATTAATCTCCTTCAACATACTCCCCTTCCCTATCTATACACCGCTGCATGCGAGTTTCCCACTGGTTAAAGCAGTGCTGAAAGTCACTAAGTGTTAGACTCCTTAGCAGGTCTGCCGTTTTTGCTTTTACCTCTTCAACCGACTCAAAACGTGTTCCCTTCAACGAACTTTTGATTTTGGGGAACAGGTAGAAGTCGCAGGGAGCGAGATCTGGTGAATACGGTGGGTGTTCGAGCACGGTAATTGATTTTTTCGCTAAGAACTGCTTCACAGAGAGTGCATTGTTCTGTTCGGGAGTTAGGTTTTTTGGCACCATTTTGGCACACACTTTTGTCATTTTCAGATCTTCATGTAAAATTTTTCTCACTGTCTCTTTGTCTACATTCGACATGCCTGATATCATCCGAAGACTCAAACGCCTGTCTTTCCGAACAATTTCATTAATTTTTTGAACGTTTTCTGCAATTCTTGATGTCACAGGGCGTCCAGTCCGTTCCTCATCATCAACTTCTTCCCGGCCCTCAGAAAATCGTTTGTGCCATTCGAAAATTCTAGTACGTGACATGCAGTCATCACCAAACACATTTTTTAGCAATTGAAAACACTCACTTGAAGGTTTTTTTAATTTTACGAGAAATTTTAAATTAATTCGCTGCTCGATTTTTAAACTAATCATTTTTCCGGCACTTCTATTACACAACACTTTACTCAAACTAGGTTTAAAAGCAAACTAGACTAGACAGAGAGTCGGGATCAAGTGGATTCTGCGCAGAAGGAATCAAGGTCACTCACCATCCATCCCCACTCTTAAAGCTAAAGACAGACGACTGTGGTATACTCAGTCCCGTTACTTAATTGTCACACCTCGTATCCCCATACATGATAGAATTAGATGGTATAGTAATAGTATAAAAAAAAATTGAAAAACACAAATCAGATGAATATCTTCCGATAGATTATATAAATGATAGACAGACAGACAGACGGACTGACTGACTGACATATGAAAATAACTGAATTCTGAAATTGATTCTTTTGGCAACACTTTGCAAACTTTTGCCTAAAATGATGTAAATATGTTTAGATAAATAAGTAAATAGACAACACACTAAGTTTGAAGTGTATTTATAAAAAAAAAAATATTTTATTGTTTTTTATAATTTTTTAGTAAAATGTATTTAATTAAGTGAAAATGCAAATGTACTAAATTGACACAATTTTAATTGTATAAATTTTATAATTTTTTTTTTTTTTATTTATATATAAAAACAATCACAAATAATAATAATAATATATCTGATAATCTAATAATTTTTCAATACAACATATTCTTTTTTCGAATTTTGCATGTTTTTATATATAAATATATAAAGATTTTTTTTTTATATAGAAATATATAAAATAAACAAGAAAAATAAATAAAATTTTCGCAAAAATTTTGTTACACCCAAAAAAAAAAAAATTATAATAATAATAATAATAATAATAAATAAATGAAAATACGAAAGAAGTCGGTGAACGAAAAATGTTTTTTTTTAATCAACTTGAATCAAAGTAAATCAATTAGAATGTTTTTGTTTTTTTTGTCTTTTTTTTTGTCTTTTTTTTTATTGCAAACAATTTGTTTTTATTATTATTATTTTTGATTTGTTATTTTCTTCAGGTTTTTATTTTATAAAATTCTTTAACCAATAAAAAATTTATTCAAATTCAAAAAGACCCTTATAAATTATTTACAATACTAATGGGTACATGATTAAGGGAGTTAAGGTGCTTGAATTCGTACGTAGAAATAAACCTTATCCAATTTTTTTTTTATTTTCTTTTATTATTAAATTATTATTTGTTATCATGTAAATATTATTTTTTTTTTTATTATTTTTTTTTTGTTTTTTTTTTTTGTTTTTGTTTTAAGAAGAATCAAATGAGTTCTTAGGAGAGAGAGAGAGAGAGAGAGACACACACAGAGAGCAAAAAATTGATTATGTATGTATTTTACTACATATATGTATATTAATATTTTTTAATGAAACCAAAAAAAAAAAAAAAAAAAAAGAAAGCATCATTCAGATTTTATTTTTCTTTCATTTGTAACCCAAACCAACGAATTACTTGAAAAAATTGAATTACAATATAAAACTCAACAACATTGCAAGTGAGATAAAATATTGATTGATGTATTATATTTATATGAATTCATAATAGTATGGAGGTGATATTTGGTTGGTTGATATTATTGGTTAGAAACTTAACTTAAATTTGCATATTTTACTTATTTTACAATAACTTTTTTTTTTTTTATAAGAAAATCAATTAATTTACTCAACTGAATTTATCAAAATTTCAAAATTGTTTCAAAAATAAATGAAAATATTTTGTAAAAATAATTAAAAAAAAAAAAATATCATAGATTCACAGAGATAAATTGTGAAAAAAATTAATTTTTTAATATAAAAAAAATTATTTATTTTTATTTATACATTTATACAGAGAGAGAGAGAGAGAAAGAGAGAGAGAGAGAGAGAGTTTAAGAAACGGAGAGGATGGAGAAGCAGAGAGAGAGAGAAGTGGTTTCAAAAATGGTAGAAAATTTTTATAATATTAAAAAAACAAAAAACATTCTTCAACACCCCTCCTTTATTTTCTTTCAGTTTTCCTTTGTAAAAAATACTCTCACTGTGTTTGCAGTACGCGTATAACGGTTTTTATACATAATAAAAATAATGAAATATTATAATACTTACATATATTATTTTATGGTTATGAGTAAGTAAAATAATCAATATATTGTATTATTATTCAATAATATTCAATTCAATTCAATTCAATTCAATTTGGCCAATTTCTGCTTTTTCCCCTTTTTTTTTGTTTTTGTAAATTTTTTATTTTAATAAGAAAAAAAGAAATAATATTAATATTAATATTAGTAATAAACAAATAATGATAAAAATTATAAAATAAATTAATAATAATATTTTGTTTATGTACATAGGTACGAAAATAACAAATGCCTTTTTCATCGCCAAAGGTGTCTTCACAACCGTGGTAGAAAAAACTTTCGGAAGTAAGTAGTTAGTCGCTAACCGCTATGATGGCTTAATAGACATTGTTCTAGACTCTTCTTGATCATAAATATCTGAATTTTTTGCTAAAATACATCTAATGAAAATCATATTAAGGATAAGAGGCAAAGAGAATGCAATGTGATACTTTAAAAGGCGATCCTAACATAGAAAAATATAAGCAACGACATAATAAATGGGAAATCTAAGTAATATGAGCTTTCAATAGATCCTACGTTGACAGAAAAGTGCTGAAAAGGATAAAACGCAAGCAGATCGAGAACTTCGGAAAAGGAAAACTACAGCACTCCTTCTTCAAAAAGACAAGAAATAAAAACCCAATCCAGACTTCTGGGAAGCACTCAAAAATAATTTGCTATATGTATTAACAGTTTTCTATTAAAAGCTGAAGGCTTTCATAGACATAGGAGATTGAAGATCTTGATTAGCTGATGACAGCAAACGACATCTCCACCGTCTTAAAAATGCCAGGTTTGCAGGCAGAGGATGCCACTCTTAAAACAACAGAAAATAAAATTGAATGGATAATCTGTAAAATCGGGTAAGTGCTACTTATACTCGCACACGGAGTGTTCCGTACCATATTGAGGTCAGTGAGCTCAGAGTGTCCTTAACTGGTAAAAAAAGGGGTGACAAAAAAAGTGTGTCTCTACTACACCAACTTATGCTGAACAAATGCCGAACAGATATTACCGCAAAGTCAACCTGATTTTAAGACTCTGCTCTTTGGCAGCAATATTTTCGAATTTCAAACAAAATATGACATTATCCAATAAAAGTGAATACAAGTCACATTAACGGCAATCTAAGAATGTTCGGGGACTTCAATGGAGTGTAGAAACGACAAACTGAAAAAGACGATAAATACCAACATATAACATGGTTAAGTTAATTGTAGCAAGCACGGGAAATAAAACGACTTTTAGAAGACTAATAACCCATGCACAGTGATTAAAAAGTAGATTGCTTTTGTAATTACTTTTGTAATCAGATTAAAAGATTATTATATACAACCATCACAGGGTAAATGATGTTGTTGTAGAAAAAAGATGAGTAAAACTCAGATTATTTATCATAAACTCCTTTTTAATAAGCTGGGCTGCTAACTTGTTGCCCAGGGCAGCGACATTTTTTGGCCAGTGCTGCCAGATTTTCATTTGCTTTTTGTTGCGAGCCAATATAACAAAACCCCTATCATTATCATGCTTAGTAAAGTTCAAATAGTAAATTTTTTTCTTAAATTTTTATAAAACACGAAGCAGGAATGAAAAAGGGAACTGCAAGATCTATTTCCACACACTGCAAATTGTTCTAAATCATATGGTTTCCAAAAATTATACGTATAACCAGAAGAAAAAAGTTTCTCAAGGTTAAAGAGCTTCTTGAAATATTTGGACATCATATAAAAGATTCCATCTCTTCTTGCTCAGGATTGATAGATTGTAGAACGAATACACACAGTGTGTACAGAAATCTGACATTGATTCCGGATATCAAATTATTCAGTTAAATATCTTTTCGATAACCTTTAATTGCAGGTATAACGTCGGAGACTTAGGAACTTCTGGAGAGCTAAGCATGTCCACCAGAAGACGAAAATAAAAATATTTAACGCTTGTGTGAAATCTGTCTTGCTATATGGCTGTGAGACTTGGCATACTACAACTACTAACATATGGAAACTACAAACGTTCGTACTATTCTGCGAATCTGGTGGCCAAGAACTATTACCAATCAGCGACTCTGGCAAATCTGCGAGCAAGACCCAATTGAAATTGTGATACGGAAACGAAAGTACGGTTGGCTGGGACATACCCTTCGCAAAAATAGCGACGAAATACCCCATCCCATATTGGAATGGAACCCTCAAAGGACGAGGTCCAGAGGAAGACCGAAATTGACGTGGAGACGAACTGTTGCGGCTGAAACAAGAAAATCTGTGAGCGTACTTCGCGCATTAGCACGCAATAGGAATAGATGGAAATCCTTTGTTAATCAGCTTTGTAAATAGACTATGTTTATAATTTCTTTAAATTGTAAATACGTCATAAATAATAATAATAACGTCGGACAAGCAAGCAGACACTTTATTTATAGATTCTTTGGCTTCTATATATTAATACTAGAGTACACAGCCCGGCGTCGCACAGGCAACCGAAATCCTTAAACTTGTGTGATCAGTACGATCATGAATAGAAAAGTTGAATTATATTTTTGGTCTTTCATTCTCGCTTTCCCCTGCCGCTTTTTTTTTTGGACAACCGGACAGACACAGAAAAAATTCCAGTGACGACAAATGAACAGCAACGTACACCTGGCCTTGTCTTCAGTATTATTGTATTATAGAGTCTTTCAATTTATTCAAAACAATTTGTAGTGCGTTGCACAGCACTTGAAATACTTTTGAAAAAATGAGACGAATCGAATAATTTAATTCAAAAATTGGCATAGTATCCTTAGGGTTTTAACGCAGGCGACCTGATTAATTTAAAAATATGTCTCTAAGCTTTATATGCAACAATTGATTCACCAATTACGCGACAACTGCCCCAAATATCGGATCTAAAACTATCCTATGTCCAAGGCGGGAACCAACTATTCACATACAAAAAATTTCATTGCAATCAGAAGAATGGTATTGCCGCGCATAAGACTCGAACAAACAAACAAACAAAGTTTAACTTTTATATAATAGATATACATACATATTGTGAATCTAAACCATTCTCAGATCCCTTTGAACACACACAAAAAATTTCATCAAAATCGGTCCAGTCGTTTAAGAGAAGTTCAGTGACATACACACTCACAGAAGAATTATATATATAAAGATTGTGAATTTAAACCATTCTCAGATCCCCTTGAACACACACAAAAAATTTCATCAAAATCGGTCCAGTCGTTTAAGAGAAGTTCAGTGACATACACACTCACAGAAGAATTATATATATAAAGATTGGGTTTACGTAAACAAAACTTTTACTATAGACTGTTGAATATCGGCCAATAAATAATCGGCTGATACATCCCTAATAATATTGTAAAAGTAATAATAATAAACATTATAACAATGGAACATAAGTAATAATAATAATAATAATAGTAATAG
This sequence comes from Amiota minor, assembly GCA_037043295.1. Taxonomy (NCBI): domain Eukaryota; kingdom Metazoa; phylum Arthropoda; class Insecta; order Diptera; family Drosophilidae; genus Amiota; species Amiota minor. The sequence goes on along the minus strand of JBAMAW010002569.1, from coordinate 129,185 downwards.
TAATAATAATAATCATAATAATATTATTAGAATAATAATAATAATAACAAAGTAAAAAATAACAATAGTAGTAATACAATTATATAATTACAGGCATAACTTAGAGAGGCAAAAACAAAAAAAAAAAATTAAATATATGTACATATGTATGTAAACTTTGAGGAACGCAACTTACCGTGTTTGGTTTCTTTCTTTATTTCATTTATCTCTATTTTGTACTTGAACTTTCGAAATAAGAATAATGCATTTTGCATATAAGAGTTTTCTGTTAAAATCGTATCTTTTGTTTGTTTTGGTTTAGCAATTGAAAAAAAAGAACTGAAATTCCTTTAGTAAGAGTTTTATTTGTTATTAAAGTTCTATAAGATGACTTATATAAATCACTACATATCAAGAAGTTTTGAAAAAATCTTTAATCTTTAATAATTTAATTACCATAGAGCTACAATTATTTGATGTGACCAAGTCACTAAATATTGTAATTGTAATAATTAAGTTTTGCTAATTTGTGTTTTTGATTTTTTTGGGCTCATATACTTTGACTTTTAAATGTACTTATGTTAAAAAAAAAATGAAACGGATACATAGTATAAATAATACATAATTTAAGTAAATAATTATTGTTTTAACGTTTCAATTAATAATTTCTAAATATATCAATAACATCGGTGGGTTTGGCCAAATAACTTTTTGATTTGTAAAATCAATGAAAAAAAAAAAAAATTTGAAAAAATTTGGTCTCACCATAGCTTAGATGCACATAAGTAATTTTATTTATTTATTTTCTTGTATATTGAAATGTAAAAGTGTTTTATCACTTTGTTTGTAACAAAACCGTGCATCGGGGACTCTAAAAAAATACATATATAGTGCTATTATCCAGTAACGTAAAACATGATTACTACAATAGTCCGTCAGTCTGCGTTCTCGGCTTTCTAGTCTCATAGTTTTTGAAAATAGTGTCCTTTAATCTTTCATACAATACATTATAATACAGATCAATTATCGCTGCTATAATTCTGCTATAAATTCTGTTTTAGAAGTTAGTTTTCATACCCTTCACACTAATGTCAAACGTTATTATTACTTTGGCTTGATGTTTCTAACACATATGTAGGTATATACCTATATATAACTGGTTAACAGAGATCGGAAATAATTAGCAGGGCACTCTCATGTTTTGAGTTTTCGAAGATAACAATCTGAAATTTGTTTCACAGACATTGCATATTGTCGAATGCAGCTAGCATGTAAAAATCGGAGGGCTCCCCTCAGACAAAGTTCACATCAAAGTCGGAATCGTTGATTTAATTTTCCATAAATAAGAATTATGTGTTCCTAAAACCTACTCATGTTGAGTATCCACAAAAGCAACCTTTTCTGAAAAATATATTACAGCTTATAGCGGTTAAAGTATGTTTTAACGAGTGTAAAAAAATAAAAGAGCTCTGTAAGCATTATCCGATCTCGAGTTTCAAGACTATAGTACTTCAAAGTATGTAGCAAAGTAAACGAGTTTTTTCTTTTAAATTCTCTATTTATAGAGACGCTGAATTTTGAAAGGTACATCCTTCACTGACGTCCTGTCAAAATTTCATGACCAACGGATAATTAAAATCCGAGTTATTAGTTTTTAAGGGACAGGGTGTTAATAGCAACCGTTTAAAAATGAACTTCCAACAGAGAAAGAGAATATTAAGTTTTGTTTTAAATTTAGGAAAACTTTTACTGAGACGTTTGAATTAATGTAACAAGTACATGGTGACATTTGCCCATGATGATATTAGTAAAAATAGTAAAATTTTAACTCTCTGCATCATAGGTTCCCAAATTTATTTCGACCATCTCCCACTTTGAGCTGTGAAAAAATTCTATAACCTCTAAAATTAAAAAAACAAAAATTTTAGAAGAGTAACTGCTTTTCTTTTTTAGAAGATTGAATTTATCTGACGTTGCGCCTTTAGATTGTCTTAATGGCTCTTAATTTGCTCTGAGCCTTTTACTACTCTCCTCAAAAGCCACCACCGCCAGAAGTAGGTGTTGTCATCGCCCAATCGCCCACTTTGGGATCCTATACTCTACATCGATAACTTTGAGACTAATTCACATCACATTTCTTAATTTGATTCATATTACGACATCAATAAAATGACTTGCTATATTGTAAATTAGGAGGCCTTCGATACACGGTTCTATGCCTAACAATTGTCATACTATGTTGATAATACATTTCATATAAATGTGAATTGTAATATAAAGATAAGATAAGATAAGGGATAAGATACACAAAAAAAAAAAAAAAAAAAATTATAATAATTGGAATTCTAATTCTAATACTTTTGGTTTATACATAGGTGTTTATATAACCTATTCATTGTTTTTATTTTCACAAAAAGAAAGTTTAATATTCATCATACTATTTTTTTTTTAAATTAGTCTATTAACAACAATCTTTTATATTTCAAAATTCGAGTTCGCTCGCTCCTCGCTCACCATCCAACCAAATTTTTTCATCATAAATACATCATTTCATTTTTTAAAAACGTTCATTACATTTTATATTAGCGTAATTACAATATTTATTATTGTACTAAAATTGGTTTTAAAGTATTTTGTATATTTTTAAATATTCAGAACATTTTATAATATATTATTGTGTGCCAATATTTATGGGATATTATTAAAAAGCGAAAGACAACACAAAAATGAGAAAAAGTTTTCAATAACTTTAAGTATTACATGTAATTTTCAATGTTATTTGTTTTGTTTTTTTTTATTTTTTTTGTTGTAGATTTAATATTTTACTTGACTATATAAAAAATTGATCACATATGTACATAATGACTGAAGAAACGATCTTGTATGTCGGCATGTTTTATTTTACAATGTGCCTTCATATTATCACGACGGGTAAATTTTTGCCCGCAGACTGGACACTCATGGCTCTGTGGCCGGTGAATGTTGGCGTGATGCCAACGATTTGACACGATTTTATTGCAACTTACACAACGATAAAGAGTTGGTAATGTGCCTGAGATTTGGACGAATAATGTCGAGTAATCGATGTTGTGATCGCGTTTATTGGCTGCAGCTGCAGCTGCAGATACAGATACAGCTGTAGAATGGCTAGGTGTTGCTGCTGATGGTGCAACAAGTTCCTGGTGGTGGTGTTGTTGTTGTTGTTGTTGTTGTCTTGGTGAATATTGCAACAATGGCGGTGGTGGTGGTGGTGGGGGCTTTGTGTGTACATGTTGTTGTTGTTGTTGATGTTGGTAGCTTATACGTTGCTGATACTGACTATGGTGATGGTGGTGGTGATGATGAAGATGATGAGGAACTGGCAAATGTTCCGGCGTATGTATACCATAATTCAAATGTTGATGTTGAATTGTTGTTGTTGTAGATGTTGTTGTTATTGGTGTAACATTGCCTTCAATTGATACTCCTAAAGTACCTGCTCCTATTGGTGAATAGACGACATCTGACTCGCTCGCACAATATGCATCGACTAAAGCGTTTGAATTTTCTCTTCCCATGTTATGTGTCATTTGTGGAGAAGCAACGGTGAGTTTTTGCTCATGTTGTCGTTGACAATGTATTGCTCGCATTTTAAGATTTTTACAATTATTATATTTACAATTATATTCGTCATCAATAAATATACGGTCGTCACTAGCATTATTTTTTTCAATCTCTTCACTAATATTACCATCATCACCATCATCATCATCATCATCATCGTCGTCGTTATTGTTATTATTTTTATTATGGTTTCTGAAATTGTCTTCATTTTTACTATAGTACCACATAGTTCGCCGTCCTGCTGTTGGTGGTGACCCAGATGATTTTGTAGTCGTTGTTGTTGGTTTTTTCTCTGTTAAACTATGATCAATGCGAAGGCCGTACGATATTTCATCAATAGCATCATTTAGGACGCCGCCATTACTATCATCGTCATGATGATAATTATTTGCTTCATGTGCAACGAATCTAATGCGACCTGCAAACATTTTCGTTTATATTTCGAATTATGCAGACAGATTCTTGTATTCTTTTTTATGCCAAGGTTTAGGGTTTTGATTTCAATTGACTAATGGATTACCATATAAGTTCAACTAATTTTGTAATTTCTTTAAGTTCATGATTTATATTTTCTTTACTTTTAATAAGAATAATAAAAAACAAGAAAAAATTATAACTTCTCAAGTTGTTGTTTGTCTCTTTATTTGATTATAACTTTTTTGATTAATTAAAATCAATTGCTTTCAAAACTATCAACAAACTATTCCTATACTATTACTAAATATATACAATACTAGGGTATCCTGCCCGACGTCGTACGGCCAATCGGATTCCTTAAACTTCACTTTCAGTAGAACGCAAGTGGATTGGGCCATACCTACAGTTGCGGTTTCGCACCATCGCTATTAATAAGTTGAATTGCAATTCTGGTATTTCATTTTTGCTTCCCGCTGCACTTTAATTTGGCTAAATGGATAGTCAGTCACATTAATAATTCCAGTGACTTACCAAATCCACAACAATGCACAGCTCCCTGGTCTTGCCTTAAGTGTTATTGTATTATTGAGTCCTTTAATTTATTCAAAACTAACTGTAGTACATTGCGCAGAATCAGACAAATCAAATGCAGTATTTGATCCACCAATTTCTCGACAACAGCGTCACATATCGAATCCAAGAGTACTCTGTTATGTTCAAGGCTGAAACCAACCATGCACGCATTCACAAAATGTCATTGCAATCAGATGAACGAACGGTATAGCCGCGCATAAGACTCAATATGAACACACATATAAAGAATATCGGTTGTAAAGATTGTAAAGCAAGTTTGGTAAGAAATTTAATACTGTACAGTCAGGCTTGTAATACTAAGTAGCTCGATCTTTATTAAATATTAATTAAAAAAACATTGTCCAGCGGACAAAATTGTGAATCTAAACCATTCTCAGATCCCCTTGAACACACACAAAAAATTTCATCAAAATCGGTCCAGTCGTTTAAGAGAAGTTCAGTGACATACACACTCACAGAAGAATTATATATATAAAGATATTCCTATATGATATATGAAATCATCATTTTTTTGGCAAGTTAATAAATGTGGTAGAGTTAATTGGAATTTTTTTCTTATCGCAATGTATTGTATTTAGAATTCAATCCAATTTATAAAGCAATTTCGTCGAAATCTATGGGATCTTTGATGTTATTCACAATTCATACCGATTTTCAAATTAGGATATATATATATAATCTGATAGGAAAGTATTCTGGATAGGAAAGTAATTCATAGCGAAATTCAGTTATTGTAATTTTGCAGTTGTAGCCAAGAAACGTTAAGAGTTTTATTTGACGAAAGATAGTAGTTTTATTCTATTCCACATGAATCCAAAAAAAATTTGTTGGAAAGGAGACCTCACAGTTTTAACTTCCTTCCATTCTGATTGGTTCTTTGAAGTACAATATTTTAATAATTTTCTTATTCAACATCAAATTTACAGCTTGACTAAATTTGTTCTATTCTCTTAAAAGCGTGTAATGGACACGCTTAGTAGTCGACGCGGATTGCATTTTACTGATAGCCTTTTCACATTTAATTATATTGTATCATCAATCATGTAATCAAAGCAATATCCGCCTCCGCTACGAACGGTATGCATTATGAATGAATGATGTACGATCATGCTAAAATTCATTTAACTAGCATTATAAAGTCGCCACCGGTACCAGCGATATGCTTTGAACTCTCCAACAGGATTTAACAGCGCTAATAGATTTTTCTACATTTGTTGCAAAAAAAACAAACAAACAGAGATTGTTCGCTTTAATCGTCTATAGAAATGATATATAATAAAAATTTTTAAAAAACGGTAATGTAATACCAAGCCGCCAACTACTCTTTTCCACCTTATGTATTTTCTAAGCCTCGTATCTATCGTTTATGTTGCATAGTAACAAGAACATTATTGTTGATTTGTTGAGAAGTTTATCACTCTTAGAGCAATGTTTCGGAGACCCAATAATATATAATATATATATCTATCGAAAATTATGTTTTATTGAATGTTTCAATAGGAGATCTTCAATACGCTGGCAAATATTATTGGGAGTACAAACTAGTTCGGTCCGTTTTCAAAAGATGGCTCCACCTGCAAGTTGTAGCCGATTTTAGAAGCGATTACCTATTCCATTAGAAAGGTTTGACATCTGTCAACAATAATTAGTGTGCATCAGCGTCTGTTTCTGAAAACAACACTGATTTTTTTCATCTTTGAAAATGTCCGGATTTGTGTTAAATAAACAGCATTTGCGTGAAGTTTTGTTTTTCTTTTTTAATGGGAAGAAAAGTGCAGTTGAAGCCCATTCAATGCTTGAGGAAGTTTATGGTGAATCTGCTCCGACCGATAAGTCATGCAGAGAGTGGTTTCTACGCTTCAAAAGTAGTGATTTTAGTGTCGAAGACAAAGAGCGTCCTGGCCAACCCAAAAAGTTTGAAGATGAGGAATTGGAGGCTTTACTGGATCAAGATCCGTGCCAAACGCAAACTGAACTCGTAGCTGTAAAGGTCAAAAATTACCTGGAAACGCTGAAATGGGAGGTCTTACCCCACCCACCGTATTCTTCAGACCTTGATCCTTCCGACTACTGGCCTTTTCGACGGATGCGAAACAATTTGGGGGGTCACCGGTTTGAAAAATGGCTCAATGATTGGATCGAGGCCAAAGAGGACTCATTTTTTAAAGATGGTTTGCGAAAATTACCAGAGAGATGGGAAAAAGTAGTCGCTTCCGGCGGACAATGCTTTGAATGATTTATTTTTTTATTTTTTGAACACAAAAAAAAAAAGGACCGAATTAATTCAGATGAAAAGCTTTTGTAGTTTATTTCGAAGATTGATTGCAATTCTAAACTTTATAGAAAAAAAGAATAAGGATTGTGTTAAAATGGCATATTCATTGTATTATTTACCTATCTGTAATTTTCAGAAAAACGGAAATTTACAACAAGTTTTTTTCTTCTTTTGCTGCTTTCTAATTACAATCAATATAAATCATGAACTTTTTGGGCCGATACTATTGTAATTTAATGCTTATTTAATTATTTATTTTTATTTGTTTTTGTTTTTGTTATAATTTAATAAATAATTATTATGAGGATTATAGTATGTATATTTTAAGGATATAAACAAATTTTATGCATTCGAATTTATTAACACAGACAACTACGCACATTTGATTATTATTAATATTTTTTATTTCGGTTTTCAGGATTATTTATACGTGTATAAAAATATTCAGTATACTATTATATAAAAGTAATGGTCGTAAAAATATGTAATATTTGTGTATTTATAATGTTTAATTCAGCAATAATCAACTATTATGAAATTATAGAACAAATAAATTCATTAATAAAAGCACAACTTTATCAAACTCATTTTTGGCTTCTTGCTAGGGCTTCTTATAATTGTTTTCTTTTCTTTTTTTTTTTTTTTTTTTTTTTGGTGGGATTTTTGTGTATATGGGTGCTGAATGGTTTCAAAATATATTGAGCACAAAAAAAAAAAAGAAAAAGGAATTTAAAAAAATTAAATAAAAACATAAAAAAAAAACAAACTAAATTAACATAATAAATACTAAATGGAACTTAAAGCTACTTATAATATTATATTTATCAACAAATAAACTATGAAAAGAACAGGAAATATAATTATGTACATTTAGCAAAACTTTCGATTGTAATCACAGTGTAAGCACATTATACGTATAGTGTAAATGTTGTCAATTTCAGCAATGTTTTTTTTTTAGATTTGACATTTGATGACTAACAAAATCTTTCAACATAAAAAATTCAACATTCGCACAATATTCTGGGGACTCCAAATATCGCTCGCTATACGAGCCAGAAATATGTAATTTTCGTGAAATGATGTTTTTCGCTTTAATTTATCGAAAAATAATTCTAAAATTTCTCGTAAGCTTGTGGAGGCTTATAACAATCAAGTTCTATAATAAATAACATGCAGTAATAGTTTTGACACTTCAAAAGAAATTTCTGTGCTGAAGACAAACAACGTGCTGGGCCGGTAAAAAAAAAAAATCACAAAACAACTAGCAGATCAATTAAATGTGCCATAACAAGTTATAAACATGGAAAAAATTTACGAGAAAGAAAAATTGGTACCAAACAAAAAACGAAATGTATATCCATGGAAAGAAAGCAATGTAGTGCATACAGTGAAATCAGACAGAAGTTCTGTGTCCTAATCTCTTGAAGTCTAACTCTATATAAAATATCGATCCATTTGAGCCGAACAGTATACTAAAACGACCGAAGTTTAAGAAAGACAAGCTATGCTAATTTTTCTCTACGACAATGCTCAATAACATCTCACAAGAGGCGGAAAAAAAATAATGGATGCACTCATTCATTATTTATTATATATCGATTCATTATTTATATTGCTTTATACCCTTCGAGAATGGATCACTTTATTCCCGTATTCTACATAAGCTAAAGTTTAGATTTTGAGTTATCAAACTGAAATTTGGAACAGACATATGAATATAATACAATAAATGTCGGTTAGAATGGGAGCTTAGCAACCGAAATTTATCATTTCGGATTAAGTAGATCCTTAAGCAGTCTATCCAAAATTTATCAAGGCAATAACAAGAAAACAGAAGATTAACTTCGGCTATTCCGAAGTTACATACTCATCACGCACCCCTAGAAAACGTTTTAGCCTTCGCTAGTGTGCTTGAGCATACACAGTCAGTACACATTCAACAGTGAGACCGAAATACAATATTTGTATAGGAGCTATGCCATCCAGTGACTCTAGGGTCTACGGTTATAAATTGGTGGAAACTTATAGTGTCCAAATTTTAGTTTGAAACATAAAAGTTTTTCTAATAGAAACGTAAACCTTAATGTTATGTGAAATTGAGAATTTTCCAATCTATTTGCTGGACTAACGATCAAATCTTAATCCACCAAGATAAGTTTTGTATAAAAATGAAACGTTATTGTTAAAAAAGCAATGATCGAACTGTTCAATTGTTATTGTTCATAAATTAAAAAAATATATATTGTAATAATAATAATAATGATAATTGAAAAAATAATAATAGTAACAATAATTATAATCATAGTTATTCATTCGGTTCCACCGAATCTCGCATACCTTCCACACCCGAACTGAGGGAATGAACATCTTGGCAATACAGAAATAAAATTTTTTTTGGAATTTTATAAGGCAGCTAAATCGAAATTGGTCTATCCTATCGTAATATGTATGTACAATACATTTATTTCTTTTGTATACCTTAGAGACAATGTGGAAAATTAACTAGAAACCTACATACTTTTCAGACATCAATGTTAAGTTAATTGTCATTTTAAATTGACTTAAAAAAGAAATAATTATACCAGCGAATACCGAAGATGGAACGGACGGACATGGCTTAAACGATTCTCCTTATCATGCTGATCATTTCCATTTACACTTTATGTGGTCTTCGACTCACGGTCCTTGTATTACAAACTTTAGAGATCAGTAATAATACCTGTTCACTCTACTGTAAAGATATAAAAATACTTATGTGTGTACGACATTAAGATGTGTAGATCTTTTTTAGTGATGGATAGATGGTACTAACCAATTAATTCTCATTTTTCCCTGATCATATTTACCATATATGTATTGCATGTACATCTTACGGAGTCTCCGAAGTCCTTTTTATGCGTTCTTAGAATTTTGACTAGTGTGAAAGATATTTGTATGTAAATACAATATTGTATATAATAATAAAATTATCGCATAATACATTACAAAGCCAAAGTATGAGCAATAATCTTCTATATAAGTCATTGTGGAACAATCCCATTTTTAGTACAAAATTATTTTCTAGAAATGTGGCTATATTTTGTGGATAACTTCAATTTTTTTTTTTTTTTTTTACCAATAATTAAGGAGTTTTTTTTCTTGGGATATATAAAGAATACATACAAACTATCGTTCATTGTGCTTTATGAACACATATAATAAACAAAATGTTACTTTAAATTTGTTTAAATTATTGAAATAAAATGTAATCATAATAATAAAATTAATAATAAATGTAATAATTATAATAATAATATTAATAAATGTAATAATAATAGTACTAAATTATAACTAATATTTAAATAAAAAAAACTTAAATGATAAATATTTGGATTTTTTAGGACTTTTATAATGCAATAAATAGTATAAATTCAATTACAGTTTAGTGTTAAGGAGCATGCAACATGCCACAAAAATACATTATAATCCAGCAGTTTGATCATGCGCCATATAAGTATAAGACGCTAAAATAAAATCCTAAGTAAAAGAAAAAGAAAGGTTTTTGTTTTAACTACGTGAAGGAGGGGTGTTGATTTCTCATTTTTTTTGTATATACTATACTTTTATGCTATTAAGAAATATTATTTTAGTGAATAAAAAAAAAAAAAAAAGGCAAAATCAATTTTAATAAACGAAAAATAGAATTCAATAGAGCAAATTATAAGTAAAAGTAAGGATCAGTTCGACCTGACTATTGGATACCATATCCCCAATTAAATCTTTAAGACTCGAAAATTGTGTTGATCAATGATAGTATTGGCAAAACTAAAAGTGAAAATGATCATCATATCTGCAACAAAGTATTTTGAGAGATGTATTATTATGTAAATAATAAAAATATCAAACAAATGTCTCTAAAACTGTAGAACCTTGGACTTTTGGGTATATGTTTTTATAAGCATACATATGTAAGTATATTTATAGGTATAAATCATATGATATGAATGAATATGACACTTTGCTTTCTATGTTACAATTAAGGGCAAGCTTTTCTTGGGCTCCGAGCATTATATTCAGTATTTCTATTCAAGCATACTCCGGTATGGTTCCTGACGTCTTACATTCAGATCGGATTCCTTAAATTTCATTTTGCAGTAGCACCGCAAATGGGATCTGGGCCTTGAGTATCTTACTACACGGGTAACGAATCTTTCGGACATAATCGCGAGGTCGTCCACGTTGAATTGCAATACCTGATATTACATTTTATAGCATTCCCACTGCACCTTAATTTGGCTAAATGGAGAGTCAACCTACCATGTTTTGAACTTCCTTGTGACGTTTATCTGTCAGAAATCCATTTTCTAACAAGTGCACAGCCGTTCCGGTGTACAGTGCTTGCCTCGAGCGCCATTGTAGGAAAAGAAATGCCTAAAAATTATTGATCAGTTAACTATTGTAAATTGTTAGAATCAAACAAATCAATATTTACTTTTTGTAAACTTTTCTGGTATAAAGAAGCAACGAAATGATTTTTTTCTCAATATTTGAATCCAAGCACTACTATTATTTTGACCGTGCTAAATTAATCTGAACTTATTGAGAAAAAATGTTTTTTTATTATCATATGACATAAAATTGGTATTAGTTTCCTTATGATTTTCTCATTAACACATCATACTTTAAAGAAAAAATATTTTTGGTACATTAAAACAACAATTCATTCATTTTTTTTTTATACAAATTCATTGTCCAACTAGCGCTACTATTATTTTGACCGTAGCTGTATGTAAGTACATTTATAGGTATAAATCATATGATATGAATGAATATGACACTTTGCTTTCCATGTTGCATTTTATGTAGAAGTTCAAGCAAGTCATAGACAGACACAGAAATAATTCAGAATTTATATTGCTAAGTATAACATTTGTGATTTTAAATCGCTTTATAGTACTAGTTCATAAAGGTATTATCACTTTGGTTTCTAACGCATAAATATGTTCAGGCAACCAAGATACAAATAGGAATTTGTAAGTCTGTTACAAAGATATTTTTATCGTAAAAAAAACTATCTCTCAGTTTGTCTTGCTCTGTAAGCCATCTTTATTTCTTAAATATTTCAAGACGCAGTGTCCCACATCCCACCCAACTAAATATCAATCAATTTGCATATTTTTTTTAAACAACAATACAAGCTTCAACATTTACAAAAATTGACTAATAATTCCAATTTAGATATTTCAAATGATATTGAGGTTACAGAATATCCAATAGTCGTGCAGTCTGGGTGTATAAAATTTAAATGTTTTTTTTTTTTTTATGCAAAAGTGATAAGAATTTGCAATGATTATTGAAAGGTTTTTTTTTTACATTAGTTAAATGCTTTTGTAAATGTTTAACTAAAACTGAAAGCAGCGAGCGAAAAAGTCATAAATGACAATTTTACAAGCATTTCTTAAGAAACAAAATTTGGCTATTTTGTGTGAAATTAAAAAACAAAACAAAGAAAACAAAAAAAAAAAAAACAAAATTTTCTTTTAAAAGATTACAAATAATTTTGTAATAATTCTACAACCAAGAATCATATAGCAAAATTTCGAAACCATTTTGTACAAGACAAGATTTGAAAATAGATATAGATTATATTAAAGTTATATTATACAATATTGTTATTATTGATTGTTTTAACTCAAATAATAAATAAAAAACTAAATATACAATAAAATATTGTACAAACTAAGGACAACAAAACAAAAAAAAAAAAAAGTTTAGTAATCTCTACTGGTTGTTTGCAACAAGAATTTAAATTTCAAGTTCTAAGTAAACTATTTGCAATTTAGATAAATTTTGAATATAAGTATATATAATTTTTAAAAAGAATAGTTTTAGCAATAATAATATAAATATTAAATACATTAACATAATGAAATGAACAGCCTTAAAAAGTAAATGTTATTCAGTTAAAAGTAACTAATTTTGATGTCTTTTATCTGTTTTTTGTGCAAAATATAACGTTACTAAATATATTCTAATAATTATAAAGTTGTTTATAATAGAACTCACCATCAATATTATCGGTCTGATCAATTGGCAAAGGTTTAGCATCATTATGTTCTTCTCTATTGTCTGCTGCTTGCAGATTGTGTGTGGATAATATATTCGACATATCTTCTGGGTGTAGTTTAAGTGCACCGCCACCCTTTATAATCAGGTGTAGGTAGTAGATACGAACAAAAGAATAAATAAATTATTGTATATATGTTAAAAGAAAATACATTTTTATTTAGTACAATTATAATTATTATTATTATAATATTAAATATATCAATTGCAAAATGCCTTCTTCTTATACTATGTATGTAAGTATGTATGTATGTATGTATGAATGTGAGCATAAATGTATGTATGTACAATATGTATATATGCAAGTGCTATTTGTTCGAAATATTATATATATGGTATTTTTTATTTAATAAAAAATTAATCTTAACTATACTACATACAATACACATACTTATACTTATATAAATTTAAATGCATAATATACATAAATAAGCAATACAATCCTGAGTGTGGAAACATCATGTGTACATACACATATATATATTGTATGTATATACATGTGTTTATATTATATTACAATACAATTATTTTATAAATATTTAATAAACTAAGAATCATCTTTGCAGATTTTTATGGTAATTATTTCAGGTGGTTCAGCTTTCTTTTTCGTTGTTGATGCTGTTGCTGTCATTAGTACAGTTGAAGATGTTGAAGGAACTTCATAATTTGTCATATTTGGTGTTAATCGTCTACTTTCTTGCAATTCACGTTCATAGCACAAACGGTGCGATTTGCACTTATTATGATGATTAACAATTTCAAGTCGAAAATTCGAGTTGCCTTCAACAAATGATGTGCGTATATCAGCCAATTCTCTAGACCATTTCCGACAAAACTTGCAATACATTGCATTGGCGATTTCATCGTATTGAAGCCAGTCAAATTGATACAGCCAATTTGAGCGAAAGCGGCCGCTTTTACGTGAGTTGCCAGCAACATTTAAATGAGCACTGGCAGTTGAATTAGCAATATGCATTCTGCCGCCGGAAGCATTTAATTTATTAATATCATTTGTTGCTTTAGTTGTTTCATTTGTGGCCGCCAACACAAATTGTTGCTGTTGTTGCAACATTTGTTGTATTGTTCTTGTTGTTGTTGTTGTTGCTACCTTTTCGAGGTCAGCAATATTATGTTGCTGTTGATACCAAGTCGCAGAATTATTGAAGGCTTGTGTGTGTTGCTGAATACTTTTCAATTGTGCTTCAACAGCATAATGCAGTAACAATTGTTGTTTCTGTTGATGCTGTTGAATATGTGAGGTGATTTGTTTTGGAATGTTGCTAGCAACATGTTGCCGTGTAGTTTCGTTTCCTTCTACTGATGCTTTGTGCTATGCAACCAACCACATAAATGCATAACAAATTGAAAAAGAAAACAAATAAAACAAAAAACAAAATAGAAAAAAGTAAAAACTTAAGTTTTTTGTAACATAATATAGAAGGTAGATTTTGGTGTAAAATTTGATTTCTTAAAATTTTTGCTTCTTAAAATATTGTATAATTCCCATCTTTTTTTTTTTCTTTTTTTTTTAAATGTGTAGGTTTTTAATGTAAACGGTCAGACAGACGAAAAAAGATTAGAGTATTTAAAGTATTGCTTAGATTTTTTCTTTATCTCGGCCGATGAATCTTAAAAAATCTGTTGGTCCTTCTTTTTTACAATCTTAAGTTTCTACATATATTCTTATTTGTTAATTTATATAAACATTGAGAAAGTATTTGTTTAAAAAGGCATTTTGCAATAGATGATTTGTAAAAATAAAATTCGTTTTTTACAACAAAAAAGTACAAATTACTAAATATGTATTATGTTTCTAAATAGTATTTCATTGGAACCATCGTACCGGTCCAAAGAAAAAACCTTAACAAAAAAAAATTAAATAATAAAAATAATAAATAAACATGAATGTATGCATCATATAAATATCATACAATAGATTGAATGTGAGCAAGCAAGCAAAATATTCACAACAGAAAACTACTTAATGGTAAAAATAGATGATAACGAAACTTACTGGTATATAATCGGGTGGCAAGGAGACATGATGTTCGCGTTGTTGTTGTTGCTGCTGTTGTTGTGCGTCTATTAGTTCCTGCTTAATACTCAGTGATTGACTCAGACCACCAAGGACGCCAACACTAGCCGGAACAATTCCACCGGCACCGCTTAGACTAGCCAAATGACTTGCGGCTGTTGACAGTGGTGACTCTCGTCGACTAATGCTTGCATCCTCTGAATCTGATGTGCTGCCACCAGCTTTTGGCACCGGACTTGATTTGAAGTTGCTGTGTGAGGATGCCTTCACGAAGTAATAAATAAATTGATTAAAATAACGCAAAAATATTGATCTTTAGTCAAAAACTTGTAAACTTGTTAGGTAACAAATAAATTGGTTATATTTAGCAAACTGTTCCATTCCTTCGTATATTAAAAAGAAACATCAATTGAACTCTCTAGTTTTAGATTTAGCACATGAGTACAGCTGCTGTTATACAAAGGTCTTATACATTTACAAGGAGTATGAGAAAATATTCACACTAATTGTCTAAATAATTTATGTTTCCATTTCCAATACGGTTGTAAAGCACTCACTCACCTGAGAATCATGAGTATACCTTTCTGGTACACCAGCATTATGTTTTGACGAGGTCAACGAGTTATCACAGTTAGATGAGTTCTTACGTCTCCGCTTACTACTAATCTGATCCACCGATGTGGACAACTCCCTATCACGATCTCTGTTACTGGTATTATTGTTATTATTGCTGCTGTTGTTATTATCCTTATTGCTGTAATCTAACTGCAAAAATTCGTCACGAATATCAGCGTGATCACGATCACTGGGACGATCATCGCCACCACAAATCATTCCTCGATTATTCATTGTATCAACATTAGCAGTACGATTCGCAGCAGCGGCAACAGCAGCTGCTACAGCAGCTGCAGCAGCACTGGCACTGCTTACACTTGGAGATCGTTCACCGCCACTAGTGGTTAAGCCTAAAGCGGCAGCAGCAGCGTTTACATTACCACTTGCGACTGCAACAGCAGCAGCTGCAGCAGCAGCGGCGGCAGCAGCTGAACTTCGTTCACTTAGACTGCTGCTACTGCGGTGCATATGGACATGTGCTTGTAACTCATCACGTAAGTCCAGCTCACTGCGTGTTAGTTCACGAGGCTCACGTTCTAAGCCGGAAGCACCACTGTTACTATGCTGTCCACTGCCGCCATAAGCAGCACGGCCGGTTGGTGAAGAAGCTGCTGAATCACGAAGCTTATCGCTATCAGAGCGATAATTTAAGTTGTTATTATCCGTAAGACCGCGTACCTGAAGGCATTAAAACCAAGTAAAGATAAATATTAATAAAATTTACACAATTCATTCATTCATGTTACAGTGCCATACTTGCAGGCTTTCTGCTGTTTTTAAAAACATTGGCAGAGAACTCTGGCCGACATTAACTTCGCCCTTGTACATAAAATCGAGGAGGGAACGCATCTCAGAGTATCTAACATCTTTTAAATAGATGATAGGATGTGGATGATGATTTTGTAGAAAAATTGTTTCGAAGTATGGACTGCATGCTGACAAAATGTTTTGATGTGCCTGTAAGACAAATAAGTTTGTTTAATAGAGAATTATGACATTCTATATTTTCCAAGTACCTTAACTGTTTCACCTTCACAGGCTAATGTTACATCGCAAAGCGCTTCACGTTGCAGAAGTGAGGTCAGTACACCAGTTAGGTTTGTCGGATGGTTATTCCAGCGAAGACAGAATTGCTGGTCCATAGTTCCTTGGTCAGTGTTATACCTGTCGATTTTATACAAATACAGAATCAATGAAACATGGCGTACATAAAAATAAGCACAAAATTTGTTTTATCGAAACAATTTGCACATTTTCATATAAATGCAATGATGAAAAAATAAACACTTACAATATTTAAGAAATAATAAAAATATTAAATTTTTACTGTAATGATTGAAAAGAATAATTTCTCTTTTGGATTTTCATATTCTGGTTTTCAAAAACAAAAATTGGATTGGAATTGGGGAATCATGCGTTATGAGCTGCTCTAATCCCGCCAAGCAATTAATTCTGAATGGTACAATGGACAACTAGACCGTTTGAAGGAAGCCATCGAACAGAATTGATCAAAAGGACCAATCAGAACAATTCCAGCCACAGAAATCTTTGGTGTCCCGTCAGAAGCTCCAGGAACTTGGTTACAATGTTTTAATGCCCCCGCCTTATAGTTCGGATCTTACTCCATCCCATTTATAACCGTGCTTTTGTCTGCAAATCTCTATAGGTAATATTAATACCACAATAGAGATTAAAAAATTTGAAAAAAGAGAAAAGAAAAACTGTGAACACTCCGTTTATTCTAATTGTTTGCAAAAATTAAAAAATCCTTTTAAAAGGAAAAAACTAATCGAACAAAACGGTAGAATACATCAGAGCCTCGGTTGTCGTTAATGGGGACCGGAGAAAGGCGGGGCAAACCGAAACGACTCACATCGAAATACATTTTTCTGTATACATATCTTCAATCATAAAATGTTGTATCAACATTGTTGCTTCTATGACGCAAGCTTTGGATCGTTGATGTATCGTAACATAATTATTGGCACGCCAATTTTAATTCCAGTAAGTAGGGAGGCATCCTCAGTAGATCGAGAGAATTTAAAAATTCTGTTGATTAATTGAGGCTTCACCTGCTTCCATAACAGTGACGATGGACTCGTATTTTACTACCACGCTTTGAATATTCGTCAGAATAATATTGTAATAAGTTCCACAATTTGTTTGTTTTTGGTAGTAAAAATAGCTCGTGAATGAAAAAAGTAAATGAATAAAATGAATACAAAAAATTTTTTTGATGTGAAACATTTTTGGGTTCGGTAGTGTGAAATTTGAAATCGTCATAGGCAATTTTGGTTAACGCTTTTCTTCTCGATCAGAAATAAAGCAACACGTGGCTTGGGTAGTGTTTAGATGCGGGACCGATCACAAATCAGTTGGCGAATATGTGATTTTTAAATTTAAAATTTCGTTTTTTTTAGTTTTTATATTTTTATAAACGTTTTGTAACTACAACATATAAGTGGCAAAACAACAAAACTAATTTTAGGTTAAATAATAATATATAAATACAAATTAATAAATCGGAAAATCGAATAAATTAAAATGAGAGTGAAACACTTTAAGTATGCACTTTCCTGCTACAAACATAAATACCTGAATAGCCTAATGGATAAAGAGCCGGCTCGGCCGATGACTCAAAACAGCAGTGAGTGGGTCGGCCCCAATAATAATACATTTTTTTTTTTTGCCTTCTTAAATTTCGTAACTACAGCAAATAAAAGGCATTACAACAAAATTCATATGCACTTCTGCTTCGGCAGAACATATACTAAAATTGGATATGCACTAATATAAAATTATTAAAGTTTAATAATAAAGATTTATAAATCGAAAAAGTACAAGGGCAGGAAGAGAGAAAAATGAAATAATTAAAGCAAAATAAGATATGGTGAATGTTTGAGTAGTGTATTGCCAAGCATCGTTTGCCTGTGATACATTATCACAAGGAGAGAGAGAGAGAAGAATCAACACGATACAATATGGAATAAAATGTGATTGAAACTCTTTGAATTTCGACCGATATGAATGAGTCGTCTTAGATACAGGTAGAAATTATACTCGTTATTGGACGCCCTTAATATGATAATGACAAATATACTTAGATGTGCCGATGTCTTATCAAATGGAGCTATAGGGTTTTTGGAATTAATTGAATATCGGCACACCTAAAATTGTTAATGACGAAACAGACTTGATCAAATAAACAATGGTTCCGTAAAACGCCTCTGGTTATGATTTCCTCTGAGCTGTAGAATTGGACTTAAATTAAGGATCTTTTCTGCGGGATATGTTCAGAGACATGACATTGTAGAGGATTTGATTCCTATCGCCCGAAGAAATGCTACAATCTATTTGAATACCAATCGTACTATTGGCGCTAAGCGAAATCAATTCCCTTTAATTTCCACCAGGTTGTTTATAAGTATGAATATCATACCAATAACTATTTATTGTTACGAAAAACAATGATAAAAGATTTCATCATGACGCAGTTTACTTCGTCTTTAAACTGAATTTGCAAGGCTTGCAAATGATTCTCTAAAAACTCGCCAGTATACAATTTTGGATGCTATTAGTACCACAAAATCTACGTCATACATTTTATGTATTTAACTGCTAAAGTTTAAGGGCTCACAAAAATGATCTAACAGATGCGGTGACACAATAATGTACCTTTCTTATGTTATGTAAAACTTGGCTGTGTAACGACGAATACGTCTGCATTTCAAATTTCCAATGTTGTGCTCAATTTAGAAGAGAAGGTCAGCATGCTGGCGGTGTAGCGATATATCTAAAACAAAACACTGAGCATAGAATTACGCCACACATGCAAATTCAACGTTGCCAATCATCAAACAGTACAGCGATAACCCCATCAGTTGGAGACATTTCTGGAACCGAGTACATACTGTGTAATGGAGAGAAGGTGCTATTGGAATACTTTTCACCAAAGCAACGAATAAATGATACTATAAAGTTTCTCCATTTTGTTTTGTTACAATACATTCTTATTGGATCTGCAGAACTTGGAGAAGACTCAGGAATCCCTCAGTTTCATGCCTACAACTGCAAACCCAAATGCGGGTAGAGTATTTACTCGACGTGGAGTTGCGTTAACAACCTGGTGCTGTGACCCAGAGAGCAGCAGAAGTTTAAGATGGGCCTCGCTCCCCACCAAGGAGGCAGACATATTTACCAAAATGAATATGGCTCCAATTTGGTACCTGCGGATATATATCCAAGGGGACGTTGATAGACGTGTTTCAATCCTTGTGCTTGGCACCGTGTTCTTAAATCTACCATGACAGGCGAGGACGTTAAACAAATGGTGCTTCATTGTCAAGTATGATAGCTTCTTCTAAGTTTATCATGACTAGATAAAACTTATCGATGTCGTCTATGTCGTTGCTGAGCCAGAATAGAAATTGGGCAAACCAAAGTTGTGGGTTGGTTTTGGTAAATTGTGGTACATGCATTCGTTGCATGGGTTTCTCCACATCATCGCGCAGGGTATCTAGCTCCAGCCATGAAGTTCGTCGTTCCAGATGAAAAATCCTCGTCATTCTTCTTTGTTTTGTATTGTGACATATGCCCGCCAATTTCGTCAAAATGTTACACGCACAAGAAAACAAATGTACATATATGTTGTGAGTGTACGTTTTTTTCGTTGTGCATATACATATGTGTCTAGAATATTCTCTTAGTCAAAGTCACCACTTTAGTAAACCTAATATCGCCGCTTGAATATGATGTTACTAACTTTAACAATAGTATGAATGAAACAGTATCGTTAATCTTAAATATCTTATCAGTATTCCAATGTGTGTTGCGAACCAAAAACCGCGCATGGCGTCATGTCGATAGAATAGAAAAGAAACAAGTACTTATTTTGTATCGCCATCTTAATCGAGTCAAGTTACCGAAAGATGGTGGATAGGGTTCCAAGTTTCCTTTTGGGCTTTCCAAATTTTCTTTTTGTTCTAAACAACCACCCTCAACAAAAATAATTTTTTTTTTTAAATCAATGTAGTCATTCTGGAGCCTTTACCAGACTAACCAAAAGCAATTAGTTTTTGGTATATATATATACATACCATAAAATGAAAAAACACATATTTTTAACAATTGATCAAAAAAATAAAATTTTACAAAAGATCAATTGGCAGTGAAATACAATGTAGGCAAATCTACAATTTACGATATAAAATTAAATGGAAACAGAATTAATAGGTAAGTCTGTCAAAACATTTTGATTTTATACTTGTCTCAATGTGTTTTTAATACCAGTTACATTGCTAACACAGAAACGACTTGGGAAAACGTAAAACTATTTGATCTGCTGAGTACTAACTGATGGAAAATCGTTTGTATAATTGCGTTATAAATAAAAGACAACACAAGGCACCAATTTATCTGGAATTATTGTAGTTAAAGAAAAAGCCTTAGTATTATTGTATGTGCCGAAATTTTTAATTAAATGGCGAGTACAAAATATTTCTCTCAAAATATGGGTTAATATTTCCTAATATTTATTGAACAATTATCAAATGTTGACGTATAGGGTCATTATTGAAGAGGTGCGACCAAAATTTTCAGAAAATTTGCGTCACATATTCTGAAGTTCAGAATGCAGATAAGACTGGAAGCAGCTTCAAAACAAAATCCTTGCATTGCATAGTTGGTAAACTCGTATATTGAGGTATGTTCCAGTACAATGGAAGAATATAAACTTTAATTGGTCATGACTGGAAAAGCCAAAAATTCAAGAGAGTTCAAAAAAGTTAACATACCTTAAATTCCAATTCCAAAAATGCTTAGATGACTGAATCTATATTTTAAAGTTGTTTTTACAGATCATTTATAAAGCAAGTAATAAGCTATTTAAAAGAAAATAGAACAATATACTTCTATTGCAAGACAATCAAATTTGCCATTCACAATCATTATAAGACTTGGATAAGGACATATGCATCATGTTTTTGCAACCAAACTATTTTAATCCAACCTATGGTTTTTTATCTCTTTTTTGCAGAGATAAACAAATAGTTCAATAAACTTTGTACAAAGCTTTTCGTTAAAATACTTTGGTTTTCTGGCATCAAATACTTGGGATATTGAGAATAAAGATGTCATTATGAAATGTTTGAAAAAATATCTGTATGACAAAGAATTGGATTCAGATGATAATCTTACTCTTGTGGTGTTACGCGCCAATAACTCAACAGAAATATTTGACTTGTTCGAAATTTCTCAAGATTTGTATAATGAAAATCAGATTCACATCTGATGTTGATTTTAATTAATTTCATTTTCTAAACGTTTTGTTACAATTTTAATAAATTACGTAGCAAAAATGGAAAGGAGACTTGTAAGAACTATATGCATACACTGCAAAATTTTTAAATCATGTATTTTCTAGAAATTTTACGTTTGAAATTAGCACAAGGTGCGCGCAACAATCCATGTATCTATAATCAAAACAAAAAACAGTTGCTTTCCAGTAAGTGAAACAGCAATATGAAAACGTTTTTGATACATCAAAAAATCATATTAAATCTTGGTATTTAAAAAAAAAGTTGAAGTAGTACGCTATAAACTTATCGGGTAATGGGGACTGTCGATAGAAGTGAAAATTTAAGTGAATAATGGTTGTTTTATTTGATTTAATTTTTTTTTTTTTAATATTTCTATAATTGGTAAATATTCAGCCCCAAACAAAGGCAACAAAAATTTGACATTCAGAAACGCATCCGACGTTCCGTGTATCCAAAGGTCGTCAGGGTGAAGGCGGTTGAGCCTCCTCCTGGTGGTGTTTATAGCAAGAGCAGATGATAAGATGTTGACGTGCGGCTAAAGCTGGTCATTATACCGGCTTGTGTGATGGTTGATCTGCTCATCATTACGCACGTACCAAGGAGCGTTTACGATTAGACGGAGAGCAACATTCTGCATCTTCTGGATGAGATAGATGTTGGTCTCAGCAGCAGTGCCCTATATTGAAATACCATATGACCAGGACAACACCACTATCATCCTATAGATGGTTGATTTATTGCTTATGCTAAGTTGGCTCCTGAGCCGAATGAGCAAGTTCAGCTTCCGCAGTTTATGGTGAAAGGTAGCAGCATTTTTCACTATGTGCTTGCGCCAGGTGAGTATCCTATACAAAATCATACCCAGGTAGCAGGCTGAGCCCACCTGAGGTATGACCGAGTTACGCAGCAAAACGGTTGGAAAGGTGTCCCTCCTAAGCAAAAACGTACAATGTTACGATTTCAAGCTATAAACGGCAATGTTCTAGCGGTTTGCCCACCTGTTGAATGCATCCAGGAACTCTACAAATGTACAGCGTATATATAAAATTTCAGTTCAATAGTGCAAAAAAGAATACGTTTTTTAATAAGAACCTGAATTTCAATGGGAGATTTGTACACTATATGTTCCTGGTCTATTTGCACTAAGCATGTAAATTTCATGACCGTAGGGTTCCTGGATCGTATAGGTCCATACAAATCCATTTATTTCTTGTATGGGGACCCTTAAAATTTTTAATTGAGTATACATATTAGTTTTAGTATCTTTGTTGTAGCCCCGATGGAACTTCACATTCTTTGAAATTTACAACTTTCTACCTATTATGTTTCATGAGATAGAGCCCGAGAATGGACGAACAGAGTAGCCTTGGTAGTATGGTTCTGTTTGGTACCCTTCGGGTTTGGAACCAGAAGTACCCGACCTAAAAAAGAATACTCAATAAATTTTGAGGAAATATCTACATTTTCCTACATAATCTTTAATAGCTTCGATACTCTGCTTACAGCGAAAATTGTCGAACTCCTCAAAATCAACAGCAGGAACTACCTCTTCTTTATTATTAAAACGCTGAATCGTTTCTTCAAGTTTGGAAATAAACCAAAAAAAAAAAAAAGAATCTGAGGGGGCCAAATTTTGCGAATAGGGTGCGTGAGGATGCAATTAAATCTTTAACTCATTGATTTTAGCTATCGCGATCACGGATGTATAAATGGTGAACTGTCTTCATGAAACAAAACTTTCTTTTTCGCTTAATGCGTCCGTTATTTTTTTGATCTCATCACCCAAAACGCAGCATTTATTGCAGTTCACATAATGACTTCAGATGGAACTGCCTTTGCCCTTCTTTGAAGCAAATTCTCAATTTTCAGTCCATTGTTGTGACTGTTTTTGTTCCATTTTGAGTAATCGGGGCGATCTATAATACTTTCCACTTTCAGTCGATGTTCAGCCAATACCATTTTGTGATTTTTCTTCACCATCACTGCGATCTTCGTCCTAGCATCTTATAAAACTTCGTTTAAACTATGCCGCCTAGTCTCAAGTAGCATTCTCCCCAGAGTAGAATCTAACTTCGCTTCGATATTAATTACACAATGACCAATTTTTCAATGTTTTAAAAGTTACTCAGAACTTTCACTTTGATGGCTGCCAAATGGCAGCTTTATCAAGTTGATAAATTCTACTATAGTCATTCTTTTCAAGTAATAAGTACCATTCGTACGTCAAGTCGGTTGCTTCTAACACTTTTCTCGTAAGTATATAATGAAGTACCTACATATGTATGTAAATGTAAGAGCAAATATGGTCGCGAATATCGCCCTTTTCATTGTATGTTCCCTATTATCTCTAAGTTAAATGTATGTATATACAAAACGTGTGTATATTTTTTATGTAAGTGTTTGCATAACAGCATTTACATAAATACAAATACCATACATTTGAATGTACATATTAAAAATATATATATGTAAAAATATTTATTATAAGAGTACATAAAATGTGTGGTTGGTATCGAAAGTAAAATTTGTTTGCGCCAAAAACAAAACTATATACATATGTGATTTGAGGTCTTCATATAGATATTGTTTATATGTATGGGTGTACAATTTTTTATTACAATTATACAATACGATTTAGAGCACAAAAACAACAATATTTTATATTTTTGTAATAAAGCTAGCAGCTCTTAGCGAGAGAGAGTGAAAGAGAGAGAGAGCGAGAGCAGAAGCGCACAGCATTTCTTTAAATAATGAGAGTGCAAACAAAGGTAAAGATCTATCTATCACTCCTCTCTTTATTGTGTATAGTCGTCATTTGTATAAGTATGTCGGTAGAATCAAAACAAAAAAAACCTTTACAAAGCTTTCTGTTAAATACACCAAAAGTAACCCCCTACTCTACTCTTAAATGCTTTGCAATGATGAGATAGATGATGCATGCATTTACATGAATCGTATTTTAAAACTAATTTACAATTTCTAACAGAACCCAACTCAAGAAAAGAATTTGGCAATGTTATCCAATTAACTGGGGTGCTAGGAAGCTTAGTTCCATAAAGCTGAATTTATGGTAAATGTTTACTATATTTCGGAATATATTTCAAAATTTCTGTTCGATGGCTCAAAAGCAAAGCGACTATTTTATGGAATCTCTCTCCAAAGCTTTCATTCTATGCGTTACCAACATCATACAACAACTAATAGTTTTGCTCTTTTTTTTTTTTAGTTACAATCACTCTCACTTATAAATTTTATTTAATTTTTTTTTGTTTTTTTCTTTGTTTTTGTTTAATGACGTCGATTCTCTATTGTTATTGTATTTATTATAAATATTTATTTAGATTTACGAAGTGTTCGCTGTTTTTTTTTTTTGTGTTGTTGTTGTTTTCGTTTTTTTTTATGGCGCTGGCAAAAATGAAAACTTTTACTTTTCAACAGCTTACACATCCGATTCTTTCTTGTCTCATTTTTCCTTTAATGAATGTTTTCTTTTTAGTAGCTTATAAATACTATGTACTATGTAAGCTTTTATACTCATCACATCATTCATTTCTCATTATTATTAACATGAACGGAAACATATGACGCAATGACGGCGACGTAAGTTTGTATGTCTATAAAACATCGAGAATCAAAAGAATCTCAGGAAAGTTTAGTATTTTGAGAAGTGTGTGTAATGTGCTTATGCCGGCGTGATCTGTTAGATAATCGCAAAATTGAAGTGTATTGGTTGTTTGTTATACGTTGATTGTTGGTATCAGTAATGGCCTTCAACTTTTAGTTCGTTTTCTTATCGTTCGTAAGCATTCGTGCAAAGCTTAGTAAGCAAACAAGAAATTGCTGTTCTTGTTATGCTAAATAAAATTATTGTACAATGTATCTGCATCGTGTGCGTGTCTGTAAAATTCAAAATTGTTACTACATTAACTACAAGAACCACATATGTACATATACACATATACATACGTACGTACAGTGAATAACAAAAGTATTACATTGAAGTCAATAATTCACTGTTAAGAAAAAAAACTTGCAATATTTTAAACGCCACATTTGATAAGCTTATACATTCTTATGTATGTACATATATGTATATATTCGCATCGTCATTAATGCGTGATATTGTATATTGTGACTTTCAATAAAATTTTTAAAATTTACAATTTTTTGCATCTAGCTAAAAATAAAATAATAGTCGAAAAAACTTGTATGAAAACTAACCGGAACTTATTAAAAGTGTTGGAAGTTTGTTTCGAGTTAGAAGGGATGTATGTGTTCCTCGTAAAAAGAATGAATGGATTAGTGGTTGAATAAGCTTTTGCGTGTAGTACAATTTCTTTTACTTAGCACTGCCCTATAATTGGCAAGGTAATTTATTAAGTTGTACAGTAGACCCTGTGCTCAAGGCTAAGGTCATGTTTGGAGTTAATTGGCTAATTGAAACATTGACCTTTTAGTTTATTGTGTATTTTCTTAGCTTCGATATATGTATGTCTGCCAGATGATCAAAAAAAAAAAAAAATAAGATTCAAAATATCTCGAGTGACTGTCAGTTTGCACTTTTTTTTGCCACTTATCGTGAATACAGAGCACCGTGTTAAGTAGGTTTCTTTGTGGCTGTGTAGGCTCCTGACAATTTGGGAGCTCCTCACCTGTCACTTTAAGTCACAATCGACAAAGAGAAAGATTCATCAATGATCGACCACATTCGAATTTATTGTACCACCAAGGCCAAGGAAATGATAATTCATTTCCATGAACTCTTATGATTTCGTTCTTATAAACTTGTAGAGATTGACTACCTTTATGGTGATTGTTTCCAAATTATTTTACGAGGGCTGAATGATAATTATCTGACCTATTACAGAATTTAACCAGCTGCTGTAACCAAAAATTTGTATAAGTCCAAACGTAAAAAAGCCTACAAGCTGAG
Source organism: Amiota minor (assembly GCA_037043295.1). Taxonomy (NCBI): domain Eukaryota; kingdom Metazoa; phylum Arthropoda; class Insecta; order Diptera; family Drosophilidae; genus Amiota; species Amiota minor. Next base: position 102,312 of record JBAMAW010002569.1, on the reverse strand, counting down.
AGCTTAAATCGAATTCGTTCTAAAGGCTTCGTCACTTCTTCTTTGCAATCTGTCAGTCAACGACAACTGTAAGCGAATTTGAATGAAAATCACATCTCAAAAAAGTTTTTCTAATAAGAACATGAATTGAAAGGGGTGGTTTGTATGGGGGGGGGGGGGGAGTACCCCCTTCGTGGGCCGATTCGGATGGTTCTGACAAATGTACTGCGTATGGTAAAAAGAAAGGTTCGTGCAAAATTTCAGATCTCTAACTCAAAAACTGAAGACTATTTTGCATACATACAGACGGACATGCTTAAGCTTAAGCAATTCGTCTAATCGAGTTGATCAAGAATATCTATACTTTATGTGGTCTCTTTTGCCTTCTTCTGCCTGTTACAAACTTCATGACAAACTTATATTACTATTCACTCCCTTGAAGAGTATAAAAACAATCGTGTGGTCGACTCTGGGCGGTTGTTTTGGAGCTGTTTCGTCTCAGTCCTAATGAGTCTTTGCGCTAAGGAAACAAAGGAGATTTTTTCCATTTTTGAAGGAGAACGGTCTACGAAGAAAGTGGAGACTGTGAAGTCGGCCGGCAAGGTGATGGCCAAGGTTTTTTGAGATTCACGAGGAATCATCTATAGCGGTTACGTGGGAAAAAGGAAAACAATACCTTTAGGGTATTATGCGTCGTTAATGCACCAGTTGGGCCGCGAACTCATGACAAAACATCCTCAGAAGAAAAATATCTTTCTTCATTCGCAGTTTTGATGGAAATAAAATTATAATTGATACAACATCCACCTTATTCACTAGATTTGGTCTCCAGTGACTTCTTTTTATTTCCTAATTTTAAAAAATGTCTTAGAGGTCCACGTTTCACTACGAACAAAGTCATGCTTTTTTAACGGTTTAAGAAATGTTAAAAGCAGATTGAAAAAGTATATAGAGCCATAGAGAGATTATATTAAAAAATATTTCTTTATATTTCTAAGGAATTATTAATCGACCAACGTACTGTGATATAGTGGTCAAAATCCTGAAACATATATTCAAAAATGTAACAATAAAGAGTGTTGGGGTTAAGAAAACTTTACTTAAAAGAGAATCGTTTTCAATTGTTGACTTCTATATACATGTAGCCGTTATTGAAGAGCTTGACAAATGAGCGAACCAAAAAAATAGAAAAAATAGGCATAGGTATGTGTGGACCCACAGACGGATGCATCGAAATTCACTACTCTTGCGAATCTGATCGAGCACAAAATTAAAAAGAATTGCTAAGCAGATTTAAGTGGGCGTGTTCCACAACGTCTACTTCTCAGCCACCTACGAAAATTTCTATTATGAATTTAGGTCATTAGAAGACAAGAAACAACAACACATTATTTGCAAACAAAAAACAAAAATTGTAATTACAAATCAGTGAGTGTGTTGGCCTCATGTATGGCAGTGTTCTTTCTAGCTTGCATTTAATACAATTATACCAACATATGTATATAAATAAAAGTTTTTTATACGTTTGCTTGCTTAAATGTATTGTATATACTCGTATCTGCATAAAAATTTGCGCTAAAATTAAATCACTTATATGCCAGCGTGCATTTTCTGTCTTTACTAAATACGCAAATTTGAATTTTTTCGGAAATCTGACTCTTCTTGTAACCACCCTCTGGTCCCTAACATACAAGCAAGATGACAGATCTAGTGTTAGTGTATACAGACATAAGTGCGTGAGTGACTAATTTAAAAATTTCAACGCATATAACTACATACATATATGTTCATTATACATAACACCGTAGTCAAAAATTGAAAATAGGAAAGTTATCCTATACAGATTCTTTGATCCATTTTTTGAAATAGGGGAAGACGAGTCAAAACACGTCTCATCTTTTTATCTTCAAGTAAAAAAAAAAAGAACTAAATATGCAAAATGACTGATAATGACAACATATGTTGGGGACATACATATGTATGTACCGACATAGCAAAACAAAGAAAAGGAAAAATCGATAACATGTGGACAAAGAAAAATAAAAAGTCTTCTTACTTTTTGAACAAACCTCGTGTTTTTTTGATTAAGGCATTAATTTTAAAATTCTTACTATTGTAAATAATATGCCTTTGATCTTGTTTGTAAACACAAAGATTAGTAGATAATCTATATATTTATCTAGATATGTCAATACGTCTTAACTCATATCATTATTTGATTTTATTATCAATTTCTCTCAAATGCGTGTATGTCCTTCTTTTACTCTTCTTAAAACTTGTATGTAAACTGGATTATCAAAACAATCTGGTAGATAATGCAAACAATAACAATAAGAACATCTAAAACCGCAAGAACAGTACTTCGCTAGTTCGGATGTGGCCTAATCCAGATCCTTTTGTTATCCTGCCAGAATAAAAAATTTAAAAATTTCTAACCCGCATGTTATATAATGAAATAATCGACAATCCAGTAACTGGATACACGTTCAAGTAACTAGATTCTTGGGATAAAATATTTCCTGATGCAATAGAAACATGTTGGAAAAATGTACGTTGTAATTTAGTAGTTAACTAATCTGTTAATACTGAAAATTAGGACTAGACTAGACTAGACTAGACTAGGATGTGAGAAGAAGGCATGAAGATGCCGGAAAATTAAGAAACATCAAAATTTTAAATAATGTCAATCAAAGCCCTCAGTTTCTGAAATAAGAGATGAAGACTGCTCGATAGTGACGACATTGGGTCTGATAAGTAAGTTGACAGCGATAGTCCAAAGTGGAACATGAAGACGTTATTAAAAACGTCATTATCTGCATAGAATGCACACTGGTAAAAAATGACAAAATTTTCGCATAAAGAGACAAATGTAGTTACAGAAGTGTAACTTGGTAATTTAATAGTTGTGTCAAATGTAAGAACTAGGCAAAATTTCAGAACGATCTGACCACGACCACCTTCACTACCTATATAACATAATATTGAGATTTGAAGCATTTTGTTAAAAAACTTGCCGTTCGTCTTAATTTGTATGCAAGTTCATATAGTGTTGCATTATTTGATCATGTTTGATCAAATTTTTTATATAAAGACTAGGGTATCCTGCCCGACGTCGTACGGCCAATCGGATTCCTTAAACTTCACTTTCAGTAGAACGCAAGTGGATTGGGCCATACCTACAGTTGCGGTTTCGCACCATCGCTATTAATAAGTTGAATTGCAATTCTGGTATTTCATTTTTGCTTCCCGCTGCACTTTAATTTGGCTAAATGGATAGTCAGTCACATTAATAATTCCAGTGACTTACCAAATCCACAACAATGCACAGCTCCCTGGTCTTGCCTTAAGTGTTATTGTATTATTGAGTCCTTTAATTTATTCAAAACTAACTGTAGTACATTGCGCAGAATCAGACAAATCAAATGCAGTATTTGATCCACCAATTTCTCGACAACAGCGTCACATATCGAATCCAAAAGTACTCTGTTATGTTCAAGGCTAAAACCAACCATGCACGCATTCACAAAATGTCATTGCAATCAGATGAACGAACGGTATAGCCGCGCATAAGACTCAATATGAACACACATAAAAGAAGTTCAGTGACATACACACTCACAGAAGAATTATATATATAAAGGTTGTAAATCTAAATCATTCTCAGATCCCCTTGAACACACACAAAAAATTTCATCAAAATCGGTCCAGTCGTTTAAGAGAAGTTCAGTGACATACACACTCACAGAAGAATTATATATATAAAGATGTTTACAACTATAATTTATCAACAGAACGTCTACTTTTACAATTCTTCAAACAAAAAAAGGATTATATATTCACAATTATAGTAGGATTCGAAGTGTTCCGTAGTAAATTTTTTTTATTTATCGCGTACGAATTCGGCTCTTCAAAAAGGTTCATCACGTCTATCAGCAATTTCTTTTTATTTTAATTCAAGCTTTTATATAAAAAGAGACTTGATAGTAGTGGATGAATTGTACGAGTATTTCGACTATTTATGTATATGTATTAACATACGATACTACGTAGTTAGTTTTACCAATACGAACCAATATTATTAGATCTGCTTAACAAAACTCAACTATGTTAGGGGGATATCTGTTAAAGAGACGTCACAACAAAAACATTTATAACAAGAGAAAACAAAATCGCATATGTCTAATTATAATCTGGCTGTTTCTTTCCCATGTTTAGTGTTAATATTCTGTCAAATAATAATGAAATGCCACGCAATTAAATTTGTCACAATTTTTGAATTAATAACAAACAAAATCTAGCCTGGCAAGAATAGCTGACTTTGAAGGGCTGCAAAAAAAAAAAAAAAAAAATACCAACAAAAAATTGTGTTTTTCTTTGTGGTCCTTTAATTTCACGGGGAAATACTAAAAATCATTAAAATATGTAAAAACTTGAAAAAAGAAAGTTTGAAGTTGTCTTACTCTTCACGCACCCCTAGAATCATTCTGTATACAGAGTACTCTACTGTAATAAGGCATACAGAGTCACGACGCATACAGAATTTCAACACTGAGACTTAAATATTTTGTATGATCCAGTAATCCAAGGGTCTTGAAATTTTGTGGTTGGTGAATATTGAATATATACTTATTGTAACCTTATTTTAGCTCGATAATACAAAAAGCAAAACAAGTTTGCATACATACAGACGGACTGGGCTTAATAACTTAACTTGTCTCGTCGAGCTGATCACAAATATATATACTTTATTGGGTCTCCTTCTGTCAGCTACAAACTTCATAACTAACTTATAATACTCTTCATTGTGTGAAGAGTATAAGAAACATGTAATATTCCACTCGTTGGTTCATTTTGTTAAGCATCGGCTTAAGTAAATGAATTAAGAGACAAGTGACTGTGGTCATGCTTTGGTCATGATTCATATAGTAAACAAGGTGTGATGTTAAAACATGATAAACATTATCATTTTGTTAATAGCAAAAAGGGATAACAAGGAAATTTTAACGAATACAAAGGAATTGATTATACAAGTACATGTACATGGTAGATTTTCAAATATGAGCGGCTGTGGAACAATAATAAAATAATTTATACATACACTGCCCGACAACCGATAAGCACACCCTATGCTTTCTGACTTTGATGTTTAATATTAGCCAAGCGAATAAATTTTTTTCGTCAATAAAGTTTATAAAATGATACACAAGAAGAAATGATAGTAAGGATATTAGCTTTATTATTAACATTTTAAATGAATTTTAACGAACTTAACATAAAAAATTTCCTTAGTTTTACTACATTTGATTAGCACTCCTACTTGAAAATGCCGAACTACATAAGAAAATGGGCATAGAAGACTTCAAAATTATTTTTTTATTTTAATTTCTCTATTTTAGTATTTATTTATAAAACAATTAATAATGTGTTGAGCCACCACGGTTAAGTATGACCTTGTACATCCTGTTGGGTAAGGATCATACAATTTTTTTTTTTATAAATATAATTCAGTGAAATTATATTCTAGGCAATTTTTATTCCTTCAATGAGTTCATCTTCAGTTGAATATTGCCTTCCGGACTCGGACACTTTGCGTGCTAACCCAAATGTGGAGGTTTTCAAAAATATTATACCGCGTGCCATCCAAAGTCGAACATGGAACCAACCGAATATACGTTTCAAATTTCATGTTTCTCGCTCTTATAAGTAGTAATACAAAGCAGGCACCTGGACGCCTAACTTGATTCATCTCTTTATGCTGATCAAGAATATACATATGTAGGTACGTGTATGTGGGTATAGGTATGTACACATGTAGAGTTTGAGGCCAAACAATGAATGTAGAATCTTCGCAATGTTTAGACAGTTGGCGGAAAATATTTTATAAAAATTAAAATTTATAGTATTTTGCCGTATCTTTCGTTTTTTTTCCATCTTATACTGACTTATTATTTTTATTTTATTATTCACATCAATTGATTTTTGATGCAAACTTCTTTACTTTTATAGCGATAATCATTAGTTTTAGTGATATTACAGGTTTATTTGTATTGTTTACATTGCTAGCCATAGTAAAGAGCGGCAGGAAAAGCACTCTCCTGTAAAATTTGGTTTTTGGCACATACGATAATTTCTCGCATGGGGTTCAATATTTGCTATTTTTAAAAATTAATCAATAAATTATTATTATGAACATTACTATAGGTATGTCAAGATAGATTATAAAAATACTCAATAATGACAATACACCAAAATTTAGATACAATTCAAAGACGTAAAACAATATGCGAACCAAAATAGAACAAAATGTATTGTATTTTTATTTTTGAGGGAGTTTTCAAATAGATTCAACCGTGTTTCGTAATCCCCATCAACAATGTATTGGTATATTTCAAAGAGAATTAAAATTATAATGTCAATAGAAAAAAAAAACAATTTTGGTCTTAAAACAGCAGTTCTAATAAGTTGCTTTTGAAATTACATGATTTTAATGACATGCATATATTGTAATACATATCTGCTAAAATAAAAAATAAAATAACAATTTTGATTTTGAAAGGAAATTTGTATGGAGAAACTTCTTCCAGTTACACCAGAACTTTAAATTTCACTTTATCTGCGTACGACAATATGGCATATCTTTGTCAAATTATAATTCGACAATTAAAAAACTACTGCCGATCAGGGACCATAGTTTAAAAGTTTTTTTTTTCAATTCCGACGGTTATAGCCGTAATTTTGATGCTTCGTCACACTTTTAAGTTTTGCTTCAGACATCAACAACCTTTTCAAAAATGTCCTGACCTGAAGGTCCCCTAGAAAAACCACCTATAACTTCCACAGTTGCCAAGAAATCGATATGGAATTTTAGTTATATGAAATTTTTAGTGATACGGTACCCAATACTCTCTAAACCCATTAGGATCTAGAAGAGAGGAGATGGCAAAACTCTGACAAAGGCAGGTGGACCCATCGGCTCATTAACAACGTCGAAGAATGGGTGAGCAGAAAATTTGGAGAGGTCAACCATCACCTAGCCCAGTTCCTGAGCGGTCACGGGTGCTTTAAGGAATATCTGTATAAGCGGGGATATGATGATGATCCCTTCTGTCCGACTTGCACAGGCGAAAACGAAAATGCAGAACACGTCTTCCTGCATTGCCCAAGATTTGATGTTGCCAGATCAATGATCTCATCTGCGTTTGGTGAAGTACCGACTGTGTCGAACTGCATCCGGCATATGTGTGAATCACAGCTGAATTGGGATGTGGTAAGTCAGGCTGCAGCTCAAATCATGACAGAGCTGCGGCATATTGAACGATTACAACGAGTTCAGACGAACGAAGACGTGATAGGTCATTAGTTTGATATTGACAAGAAGTTTTAACGTAAATTTGTTTTGATTTACATGGGGTAAAAGCAGACTTTGAGCTGTTATGCTCCCTCTTTCCTCCTTGACGTAATGCTTTGCGGTAGTGCCAGGGGGACTGTAGGACTTGGGACGGTGGGGTTTAGTGGGTGCAAGTCCCACACTTCGAATAGTAGATTCGTTCGGCTTTTAATGCTTCCCCATCGGTTAAAAAAAAAAAAAAAAAAAAACCCCCAAGAAAAAACTTATCAAATATTATGTATACCTACATGTAATAAACACTCAACTATAGGGTACTTGTTACAAAATTGTCCTATATGTTGGTGTTGGTGCGTATTCTATCCATTTATGATTACAAGTGATGTACAGTAGTATTTATATAATTCGATCTAATGATTGCAAGCCCATTTCGCAGTATCGAAATATTCGGATTATTGGATTGTTTTAATATATACAAATTTATTACAAAAATACACAAACCTCAATGAAAAATCAAATTCAATTTTTATAGGTATTTCAGTTTCAATGCCTCCAGACAGTAGGTAAATAATTAATTTAAATTTTGATTACTTAAATATATGTGCAGAGATTTTTTAACAAGTTTCTTCTGTAGAATTTATATTTTGTCCACCGATAGATGTTAAATCATCCTCAGAGATCCAATTTATATAAGATATTTTTAACTATTTTTAAGAACTTCCTCCCAAGGTTTTTAGTGGAAAACATATGCACCTTTAAATGTGAACAATTTCAACGCCATGACTTAATCTTCTCCCACTCCAAATATGTGATATTGAAAAGACTTTTTATAGAACGTTTTGCTTATTCTAAGTATTATGAGGAAAGCTTTTTGTACCAGATTGAATTCAACTTAGCATGCTTGCCCTTGTTTTAAAAAAATTCCGAAAATTTATATGAAGTCATGCCAACCATTTTTAGATGCTTAGAACTCTACTGGAGGAACATTCTTAAATCTAAAAGGCTTGATTGATTTTCTCACTACCAACATATGCTATTCATGTGCTCCAGACTTATTTGTATAGCATTGAAAATTAACCCGTTCTTTGGGCATATTTCCTTCTGGAAGACATCTTTCTTTATAATATACAAGGTGTCCCGGCGTGCGTTGTGCGCTTCCCTCTCCTTATTCGTTTGCTGCAGCTCCTTAAATACATTATAATCGGCTCCTTAAATACATTATAATCGGTCCAGCTGTTCTTGTGTTAATGATGTTAATACACACGACTTTGTAAATTATTGTTTTATATGTGTATAGTTTTTTAGGCACACTTCAAAACTCTTCTCAAAACACTCAGTACCTTTTAATTTAATATTTGATCCAGCACATGGTCTACAATAACACAATGATAACAAAACATTTTTTTAATTTGATCGCAGCGCTAACTGTCGGGACAGACTAAAATTAAAATTCGAATATTATTTAAAATTTGACACTGCGATGGTAGCGCCGTCTGTCGGATCCAAAATCAACAACTACTAATAAATTAAAAATTAATTAAAAAAACATTGTGAATCTAAACCATTCTCAGATCCCCTTGAACACACACAAAAAATTTCATCAAAATCGGTCCAGTCGTTTAAGAGAAGTTCAGTGACATACACACTCACAGATGAATTATATATATAAAGATGTACCTATGTACCAAAGTATGACTCCGTAGTAAATTCCAAAAAAAAAAAGAACAAACCCATTTGTGAGTCTTGTAAGCCCTTTGAAGATTGCATTTCTTTTAACTGCCGTATAAATTGAAGTACTACATAAATAGCATGATTGTTTCTGCGTTCTTGTGAAGTCGAGAAATTCACAGTACTTAGTGTTTTATGCTATTTTAAATTTTGACTTGTTATATTCTTGTTACAACAGTGACTTTCCATTTTAATTTCTGGAACACATCTTTCTTTATAATATACCTATGTACCAAAGTATGACTCCGAAGTAAATTCACAAAAAAAAAGAACAAACCCATTTGTGAGTCTTGTAAGCCCTCTGAAGATTGTATTTCTTTTAAGTGCCGTATAAATTGAAGTATTGTACTACATAAATAGCATGATTGTTTCTGCGTTCTTGTGAAGTCGAGAAATTCACAGTACTTAGTATTTTATGCTATTTTAAATTTTAACCGTCATCACTTGTTATATTCTTATTACAACAGTGACTTTCCATTTTAATTTCGGATTAAGGTCGTGACATGTTGTATCTTGTAGAGAACCTTAAATGTTAAATTATTGAACACATGTATTGTATATTTCATCTCTGAATATTTTTTTATGGTATACGATGACCTTAAACAATGCAAAATAGTTTCTTATTGCCTCACACAGAAAACAGAAATGACATAAAAAGTGGTCAATTTTGTTTGTCAGTTTCGCTAAACATGACTTGAATATTTAGATAATTTCTGCATAACAGATGCAAATATTGAAATTGTTTTTGTTTTGTTTGGTTTTTTAGAATAATTGTATACTGACCTTTGAAACAGGATTTGTAAAAGAAACAAGTTTTTGTAATCCAATTTGAACTGTTAAATTTTGCAAAAATCCAATATTTCAGAAACAGTGAAACTAAACACTGAAGGTTGCAAAGAACCCTTTTATTAATTATTAATTTTTATTAATAAACACACAAATTTTGTAAATTATTTTTCTTTTTTTTTCTTGCTTCTCGCTTCTTTGACAAAATAATAATTTTATTTATTTTATTTTTTTTTATTTATTTATTTATTTTTTTTAAATAAAAAATAAGCACATCAGGTACCACATTTTCGTAGTTAGAATACAATAATAAAAATAAATTTTGCAATATGTAGTAAGTATGTGTATGTATGTACCAATACTCTTTTAATTTATTAATTATTAATTATATTTAGACATTTTTCAATATCTTTCTATTACAACACAACATTCTTTTAGCACTTTATTATTTATATACGGAACAATAATATATATTGTATATATATATATATATTTATTTTTTTTCTGCAAATATATTTTTTTTTTTTTTGTTTTGTTGAAATTGAATTGGGTTTTTTTTAAGCAAGCCAAACATTCCCTATTAGGGTACAACGCACACAACAAGCGTAACCGTCCGTAGCCGCGTATCTGATTCGCAACATCACAAAATTGTAACTAATGTTCGCTTAGTGAGTAAATAGGTTAAGAGTATCGCAAATTTATTTTTTTATTGTACTTTTTGCTTCTTTTTTTTTTTTATATTGTATATTTTTAAAAAAATAAAATCGCATGCTAACTTAGGACTGGTTGAGTGTGCGAATGAGCAAACGAATGTATGTATATATAAACATATTCACATACATAGATACATACATACATACTATGTACATATACACTGACTGACTGACTGACTGATCTTGTAGCAGAGTTAAGCGCAAAGTAGAAAAAGTGTGTTTTTGCAAACACAAAACCTCCAAAAATTATATGAACACAGAAACAAACAACAATGAAAATAATCGACAGCAACAACAGCAACAGCAACAGCAACAGCAGAAGCAGAAGCAGAGTCGGTCGACCTGCCAAACGACTAAAACGAGAGCCACGAACTAAATTGCCAAAAACCTTGATACCGATCACAATAAATACAACAACATTAAACTACAATAAGTATGTAGTAGCAGCAGCAGCAGCAGCAGCAGCAGCAACAACACAAATAAATCGCAAACACAATTGTAAGCAAAAACACTACTACAACAGTAACAAAGCAACGCAACAAAACGAAATCAAATAAAAAAAAAAACTTTAGCGAGCGCCAAAATTAGCAAAGCCCAAGAAGGGAAATAGAGAAAGAGTGTGAGAGAGCCCCGTGCTGGTAGTACAATACAATACATTCATTATACGCAAACACGAAGCATAAAAAGACGAACAGATCATATAGCGTAGGAGCACGACGAAAACGATTGACATATGCGGTGGTCGAGACGATCATGCAATAAAAAAATTAGATGTGAGCATTCGCGAAAATATGTAAGTATGTATGTATGTACATATCAATAAGAGGAGAAGCAGAAAGGCGGCAAATCTGCACGTTAGCAAAAGCCGGCTATAAACGAAACGACACTGACGCCGATTAAAGCGCAGACGTTGGCAGTGACGTCGGTCATTTAACGTTACGTCGACGCGTCTCCTCAATACACTACTACTTACTATACACTAATAACGAATCAAACATTAGAACTGTGCGAGAGATAGAGAGAGGGAAAATAAAAGCATTTATGATAAAACATCAAGTGACGCTGCCGTAGTAACGTACATACATTTGTCTGAAAATATATACATACATACGTATGTACATACAAACAGATGTCTATATGTATAAAAAAAAAAAACAAAAAAAAAACGTTAAGCTGGGCGAAGCAATCCATAAAAAACTTGCATTTGTTGCCTTCTTTTTTATTCGCATTCTGATACATGTATGCTATTATGAAGTGTGTAGTGTAGTGTAGTGTGTGGAAAACATTCACATGTACATGTACATACATATGCATGCCTAGTTATGAGAGAGTGTGTGTGGTTTCGCAATTGTGTGTCGTCGCTTTGAATTTTTTGGCAAATGTTGCTTTTTTGAAGGTCAACTTTACGACCCATAAGCGTTTATATTATTAGTTGCTATCTCGTTTGCACCGGTGCTTTTCTGTTTCTATTGCTTTATTTACTCTAATGTGTTGTTTGTTAGAGGTTTCTTTAATATCTATGTATGTATGTATGTAGTACATATATATGTATTATAAAATTTTTGGCAAATCATGAGTGTATGTGTGCATAATTTTACATGTGCCAACACGTTTTTAGGGCCGCTGCTTTCTGTCTCAGCCGATATTTCTGCTTTGGTCTGACGGTCTGATCACAAATTCAATAGGATTATTATAGTTCTGTTAGCACTTGTGTATATACTTATGTATGTACATATGTATGTTCATATGTATGTATGTACACACCTATAACATTTTTGCATTTTTTATTTTTTTTTTTTTTTTAAATATTTATGTATTCGAAACTATTAATGTTGAACTTATTAGTGTTGTTATGCCCTATAACAAAATATGCATATGGATGTAAGAGTGTCCTAACTCAAAATAAAGCCTAACGAGAAAAGCGCGTTTAAAGTTTTCAATTTACTCACAAATTGGCTAATTATAGTAGAAATATTCTCCTCTCACCCGGAGAGGATGTAAGTTATTAACATGAAATTCTTACACAATATAAATCATCAATCATATAACGAATATTATATATGAACCATTAACTCAAAAATCGTGTTTTTGAGATAGGACAGTCTTGTAGATCATAAGCGAAACGTACGTATTTATGTATGTAAGTCCATGCACACTTTGTACTATGTTTGATGTACATATATTGATGGTTTGTATATACACATGTACATATGTATATATGTAACAGGGATATAAATTTGGAAATGATCCGGGAGCCTGTTTTTCAGAAACTTTAGATCATTGTGCTGAAATTTGATATGTAAACTCGATTCGTTCCAGCGGTCTCTTTGGTGTTTTTGGAGATCCAGAATACATTAAGACCGAAAACTATGCATTTCATACACTTAATTTAAATTCGGTTGAAAATAACATGAAACTAATACGAATAATGTAAGTACTCATTTGTATCTATAGAATGAAAAAGAAAATACATAATTGCATTTTCGTTTTGATTTGGTATATGAATATATTTTTGTTCCTTGTTATAATTGACCAATTTTCAAGTGTGACGTGATACAGGAAAACGAAGGTCATATTAGAATCTGGAGGCTGGAGGAGGATCTATAGATTCTACATAAAGACATTCAATAATCTTTTTCAATGCAGGCATGTGTTACTTATAAGTGTTAAAAAAAGCAAGTATTAATGTTTTATTTTCATTAGTTGCCGGGATTTTTAAGTGGATACATAAGTATGTATGTATGTATGTATGTATAAAATAGATTAGCGTCCCAGATTTCTTTTTTTTTTTTGTTTGGGTCACTGTATGTACATACATAAATCTAACGGCTCGGGGTGTATTTAATTGATGTAATTAATGATTACTTGTGTCAACTGTTTGATTCAATTACGCACTTTTTCAACTTCTTAAATTTTATAACGGTAATATAAATTTGTATTTGTACATATCGCTGTATGTAGATTTATATCTTTGTACTTGTAGGTTTAAAATAATTTTTTTCAGATTATGGTTAACTTCACTTCATATTTAATTAATGCAGTTACATATATGAACTCCGTCCCGATGACTAAATTGTACTAAACAACAAAAACAATAACAATAAACACGAATAAGTGTGTAGAATTTAACCGATCAAAAATACAACATGCCACTTAGAAAAGAGCTTTGTGACTGACTGACTGAACAATGTTAGAATAAGAGAGAGAGAGAGAGAGAGAGAGACACTTACATGCTCAATGCTTGCGCAGATACTCGTAAAACGCACAAAAAAGGAAAATAGAACAACAAAATTTGCAAATATATAAACAGCGGCGCAACGCTGCAGTAACAGAATTGACGCAGCAGATAATACAACGACGACGATCACACGGGCAATTCTTCTAAAAGAAATTCTGCTACTGCTATTGATGCTGTTCTTGCTTGATGCTTCTTCTTTATCTTCTTTGTATGTATGTATGTACATATATACATATATATGTATTTATATTATGTAATTAAAAGAAGCAGCAACAATAACAAAGTATTTAATAAAAAGCGTAGCAGCCAACGTGTTGAAAAGAAAAAATATCTTGTACATATACATACATACATACATACATACAAACATATATTCAGATTCAGACGTACGATATGCTAGCAATAGAAAAACGATCCATGCATTGTTTTGTTTTATATTACTTACTCTATATTGTGTATTAAGTGAGAGAAACAGCTTGATAATAAACGATAAACCAGATACAGAAAGTGTGAGACTGAATCAATTAAGAGCAATAAAAAACAAACAAATAAAATTAGGACAATCAGTAAGTACTCACATTAATAAATCCTTTAAGAGAATAAACTACATCAACGTGTATATATTTTTGCATGTACATAAGTATCTACATATGTATATCTACATATAATACATATGTGTACAAATAGTACACATATCGTTACTTAACAACAATAAACCCCATTATGATTATTTTTATTTACTGATTTTTGAAGCTTTTGGTTAAATCTTTAATTATTACAAAAACAGTTTTTTGCCTTTACCAAAAAATTGAAAATTTTAAGTTACAACCCTTTTGTTGTACATACATACATACATACATATGTGTATAAAAGATAAAAATAATTATGTAGCTAACAAGTTGGTCTAGGTTACCATATTACAAGGAAACAGTAGACTACAAAAGTCAAATAAAGCAACAGCTAAGTTAATGAAAACAACCAAAGCAACGATCTTGATTTTCTAGTGAATTTTCTTTCAGTAATCGGAAAACTGATATCAGTAAGCCAACTGCGATTAGCAATAAAAAAATAAGCCAAGTGCGAGCCAGACACGGATGGTTCCGTACCAAATAGCGGTTTGTATGGGAGGCACTCCCCCTAGTGGTCCGATTTGACTGATTCCAAGAAATGTGTATAGTGTCTAATTTCTGTTCAATAATGAAAAAAAAAAAATAAGACAAAAACAAAAAAAGTTTTTCTAATAAAAACGTGGATTTTAATAGGGGTTTGTTTGGGAGGTACCCGATCGAACTGAAATTTCGACAATATAGTTTCTGATGTATAGCCACCGACCATCTAAATTTCAAGATCGTGGGATTACTGTATCGTATAGCTGCCATACAAACCAAAATGTTTCTTGTAATTTTTTGAAAATATTTTAGTTTTAGTATTTGTTGCTGATGTCCGGATAGAACTACACATTCTGTGAAAATTACAAGTCTCAAGTTATTACGGTTCATGAGATATGAGCCGAGGATAGAAGGAGGAACGGACGGACAAATAACAAATCTTTGCAATAGGGTTCCATTTGGTACTCTTTGGGTACGGAAACCTAAAAATGTCTGTTTTAATCTTCTTAATGTAAAACCGCTTTTGTGTCGGTAGTGTAAAATTTTACAATTTCATTGTTTGCGTCGTCGTGCATCAGTGATTAAGCAATGCAATGCGCTGTAAGTAAAATTGGTGATCAGCTGAGGATACCCTGAGTTAAAAAAAAAAAAAAAATTAAAAATATTGAATCAATAAATATTTATTTTTATGGAAAATCGGTAAAGAGTGGATCAAATATATGAAAAAATTAGGCTTTCCCTCGATGTATGCAACGTGAGCTGATGCTTAACCATGAATAATGAACCAACATCACAAAAATGTAAAATTTTACTGATCCGAAACCAAAGATGTTTACGTAAAATTCATGAATGCTAGGCGCCTTTTTATATTTTTTATTTTACTCGGTTCATGCAAACGTAACTTTAACAACGCATTAGCTTGAGGACCGTGTTACTCCATACAAAAGATATATACTCGTTACAGTAAAATAATTCGACAATTTAGATGCGTTCACCGGGTGATCTGAGGGTGGGCAACATTGTGAACTTATTGTGAATGCCATAAAATTGGCCAACGTTATGTGATACAATATTTTCATTTCAAAGGCGTCAGAGTTTGCTACTTCGTTCCAGAAAAACAATCAATGATTAAATCAAGAAAAGACGGTCGCATTGAGCGGAAAAGAAAGTTTTGCTTCATCAAGACAGTGCACGAGTTCACACATCCTGTATCGCTACAGCTAAAATCAACGAGTTAAAGCTCGAATTGAATCCTCACGCACCCTTTCTCCAGATTTATGCCCCACGGATTTTTGCTGCTTTTAAACGACTAAAAAATTATATCAAAGTCCTAAGTTTTGTTATCACTCAATAAGTTCCAAGTGTGGCGTGATACAGTCAAACTGAAAATTAAATTTGGAATCTGGATGTGAAACATTTTTGGTTTCGGTAAGATAAAATTTGAAATCGTCATAGGCAATTTGGGTTAACACTTTTCTTATCGATCAGAAACAGTTCGCGACAACGTGATTCTTTTTTTTTGTAAACATTTATTAGGATCATTAAACCACTTAAAGCTTTAAAAAATTGTTGTGAGGGAAAAAATTACAGATATTGATTTAAACACATTTTGAAGGAAGGAATTTTATTAACTAATAATTAGTAAGTCATTTGGGTGGAGTTTTTTTAGGCGCCTTTGAAGTACCGTCCTGGTTATTGACTCGGCTAGAGGATTTGGATGTTAGAGAAGCCTGTCATTGTATTGACTGCTGTGAAAGTTATCTCTGGAGAACTGTAGGTATTTGAGGTTATTTTTAAATTTAAAATTGTCTTTTGTTTTTTAGTTTTTATATTTTTATTAACACTTTGTTACAAATAAGTGGCAATACAACAAAACTCATTTTGGGCTAATATAAAATTATTAAAGTTTAATAATAAATAAATAGAAATTAATAAAACTAAAAAATGAATTAAATAAAAGGAGAGTTAACCACTTTAAGTATGTACTTTCCTGCTACGAACATGAACACCTCAATAGCCTAGTGTGTAAAGAGCCGGCTTGGCCGATGACTCAAAACAACAGAGAGTGGGTTCGAACCCTACATCAGGCTAAAAGAGCGCACGTGCAATGTCCTATTGGAATTCGGCTGTTTTTTTTTTTTGGAAATCATGACGTGGAATAGTATAAGTAATGGATCCTAAAAGCAAGGCTTGTAAATAATTCTCTAAAAACTCGCCAGGATACAATTTTGGATGCTATTAGTAGCACAAAATCTACGTCATACGTTGTATGTATAATATTTAATTGCCAAAATTTAAGGGCTCACAAAAATGATCTAACAGATGCGGTGACGCAATAATGTACCTTTCTTATGTTGTGTAAAACTTGGCTGTGTAACGACGAATACGTCTGCATTTCAAATTTCGACTGTTGCACTCAATTTAGAAGAGAAGGTCAGCATGCTGATGGTGTAGCGATATATCTAAAACAAAACACTGAACATAGAATTACGCCACACATGCAAATTCAACGTTGCCAATCATCAAACAGTACAGCGATAACCCCATCAGTCGGAGACGTTTCTGCAGCCGAATGCATACTGTGTAATGGACAGAAGGTGCTATTGATAGTGATATACATTTCTTCATTTTGTTTTCTTACAATACACTCCCATTGGATCTGCTGAACTTAGAGAGGTCTTTGACAAGTTGTCTATGATTCTGGAGGGTGACTTTAATATCAACTTTGCTTCAGATGATGCCGAACCACTCATTCAGTTTTTAAAGGATATTCTTAACTTGCAAATGACCACAAGTCTACTCATACCAAATTTATCATAGCCTTTTCTTATTGATAATTAACCTATTTTCATTCATGGTGTTAAAATGTTTTGTGAGAAAATCTGTTAATATTACTAATAGATTAGTTGAGTTATTGTTTAAAAGCGGGAATGTGTATCTGAAACGTCTTTCATTAATATTAGGCTTTTCATACTCTTCACGCAGTGAATAGAATTATAACTTTGTTATCAAGTATGTAT
Organism: Amiota minor; assembly: GCA_037043295.1. Taxonomy (NCBI): domain Eukaryota; kingdom Metazoa; phylum Arthropoda; class Insecta; order Diptera; family Drosophilidae; genus Amiota; species Amiota minor. The sequence goes on along the minus strand of JBAMAW010002569.1, from coordinate 84,394 downwards.
TTTGCACGAGCTATATTTTACTAGACGTTGTACATTTATCGGAACCAGCCGAATCGGACCACTAGGGTACCTCTTATGCAAACCCTCCATTAAATTTTCGGTTTTCCACTATCGAACTGTAATTCCGACAGTATAGTTTCTTACCAATGTCCACTAACTTCTTATTGGTTTCTTGATAATTTCTGTCAAATTTCGTATAACAACCTTAGGTCTTGATATAGCAGTTAGGGTTATTAGTATTTAGCTAAGGTCACTTATTACTTATATTCAATTCGGATACGAATGGTCAAACTACACTGCTTTAGTGGTGATATAATGTTCGAGGCATCCTCCGAGTAATACTTGTATCGATTAGATCGGAGTTTTTGCTCGGATCTGTTGGCGTTAGTGTTGGGACAAAAACATTTTGTATTATAATTAATTTGACATCATAGGAACCAACTAGAAAAAAGTTCTGGAGTCATTAATTCTTTCCACAATAACGGATTATGTCACTGTATATGACAACTTACCTGGTTTCAGGAAGGGACAAGCATATTTTTATTGTTAGACCATCGGAACTTTACACTATATTGTTTACACTAACAGGATTATCAAGTTTTGAAAGGGGACTAAAATTCAGACTCAGTACTCTGTAAGAAAAACTTAGGCATATCTGATATCATAAATACATAATTGAAATACTAATATGAAGAAACATAAAAAACAGACATGCCTGGATTACAAATACTGTAAAATACAAAAAAAGAAAAAAAAAAAAAGCGAAGACAAAAACGCGAAAATAAAAGAAAATAATGTGGGAACGAATTAAATTTTGTTTGCTCTCCATTTCAGCAAAAGCGTTTACTCGTATATTCATTATCAAGTGACTACCTTGACCTCAAGCGATGAAAAGAATGGCAAAGCAAAGCGAAGTGTACAAAAATTTAGTGATTTCTTTGACTCATTTTGAGGGAGTGGGTAAAATGAATGAAAAGTGAGCGAATGATTAAGAGAAATAAATGAATGAGGCAAAAACGAACGTGTAAAACGTGATTTTGTTATTGTTGTTGCTGGCGGGAATCAGCATCAACTTCGTCATTGCCGTCGTCATCGCCAACAGCAGCATATTGACCTTGAAATATAATACAACAATGCGATTTTCTCGCTTATGTTGTTGTTTTTCTTATTGGATATGTACCTAAATTGATGATGACACTGTTGAATCTTAAAACTACAATTAATATTATTGAAAAAAAATCTATGACAGCATGAAAATACATACATACATACTCGTACATAGTTATAAACTCGTGTATAATCAATATCAAGTTGTCTTAAGCGCGATAAACATATCATTTACATTGAGATCAATAATCGGCACAGCGATGAATGATTAAACTGAAAAATTTAGACACCACCAAACATGTAAATTTCAAGACCCTAGGGTTACTGGATCGTATAGCTCCCATACTAACACATACTTTTCTTGTAACACCCCTTTAAATTTTGAAGTTATCTTAGTTTTAATATTTGTCGCTGTAGCCCATTCTGGATTTCTACTTTCTACCTATTTAGGGCCAGGGACGGACGGACGGACATTATAAACTTAGTAATAGGATTCTAATTGATACCCTTCGGGTATGGAACCTCAAAAAATAAAAGAAATTGGGTACAATATCATAAATAAAAATTTTAAAATATTATTATGCTCAACTCTATAAGTAATATTGGCAAATCTGTAAGTGACCTTGACATAATATCGATAGATATACCTGCCGGTAGACTTTCACGCCTGAGATGTTGCACGTCATGGAACTAGTTGTCTCCTGTTGTTAAAGAAGAACTCATATTGTACCAGAAACATATTCACAGTACTTACAATGCATTAAAAACTTCCGTAAGACTAGTATAACGAAGTATAGGAAGCTAGACATGTTCATATGGAGGGACTGCTAAAGTATTTGCTGACCATTTGGAACTTGGAATTCAACCTAACTCATCTTCAACTAAAATTGTGATTTTTCAGCAGCCAATCACAACTTATCCAAGTAACAATTCATTAAAAACGCTTATACTTGTTCAGAATCAGCTTAACCCAAAAATATTTGCATGTCATGATTTTATTGTTCCAAAATGATAATTAAGTTTCAAACTCGGAAAAATAACATTTAGTCTTCCCGTCTTACATACAAAAAAAAAAAAAAACGTCATAATAGTTCCAGTTTGAGAGTTTCGATCAAAGCATGACACAATTGAACAAGTCAACAAAATCACAACCGAAAATAAGCCTCTAGAATATTGCTTTGTTATTTCAGTGTGTCGTGTGCCGTGAACATACATATCCTCAATTAAAAGAAAATCGATTAAAAAAGCTTTGATCAAGTCCGCCTAATTATCCAATCCCCTATACCCAAGAAAAGTTATGAAGAGCAATTTTTATGTAAGCAATTAATATTATTAAACAAATTATTATTGTGCATTCAACATGACTTGAAAAAATGGGCCAAGTGCGAGTAAGACTCGGACACGGAGGGTTTCGTATCAGATTGGGGTTTGTATGGGAGGTATTCCCCGATTTCACTGATTCTAACAAATGTATTGCGCTTATATCAGAAACTTATTGTGTTCAAATTTCAGTTCAATAGTCCGAAAAACAAAAAAGTTTTCCGAATAAGAACCTGAATTTTAATAGTGGGTTTGTATGGGAGATACCCTTCTTAGTTGGCCGATTTGGCTGATTCCAAATGATGTATAGTGCCTATATTAAAAACTTATAGTGTCTAAATTTCAGTTGGATAGAACAAAAAATAAAAAACTTTCTAATAAGAACCAGAATTTTAATGGGGATTTGTATGGGAAGTACCCTGCCTAGTGGTCCGAACGAACTAAAATTTCGACAATATAAGTTTCTGATATATAGCTACCAACCATCTAAATTTCGAGATCGTGGGATTACTAGATCGTATAGCTGCCATACAAGTCAAAATGTTTCTTGTTTGGGGACCCCTTTAAGTTTTCAAAAATATTTTAGATTTAGTATTTGTTACTGATGCCCGGATAGAACTACATATTCTGTGAAAAGTTCTACTCTCTAGTTATTTCGGTTCATTAGACGGACAACGAAGTCTCTGCGATAGGGTTCCCTTTGGTAACCTTTTTGTTCCGGAACCCTAAAAACGAATAGAAGAGCAAATTGCTCAACAAATTTAAATGGGAGAAGTAGAAAGTTAAAATGTATGAAATAAACTTTTCGAATTTTTTTATGTACTATAATATTTAAAACTACATCTTGAAAATAGTGTCTTAATTAATTTTTAACTATTCCATCACAATTCAATAAGACCACAATTAAATTTTTTCAGTAATTAGAATTTGTATGTGGAAAGTTATGCTTTAGTTTTAAGCAAAGAAATTTATATTTTCTATAAATTGGACTAAGTTTTGTATTGTCATAGTATATCTATTTTTACAGTTATTATTTAGCTGATAGTATCGTTAACCGGTGGAATCGATGGAACTTAAATGTTGTAAAGTGTGTTACGAAACTATACAGATTTTGTTTTTTCTGTTTTTGTTCTTTGAATTGTGTCATACCATAGGAGTAATCAAGAAATAATATTTAAAAGCTTTAACCATATAAATTATAAGATAAATAATGAGCACTTCTTCAGCAAAAGCTTTCTCTAAGCAGCAATGATGTGCAATAAATCTAAATTTCATTATACATAAGTATAAGCATATATAGATCTCTAATTAATATTGTAAATATGTATGTGTATTACATAAATGTGTTCTATTTTATATCTAAAATAACATCTACATAAAAGTATCTAAGACTACACCATATGCTACATATTGATATACATAGATTCTTATGCTGATATGTGTATACATTACCTTTGGCTGGCACAGATTTTTTTGTTCACTTTGATTATCAAAATATTTCTGATAACCGTGAAAATATTTAGAGTTTCTAGATCATTCAACTTACCTAAAAAAAAAAAAAAGAAAAGAAAAGGGGAGAGAGAGAGAGAAAAAAAAAGAAAATTCAAATTAGTGATTAAAGATAAACAGTAATACATACATAATTAACTTAAGTTCAAATAATGTGTAACTCTGATTTATTTTTACAATGAAGCCAACATATTAAAAATACATAGATGCAATTACTAATCATAATTATGCTTTAGTTTTAATAAGTTTGATGTTGATGATGATGATGAATTATCAATCACCTGTGCATTCTTACTGTAAATTGTAATTGTTGTACTTTTTTTTATCTTCTCTTTATCAACAAAAATTAAAAATCTTGATTCTATACACTGCAATCTAATAAGAATTATAAAATTCCACTTTAGTCTGATAAATAAAACCTTTATTTCTGTGTGGTTTTAAGAAGAAATATTGTTTCTCGACACAGATCATTTGCTTCAGCATTCTGGTGGAAAGGGTAGGTAAACTACAGCCTGCACGACGAAACAAATTCATGGAAGGATCTAGAAATCAGTGTTTATCAAAATTTGCTTTTAGAAAATTGTGCAATACTTCATAATTAGTATAATCATTTTGTGAAAAATCAATTAATTAAGATCAAAATATATTCAAATTCTCAAAAAAATTTGAACTAGTTTATATTTGGTATACTATTATGTAACGTTTGTTCAAATATCTTCCTTCCTTGGCAGTATCCTTTCCACATCTTTTCTTGGTAGTATTTATAAATTTAATATTTATTCTATATCCTCAACATATGTTGTCATTATCAGCCATTTTGCATTGTTAGTTTTTTTTTTTAAAGATAAAAAATTGAGACGTGCTTTGGCTCGTCTTCGCTTTTTGCCTATGCCAAAGAAATGGATCAAAGAATCAGTATTAATGTTTGCGTGAAATATATAATTAAGAGCTGCAAAGCATTTAAAATGTTGTCTTCCGAGTCTACCTTGAGCAAAAATTTATAGGTGGTACAAACTCTACACAGAACGCCGAGAAGATGTTAATGACGATGCTTGATCTGGACGACAATCGTCGAAACACTATTGGAGAAGTAGCTCAGAATGTTGGCATATCGATTGCCTGATGCCATGCCATGACGTCGAAAAAACAAAATGTAATCTATGTTTTTGAATAGGCAAAAATCGCAGACGGACATACAAGCAAAACAGTTGTTGAAAATTACCTAAACATTCAAAATGCAGAACTTGTCAGCATAAGTGAGGGACATGAGCACCAACATAACACTACAAAAAATTGGAAGATACGTAGCCCGTGTAAATTCAAAATTCGCAAATATTTTTTAACAGACCTTATACAAGATTACTTATTTGCAGTATGCTCCATTTCGTGCCTTATGTCAAAAATGCAACTTATATGACGACTTGGTATCTAACTCTATTTCTTCCTATCAGCTAAAATCTAATGTCTTAACTCACCTTAACACATAACATCATCTTTTCAGCTTACTTGCATTCTATTAACCGATCATAATATTCAAATTAATCTCATTTGCCTTATATTTTTGTAATTAGAAGATGTTTATAGTTAATGCTAAAATATTTTACCGTACAACCCTATATATTAATTCTTAACTAATTTTATAGTGCATGCTTAATATATGTATGTGGCTTATAACGGAATGTCTGTAGCCGTGAAGTAGTCAGTATGCTTGTATTGCATGTCCAGTAATCTCAGTAGTTCAATATATTGTGATCGAAACATACTGATTTTCGGTTTTAATGGATCCCAGCTCGTGTTGTATCTGGGGGTTAGGTGTCTTAGGATAGAATTAAAAACAAAAAAAAATAATATAGAGAACCATTCATAACATCCAAATGCTTCAACACAACAGTTTAAACACATTATGTGTATGTAAATATCACTTGTGGCCTTTTTTGAATCCAAACAAATATCAAATTCAAATGTTTCCACAAATGCCGAAAAGAAAAAAAATATGTAATCATAATCCCCTGAATAAAAAAAAAACATGAACCCTAATAAAAAATTAATTTTGGTATATCTCAGTATATATTGTATGTATCTCATTTCTGTTATTATGTTTGTCAGTAGTTATATAACTTTCTAATATTTTTATATAAACAAGTTTCAATGGTAATTTTACCAACAAAACACAGAAGAGCATCTGAACTAATACAGATGTTGCTCTCTTATGGCATCTATAATAAAATAGTTCAGCTTCTGATTGCCTCCACAAGGCAGTAGAGTGTATAACTGTATCTATTATGTACAATATTATCAACAGCAAAAATAACAACCGTTGTTAGTTTTAGGACAAGAATTCCTGTTTTTGTTGCAGTGGAATTTTTCGCAGGTTAAAATATAAACAAGGATCATTTTTATATACAATTAATGCATATTGTGACCGGTGTCATTATAGAACTTTAGTGTAAAAATTTGTAAGGAAATTTTCAACATCCCAAGAGAAAATATATCAATCAAATATATCCCATTGTAATTTTGTTTGTTTCTTTGCAAAATATAATATCTTTATTAGAATGGGTTAAAATGTTATCTAATCTCTTTATTTAGGATGTAAGTAAGTATATAAAAAGCTTCACTCGGAATTCCCTGATAACTGATGTATAACATAATGAATATATTTATATGCAGCAGCTATGAAAGTACATAATTTTAATCATACTTGAGTATGACCGATCGGTGTTCTTGGTGACTTTCAATAGTCAGAGTAGCGCAGTTGTACCAAAACTGTGTGCAAATTTCAACTGGAAATTTATTGGTAAGTTTGTTGTTAACCTTTTATATGCAAGGCAAGTCATTCTGTGCAAAAACAAATACATAATTACAATAGTTTTGAAACTAAGACAAGCTAATCTGTATAGATATAGAAAGACAGATGAACGGACTGAAGCTGATTCCACTCACTACACTGGCAACTCCAAATATGTGTATGTATATGATCAAATATCATATGAAATTGATAATACATTCTGCAGTAAAGTGATCGAGTGTAGGCAAGTTATGGCATGCAACTAATGTGCATTTGCCTTATGCTCGGCCAGAGTTTACCAGTTAGATTCCTAGACATTACTGCATGCATAACTGGTTTGCAAACAACAACAATAATACGAGTATATACCATTTTTGCGATGAGGTACTTGCAATAAGAACAAGTGCAAACTTGTTTCTTACAATAGAAACGAAGCTTATATTTACTGTTAATGCAATGAAATAAATTTGGTGTTGTTGTTAGTTAGTTCGGTACATTTTCATGTTACCTTTTGTACAGAATCAACAGTGTTAACCGATATTGGAAAAAAGGGTATTTCATGAAATTCAAACTCCACGCTCGTGTGAGCAGCAGTGGCAGCAGTGGCAGCAGCAGATGCAGAAATTGCTATCTTTGACTGTAAGCTAAACTACAATAATTTTATGCTTTGCTGCCGTGATGATGGAAATGAAGTTAATAAAAACTGTACAAACTGGACTTAAATACAAATACAAAGACTGTCTAGAGTTAAAAAACCCAACGGTAAATATCTCTTACTAACTTCATTTAATTGTATCTCTTACACAGTAAGATTATTTTCAGTTTTCATTGGATTTTTATTGTACATACATATGTATAAAAATATTGAGTATACATACATACGAGTATTTTATTTTGTAATTAATTAAAAATTCTCTTTTTTCATATTTTGATGTTTCGATGATCTACCAAAAACAAAAAACAAAAAGTTATGTGAAATGAAAGACAAGGGCACGCACATAAATTGAAAACCAAGTTTGTTTTATGGTTTATATGAGGGCTATCACTTTAAGTAAATAGGAAACTGTGATTTTGACTTATTAATATCTGTTTCGGACAAAAATTCTTTGCACCGAATTTTTTTCAAATTTGTACCTTCATTGCCAAAACGCCACCAATAAACTACAGGGAGAGCTTCGAATATTTACCATAATGAGGCCAGGTTAAGGTTAGTTAAGAGCTTCACCAATTAATGCAGAAACAGTACTCATATCGCAATTCCCCAAAATTTTTACTAATGGTTCAAGGGGCCAAAAACAGAGCCTGTAACCATTTCTTATCTCATTTATGCAAGTCATCAGAGGGGTAGTTCTGGTTGTGGTTCAGTAGAGATGTAAAACTACCGATGCCACTATCATTGGATGTATTGTTTATTCTTTTATAGACTATCAATGAGATTTGGTTTTACCAAACCACTAATTCAATATAATAAAATTATTTTTAATAAGTTTAAAATAAGAATAAAGTGACTGACAAAAAAAAAATTATGTTAATATGATATGATGATATTAAAAAGCGTGAGGTGCTGTTTACTTATTTTATAATAACTCTACTTTTACCTATAGCTACCAATGGTGCAATAAAGCATGATCAGCGGGAACAGATCAAATATTCTAGATACGTCTAAAATTCGTACCCCACAAAAAACAAAATTAATTGCTTCCACATAGAAAACGTGTAATATGATAATTTCGGTAATTTCCGATGTTGCGACTATAAAATCATTTTTGCAGGGTATCCAACAATCTATAACATCTATAGCGTACCAACATTTTTTCCACTGAAATTATTGTGGTACGACCGATAGGTCAACTTAGTCAAAATTATATCAAAGTGTGTGGTTGTAGATACATATGTATCTATAAACATAAGTATGAACATTAGTGTGCATGTATGTATGATTACATGATATCTCTCTCGAGGCTATTAAGCATTAAATGTATGTATGTCAGCAAAGTAAGGGGCAAGAGTTCGACGACGGCGTGCGAACTTAAATAAACTTTACGCCTTTTACGAGATGAATAGATCTTGCTCTAGTCGTCTATGCATCTGGAAACTAGGGGCCTTTGTTTTGCAAGGTTTGAGATGTAAATTTGTCTTCTATTTTCGATATAAAATTGTCGTGATTCGACTTTTGGGCAACTAACTTTCCATACAAATCAAAACTTGAAATATACATGGTACATAGGTGGGTGTATATATACGCGTATTTGACATAATATCCTCTCGTTTTAATGTAATAAGTATACAACATACATACATATAAAGATATTAATATAAAAAAAGGTGTTTGAGGCGATAGGGGGCTTTTTAGTCGGTAGAAATCCGACATAACTTATGGCACGGGCCATGAGTATCTTTCGAAGATTTTTTCCTCCTTATTCGCATAAAAAAAAGAAAAAAATTATTATAAAAAACAAAACAATTGCATACGTGTAAATAATGGGTTTTTTTTTTTCGTTTTTGAAGCGTTAGTTGATAGACTAGCCGAAGATTAGATTGCTTAAAAAAAATCAGATGAAATGAACCAGAGAAGGTTGAGTTTTATTAAAGAATTATGGGTTAATACAATTTTATAAATAAAAAATAATGCGAAGTGTACGTAAATTTCGATTAGACCAAATCTAACGATTATTTTTATTGTTGGTTTTCTTTTGTTTACCAATTTTTAATTTGAAGTTTTTGCATGAGCAAAGAAACGAGAAAGCAATAATAAAAAATGTAGGTTTTCATTTTCTTTTTAAGCATTTCTGCTTACATCTTATTTTTGTTTTTTTTTGTAGCTGTTTTCGCTATGTGTTTTATGCTTTAAGTTTCTCTGATTTAGAGGTTTCTGCTAATGATGACCTTGAATTTGTATTACGTTTGAATTTGCTTTTCTTAAATTTGACTTCAAAAATTTACAAATGAATTAATTATAAAATGAACGAATCTATTTACAATATTTATGAATATATGTATGTATTGTATTCCAGAAAGGTCAAGATAGATTGATTGTTTTAAATATCATACTATTGTAAAAACAAAAACAAAAAAAAAAAAAAATTTTTTTTTTGTAAATTGTAACAGATTTTTTGTAAAATTGTAACAGATTTTTTTTTTTTTACATTGTAATAGATTTATTTTATTTGATTTTTGGATAACAATTGTTTTAAGCAAAGTTGCATTATTTCGAACGAATTTTAGAGTAAATTTAGAAACTATTTTTTTTTTTGGAACCGTCTCTCGTCATATGTATCTTCAGGGTCTCTTTGACAATGATCAGAAAAGTATAGCGTTATGTCCCACGTGTTCGTCACATTTTTGAGGCTCATTTTAAACCAAAAATGTTTTACAAAATAGGGAAAGTTTTGATGAACTTTAACCAATAATGCGGCAGAATATTTGTGAATCAAATTTACTATACATTTTGTTGAATTTAATATCTGGCAATCAAATAATATTGTATTTTAATAAACATAACTATGTAGTATAAAATTATTGAAAGGGACATCTATTAGGCCACTTTAATATGTCATCTTTCATTTGAACACATACAAAATTTAATTTTAAATGGTCACTTTAATCTTTTTTTACAAGACATTTCAAGTTGACTGTTCACTGTATTTTTTTTACAATGGAAAAAAACCGATCGTGCAGTGATGAAATTCCTTGTTTTGGAAGGTACATCATCAACAGGAATTCAAATATGAGAAATTGTGAAAGTCTTAATGGATCTGCTCCTTCATTTCTAACTCTCATTGCTGACTTGGAAGAGTCTGAATCTGAATCTGAGTCTGATTTTGGCCATAATATTTGTCATTAGTGATTCGATAAATATGAAATTGACAGTAGACACAGATGAGATGTCTCTGATTCTGCTCACGCAGAACACTACTAATACTTAGCAGAGAAATGACATAATTCACAATAATTGATGCATACATTACATACTTCATAAACGAATAAGTAAGATTTTGCATATTTTGAAAGTGATGTTAATTTGTCAAACACTAATTATGTGTAATGTATTTAACAACGACAAATACTTACAATATAATGAAGTGAACATATACATACCATTAGATGATATTTATATTTTAATATTATATTTAGATCGGTGGCAATATGAACTGTCATAGCTACTTACTTAAGACTTGGTTCCTATTTCTAATGATTAAGTCAATATTTTAAACTGTCTGTCAAAAGCATATCGCAAGAGTCTTTGATTTGCATTAATTATTGAAATTTTTGAAATGTAATTGAATTTTTATGACATATTCTTCAGTTTTACCGATTATGCAAACCATTATATAACTATGTTATTATCATTAAACCGGAAAAATACAAGCATCTTCACATATTGAAAAAGTATAACAAATGTTTCAAAATTGAATTTTGAGTGATTGGGTCAAAGGGGAAAAATCGTAAGAAATTAAGGACGAGTTGGGTGAAGTCTATTGCTCATCTGCAGCATTATTTCCCATCGTTTATTTTTCAGTAATTGAATTTAATCTGGTCGCAACAACACTAAAGATGAATCATGAACTATGTTAACTATAGGACACATTCTGAACTGAGTACTAGGTAAAAAGAAGATATTCGCAATTTGAATGCTGCGTTTGTTCACGCTGAGATTAAAAACTCAAACATATGAACACTTCGATTCATTATTTGTGCATAATTAACTTTACATATTCCTAAAGAATTTTTAAATCGGTTTGTAACCCTTGCTAAAACTTAGATCCACCAGTACATGAAATAATCAAAACAGTGGGTAAAAGCCAGGTTTTAATGATACAAAGAAGGCAATACTTGGCAATACCAACACTCAAGAGTTCACGGTCATCATTTTTTGTGTAGCTCAGAAGGAATAATATTTACCGATTACCTTCACACACATATTCATCATCGCGTTGGCTAAAATCAACAGAGTTAATACTTAGATCGAATTGGATCCTCACGCATCCTATTCGCCAGAGTTTGCCCCTCCGTTCCAAACTTGCAGAAATGTTACGGTGGCAAAAGATTAGACAACAATGAAGATGATGCGGTTGATGGCTGTTTTGAGAAGCTCGATGATTCTTACTAAAAACAGGTTATTGAAGCTATTGCACATCAATGGAAAAAATGTGGAACGAGCTAACAGGAGAATAAAGAACATATTTACCCCAAAATTTATTGAGTATTCTTTGTTAGGTCAGAAATTTCTGCTACTACTCTCATTTATAGAATCTGTAAATTTTGATGCAAACCAAATTTGTTTCAAATTGTTAACCAGGTTATATTTATTATTATGTTGGTTTCTTTAAAAGCTTAACTGAAGTTATAAGTCATGTTCTTTAGTATGAAGTGTGTTTAAACCATGCGGTATACGAGTATATAAAAGAGTATGCGCAGAAACAAAATATTTTGAAAATAGCAATGATGCCGACGACATAAGTATCGCTGTCGACAATGTTTTGTGCCGATGGAAGAAACAGCGAGCGAAACGCTTCAAACGTGACTTACAAACTAAATATATATGTATGTATATATACCAAGCAGTATATATGTGTATTTTGTTATGTATGTATTGTATACGAATGAATGCCTCAAGGTTAAAATATTTTGATTGTAAGACCAAACAAAAAAAAAAGACAATCAAACTAAATAATAACAAAACAAAATGCTTACCAAAGCTTACATACACTTCACATTAGATGATGGAGACTATAAAAAACAAACAATGCACAACAATTTAAATACAAATATAGATATGTATATCATAAATATATTTTCTAGTATTAAAACTACTGTACTGTATTAAGTACATGTTTAAAAAAGACGATGTACAAAATTTTAAAAACTGTGGGACTAGAGACCAGATGACACATCCTTACGATGCTGATCATGAGAGATACATTTTAAGGCAATGATCCACGTTTCTATGCATTAGAAATAACAAACTTAATTAATCCAAACTCTAATTATTGATTGCATGAATGCCAATGGTTCAGAATTCATGACTAAAAATATTTGAAGAAGCCACCATACGAAATTGAGCGATTTCTGATATCTAAGCATGGATTTTATTTAGGCGTAAGTAAAGAATACAAAATCTTCTAAATATAATCAGAGATCACAAAAATAATATTAGCTTTCTGCGAACTAGAGTATTCCAAAAACAAGGTACACGGAAAGACAAGCATATTTTAATTTGTCCTGATTTGATGATGAAAAATGCATATACATACAATATATTTTTGAATAAATAAATTTTTTGGTCTAACTAACCTACCTGTTGTTGTCCACAAAATTAATAAACAAAAAATATATAAATATACTAGGGTATCCTGCCCGACGTCGTACGGCCAATCGGATTCCTTAAACTTCACTTTCAGTAGAACGCAAGTGGATTGGGCCATACCTACAGTTGCGGTTTCGCACCATCGCTATTAATAAGTTGAATTGCAATTCTGGTATTTCATTTTTGCTTCCCGCTGCACTTTAATTTGGCTAAATGGATAGTCAGTCACATTAATAATTCCAGTGACTTACCAAATCCACAACAATGCACAGCTCCCTGGTCTTGCCTTAAGTGTTATTGTATTATTGAGTCCTTTAATTTATTCAAAACTAACTGTAGTACATTGCGCAGAATCAGACAAATCAAATGCAGTATTTGATCCACCAATTTCTCGACAACAGCGTCACATATCGAATCCAAAAGTACTCTGTTATGTTCAAGGCTAAAACCAACCATGCACGCATTCACAAAATGTCATTGCAATCAGATGAACGAACGGTATAGCCGCGCATAAGACTCAATATGAACACACATAAGAGAAGTTCAGTGACATACACACTCACAGAAGAATTATATATATAAAGATTGTGAATCTAAACCATTCTCAGATCCCCTTGAACACACACAAAAAATTTCATCAAAATCGGTCCAGTCGTTTAAGAGAAGTTCAGTGACATACACACTCACAGAAGAATTATATATATAAAGATATGTTAAATATTAAAAGTTTTTGATATTTTTAAACAAATGTTTCGTTTATTTTTGCATGTGCCATGTCTTTCATTAGATACTTCGAGTGCTTTGTTACAAGTAAGCGTTACAGTAATGGAAAAACAGTGTTATTAATGTGCGAAATGCCATCGATACTTTTTATCTCCACGCCATTTTTCAACAATAAATAATTAACCAAAATCGTGCAAGTCATATCGAGTTGTAATAAAGTGACACAAATGTAAACTAATGATTTAACTTTAACTTGACCATGTACATGTGTCTATAAGGAGATTCAGTTCAATGAGGTAATGGACACATGTTGAATAAGAATAACAATAAGTTTGTGCAAATGACTCATAGAATACTCATACCTATGTAGAATATAAGCCAGCAAGTAGGATCCCATAAAGTAAGTATGTATGTACATCTGTATGTATTTTTGTAATCTTAATCAGCGTCAAGAGACAAATTGATGTAGTCACAGATATCACAAACAAAAAAAAAACATAAAAATCCTTATCCTACAAACGGGACCCTGTCTAGCCTTTCAAAATTATTCAATAGAAAATATTGTTTCAAATATTATATTTAAATTTATTATTACTATTAATATCCATTTTGCATTTTCGTATTTTTTGATTCGTGACATCATCAGGCAAAAAAAATCAAACACAAACAAACAACAAAAGTTAAATAGCAATAAATTTTAAGTATTAAGAAAAACTATCAATTTCAGTTTATAAAAAATGTTCAGTTTTATTGATTAAGGCATATGCATGTAAATGCTGAATATTTTGATGACAGTGCATGTGAGATGCTGATAAATATACTTATAAGTACATGCCAGCCACCAAAAATTGTCTGACACTTCATGTATTGTAACAACCAAACCAACTCAATTGAATTTAATTCATTCATGCAAATCAGAAATGTTCATGTGCATAACACAGTTTGCCCACGCGTAACTCGCTATTGCAAAAAATAAAAAATAAAAAAAATATAATACAAATTGAATAATTATAAGAGGTTTAGTTTCACCTATGTTTTATTTACACTTCACTTAAGTTACTTTATTTTACTTATTTTTTTATTAGATGCTTTTATTTCAAATTCTTAATTTTTTTAAAGCTTTCATAGCCTTAGATGTATAAGAAAATATCCTACTCTGGCCACGTTCATAGAATACAGATTTTTTTTATGAATTACACTACCAACTCATGCAGAAACATTGTACATTTCCAGTTCCAAATTTGAAACAAAAACAAAAACAAAAAAGAAAAAAAAAAAGAAAAGAAAGGAACCATTATCCCTTTATTGATTGATTGTTTGATATATAAGCTGTACAATTTAAACATTTAAATTAATTAATTAATTAACATTTTTACAA
Source organism: Amiota minor (assembly GCA_037043295.1). Taxonomy (NCBI): domain Eukaryota; kingdom Metazoa; phylum Arthropoda; class Insecta; order Diptera; family Drosophilidae; genus Amiota; species Amiota minor. The sequence continues at coordinate 69,262 of JBAMAW010002569.1, read as the reverse complement.
TCATATTATAGTAATATGTTAAGTGATATCACGACAAAATGGTGATAGCACTTACTTTATTGTTAATCACAATTTTATAGGTGCTTTAACTCAATGTTTTTTTTTTTAAATACATTACAGCAAAAAAGACAAAATAATTTAACATTCAATGCATACTTGCAATGATATATTTTTAATTGATGACGTTTGCTCGTCTCTGCTTTATTCGGTCAGTTTTACTTCATTTTTCCTACAAATTTATTTATATATTGTATGTTTTTGTTATTTAAACAATTGTATTTAAATAAATAAAAACAATTATTACGCTCATTTGTCCTTCTATTGGTTATGGCTTTAATGGTTTCAGCTTTATAAATAAAATTTTTGTTTGTAAAATGTATGCTTACTAGTTTGTATACACTTCATGTTAGTAACAAAAGTTTTAATCTTTCGGGGCTTGCGATATATAAGAGACTTAATTCTTTCTCCGCATTTTCCTATCCAAGAATAGAATAGGATATCTGCAGATTTTTGGTTACAGATACATAAACTTGTATGTTATGCTTTTGCTTATGCTTATGCTTACAAGCATCTAACGATCTTGCTAGTTTATACAATAAAACGACAATAATAACATCATCGATACAGTTCAATATATTTTAGGTTTCTAGGTTTGATATTATTCTGCTGCGAATAGATACTGTGCAGACAAATTTTTTACAAGCTCTTTGAAATGTAGCTACATATTGATAATATGTATTTATCTTCTAAGTATGTATGTATGTACATATTGGTGCATATTTATCTGATATACATATTTGTGTACATATTTACATACATACTTATGTACATGTAAGAGAATAGATGATGTAAACAAAAACAAATTAAAGCATATAACTTTTATGGGCCAGACAACAATATTACAAATAAAAACAGTATATTTGTGTTATTAATGCCATCATCGCCGTCATCTCCATCAATCCTTTTTGGGACATGTTCAAGTTTTGTTCAGTAGTCTCTTTGGGTATTTGGATTTTTTTGTGCATGGGAATTCCTAACCCAGTCACAATAAATAAAGTGAAAACACCAAGGAAGAAGAAAACAACAAACGTATAATAAAGGAAAGACTCGATGAACAAAACTTTTTTATACCCTTTGTCTTTTTACATGTTACAAGCGATATAATGTTTAATGGTATACTAAGTTTGTGAAACTATGTGTATACGTTTAACAAGATCCAGAATATATATATAGACAAGTAGTACATTCCCTATGAATAAGGGGCCTCGTAGACTGATAGAAAAATAAGCAAAGTCCAGTGCTTATGTCATTACACATTTACATATCTAAGTTGAGAGAGCCTTGTATGTGAAAACTGCTATGTTTGCCATAATAAGTACTCTCCGCACACTGGAACGTGGCAGAACCGATGAACGATTGCGTGAGCAAAATAATCGTTTGGCATTCGGTGTCTCGGACTGATTTTTTTAGTTTATTGACGTGTAGGAACGACCTACTGACAAACAGTACATAAGGAGACCCACAAAACATGGGACAGACAAACTTTTGAGCAATGATGCTCCACCTTTTCCCTTCCGATGAAATATTAAAAAACAGTTCCGGGGGGATATTAGGACACGGGCGGTAGTTTTTAGTGGGTTAAAGTCCCGCACTCGGTTGTAGACCGGTGAGTCTTTCGATGCTTTTCTACCGATTTAATAAAAAATAAAAAAAAGAGCCTTGGATGTAACGCACAGATTGATTAAGGTTGGACCCAACAATGTAAGAATGGCATATGAAAACTTTTTAATCAGCTTAAAGAGGCAAATCAATCTAAGAAAATTCGTCTTCTATTCCCGACGCCAGTATTTTAAATTTTTTTTTGGTAACTATTCAATTCCATTCTTATTTTCATATTACATATTATTATTATTACCATTCTTCAATAAAGTATTATATATTGTTCAATATATCAATTATATACAATTTCTACAACCTTTAACAATTTATGAAATTTAATAAAGTTTTAGGTATTTTTGTTTTTCCAAAACTTTACTTAATCTAAAGCTTATTTTTGTAAAGCTGACAATATCAAGTTAAAGCAGTTTTTTGACATCCTCATAGAAATCATGAACTTTATTAAACATTCTTAAGATATCTTCTACATAAATTTACCAGTATTTTTATTACTTCATCATTTATCCTCTTTTAAGTATAGAAAATCTTAAGTGGTACGTGGTATCTTATAGTCGGCTATTCCCAACTATAGCGTCCTTATTTGTTCTGATAAATTATTGGTTTTTTTTTGTGAGGGATAAAAATTAGATAAATAAAAAAAAAAAAACAACTTGATATGATGCGTTAGTTTAATAAGTTGTATATTCTCCGAAAACAACACAAACAAAACAAAAAACACAACAACAACCATAAATATATAAAACATAATACGATCAAGGGCATTCTGGAGCCATCGTCTCTTCGGCAGTGGATTTGTCACTGACGTTATTTTTGCAGTCGCTTGCTTCATGAGCTTAAACGAAACCGCTTAATAGAAGAATGTCTGAACATGAACACATATGGTCTGTACTCGTACATACAATTAATAAATAACACACACGTATATATCATATACAATATTCATATGTGATCGCCCGCTCGATCATTGCTGTTCTTTTGTTACGTCATTTTTAGGGTTCCGGACGCAAAGGGTACCAAACGTAACTCTATTACAGAGGCTACGTTGTTCGTCAGTCCGTCCATCCTCGGGTCATATCTCATGAAGCGTAAAAGCTAGAGACTTGAAATTTTCACAGAATGTTTAGTTCTATCCAGACAACAACAATACTAAAATTACAATACATTAAATACCTAAACATTTTGGTTTCTATGACAGCTATACGATCCAGTAATCCCACGATCTCGCTTGATTGGTAGATTAGAAACATATAGTGTCGAAATTTCAGTTTGATCAGACCACTAAGGAGGGTACCTCTCATACAAACCTCTATTAAAATTCAGGATCTTATTAAAAAAACTTTTTTGTTTTTTACAATCCCCAATCTGGTACGGAACCCTCCGTACACGAGTCTGACTCGCACTTGGCCGATTTTTTATTCGTAGCTCGTCACTCCTCTATCTTTCTACCGTTCCTAACAAGTCTAATTTTTGTTTTATTTTTTATATTTTTGTTGAAATGCATGTATGTTATGTACGTATACTACATATTTCTGGAGGGTTTGTGTCTCTAAATAAATACTAAGTATAATAATTTTGTCCCACAATGTGGTTGTTCTTTAGCGAACAAATTTTTTGGCTGCAATGAATTGCAAATTTTACTGAAAAATAATACAAAATCGTAAACACACATTTATTATTTATTATGGGATTACTTAACTTACAGAAATAAGAAGATTATTAAGATTTGAGGGTTTATTGAAATATAAGGAAGCAATAATTTTGTATTATTTTTTTACGGTTCTTCTTATTTCTCTTTCAAAACTTTCTGTAAGTTTTAAATTTATCTACCATCTATTATTCTACTGGACTGTCTTTACCATAAGAGCTCTTGGCCCGTGCCAAGGGCCCCATTCTCACGAGGGCTCTGAAAGGCTTGTATGTATGTTTATATGTGTCGAAGTAACATTGCTAATCACCTAAATATTAAAATACTTTTGAACATCAACAGGAAAGAGAGCTTACGTGTGACGAAAATGACAAACACATACCACATACTGAACCTTCCTCTTCAATCTACAGTGAGTTTATAACTGCAAACTTCGAGAATGTCTCCTCTGATCCTAACACGTACTGTGATGATATTTGAATGGAAGAAGTACGCGATATTTGAATTCGAAAAGACCCAGAGTTTTTCAAAATAAAAATTATGACATCTCCGAAACTTTTGTTTGTACTAAAACTTGATTAAAAATATTTTCACCAGTAAATTGACGAATGGTGAGTTTTCACAAAGAAAATGACACCTTTATTCATCGTCGCAGAAATCTACTTTAATATTGTACTACTGCTGGTACTGGTCATAAAATTGGATAATAAGATTGGAAGCTATATAAGTAACTTATTAATGAAGCATGAGAACAGTTTACACCGCAGGGATGAATTATGACGCATGAAGCAAAAGGACTAGACGAGTTGACAGTGAGTTGACGAGGAGGAAAAATGAGCTTAGAAGAATTGTTGCAGTAGTGAAAGAGGTTGGAGATATTGAGATACTGAGGGCTCAAAATAATGGGAATTATTTGGGATGCTTAGAACTGAATGAAAGTGTTTTTGTTTGTTTTCTTTTCTTTTCCATATTTATCTACAATTATTTGTAATGATTTTATTAATATAATGGGGTAGCAAGTCTTTAAAACAATTGTTAATGATATAAAATCAACAAAATACTACTCTAATAGCGTGGATTTTACGCCAACTCTATCCTAGATACATACTTTCAGTTTATCCAAAACTTGATATATTTTTGCCCAGCTTCGACTAAACGATAGAATATTAACAGAGCATTTGGGCGCAAATAGAGTCCTAAAGTCTCTCTCAGAAAGTAGATGGTTTGCACAGGCAGATTAATATCAAAAATACCAAATGCTGATTATAAACTCACTTATTTCGAAGGATCATCAGAGACTGTACAGTTGAATTGCAAAGAAGAGAATCATGTAGATACGTTTATTCCAATAATCGATATATTAAGAAATCGTTCGGCAACATACGAAATAAATGCATATGAGCTCAGAATGTTTCCAAATGTTTGTTAGCAAAGGAATCAGAAGATTTAAGTATCTTAACCTAACATAACCTAATAAAGTCTAATAAATCAAGAAGAAACTTATCCAAATGATGAAGTTGCGACTAGAATATTCCTTTTTTTAATGGATTACAATTGTGGTGTAGAGCATTTTTTTTTTCCACTATTAAAGGGATAAACAATGAATTGCGAGCAACTATCTTACACGAACGACTAAATAAATTGCCAATTATGTGCATAGAGAGTGATAGATAGAGTGAAAATACTCTTTGAGGATATGTATATGTACTTAATAGAAGAATTTGCTTAACAGTAGTCCCGAAAGAAACCATTAACTTAGTCGTAATCAATCCAAGCCAGCAACAAATTTATCTAATTAACACATGTACATGCATTTGATTTGTAATACTAATATTAATTAATAATAATGTAATACTTATATTATAAATATAAGATCATAGCAGGAAAAGGTTTGTAATATTCACTTTCTTTACTTTCCAAAAGGGTCCAAATTCTTGTGTGCCCAAAGGCCCCGGCATGGCCTAAGACGGCGTTGACAATATGCACCATGCATGTTATCAGTAAAAATGAAGAATACGTACTCGTAAGTTTCGATAATCGTGCGTCCACAGTGAGTCAAAAATTGCGAGTTTTGGTTTTGCGTGATCGACTCGGAAAGGGGAGTTCATTTGATTAAGTCATATAACGGACGCTTTCATATAAGGCTTGTGATACCTTCAGTTTTCAAAAATAGGCTAAAATTTGATACAAATAAGTATTTTTGTCAAATTGACCTTATCAAAATTAGAGTTATCCGATAGTTAGAATTAATATTAATTTTTTCAAGGGAGTGAAAAGTATTATAAGCTTGTCATGACAAAAGGGACCACATAAAGTATATAGGTATATTCTTAATCAGCTCGATTAGACGAATTGATTAAGCCATGTCAGTCTGTCCGTATGTCTGTCTGTATGTAAGTAAACTAGTCCCTTAGTTTTTGAGCTAGAAAGCTAAAATTTTGCACGAACATTTCTTTTTACTATACGCAGTACATTTGTCGGAACCAGCCGAAACGGACCACTAAAGAGTATTTCATCTTCGGCATAGACGAAAATAACGATCTTTCTTGTTTTTAAATAAATTTGCAATGAACATTAATTTCACTTAGAAACTTTGGGATGTAAAAAGAATTTTGAGCTTCGGTACACCGAAATTAATATTATGTATGTCTCCTTATTTGCAATTTTTATACACTTCACACGTAGCTTCTTGTTATTTTTTTTTTTAATATGTAATAATAATAATTTGTAATAGTTGATTAATTAAATTAATCTTTATTCTAAATGTTTATGTATAATTTCCTACTTTTAGTTTTATTTCATTTTACTTTTAAGTTGTCAGTATTTTGCCATAAACAATGACAATTAAAATTGCAAAATATATTGAATTAATTTAACTAAGTACATTAAAGTATGTATGTGTATCTTTTTATTCAATGATCTGCATTTGTCTAAGAAACATAGCGGAACCAATTGCCACAATAAAAAACAATATACTCGTCCATGCAAAGGACACAAAACAAACGGATACTGATCTCCAGTTTTCAAAGTAGATTGCAGAGCCTTTACTTAAACCATTGAATCAAATCGGGATTATACAAAAATTAATAAATGCAATTAAAAACGGTATTAATCGAAGCAACATTGCTTTGCCATGAAACGAATGTACAATAGTTTTCGACACGAATTCATGATTTCATATGTATGTATGTGCATATATTGTAGATAGCATTAAAAACATATGTATATGTTATGCACATGTGCTTTTAATGAGGGAGGAATATAAAAATCATCAAATAAATTAATTAAATTACTATAATATTAGTGTTTTTTTGCATCAGCAATTATCACTTCAATATAAATTTTTAATATTTTCTATCTTTTATAATCATACATAAGTATAAGTATTGCATTAAGATTTAAAAAAGCATAAATTTTGTATTATTTTTTTACGTTTCTTCTTATTTCTCTTTTAAAACTTTCTGTAAGTTCTAAAATTTATCTACCATCTATTATTCTACTGGACCGTCTTTACCATAAGAACCCTTGGCCCGTGTCAAGGGCCCCATTCTCACGAGGAAAGAGAGCTTACGTGTGACGAAAATGACAAACTCTTTCAACATACTGAACCTCCCTCTTCAATCTACAGTGAGTTAATAACTGCAAACTTTGAGAATGTATCCTCTGATCCTGATCCTAACACGTACTGTGATGATATTTGTGTAAAGAACCATTTTTCTAATGTGCTTACACAAAACAAAAACAAAAAAAAAAAAAAGAAAGAAAATAAAAATCCAAGAAAGCAACCAAATCTACCAGCCATATATGTTCATAGGTATTTATGTTAGTATTTCTGGACCATATTCCACTTCACAAAAGTAATGGTAATAAATGCGTTTTGTGTAATATTATCCCCCGCTACATTAATCTCCCACAACATCTTGGCTCTGATTTTACAAACTTGGTTCGATTTTCGGTGATAATATACTGATAACTGTTTCACTTTTCCATAAAGATCAGTTATTCTCAATTGAATCGATTGCATTGGCTTTGAAAATGTGACATAGATGTTTAGTAATATTGTATATATACGATTATGTTAAAACTTTGGATTGATGAAAACCATCGTATAATTATTATTAGATTATATTTTTAATAATGTATATCACGACCGTATAAAGTCCCTGTAAATTATGGTAGGTCGCTATTTATTTATTTTTTTTTTTTTTGAAAATACGAAAGTTGAACATAAAGCAAATATTTACAATACTTTTGATATTGTGTGAGTGTCTGCAGAATTAATTTTTTTATTTCATGAATTGAAATTGAAATTGAAAAATGTTTTGGTTATACTTTTTGAAAGACAATATATGTATGTACATATGTATGTATGTATGTGTATATGTATTTAGTATATGTACCTATTTATTTAGTCATATAAATATATGTATGTGTATCATCAATTTGAATACTTCTTTTTGTAATATTATTGCACTAGTTGGAGGTATTTTTTTCTTAAATATTTGTATTTATTTAGTTTTCCATTTTAATTTTTTAATATTAAAAATATAAATTATATGTTTAATTAATTGGTAAATTTAGACAAAAAATCACTGTAATAGTTTTGTTGATATTTGTTATTATTATTTTGATTTGTGCAACAACGAAAGTTGTCTAACTCGAAATCGTTTTGTGCTCTTGCGATAGATACGCGTGCCACAACGTTGCGGTTGCAGTTGTATTTAGCGAGTGTTCGTTGCAAATATAGCAAATAATGCTAAAAGTCTAAAAAGAAACACGTTCCTTTGTAACAAAAAGAAAAAAAGAAAATAGAAAAAATAAAACAAAACACAACACAAAAATAAAAAAAAAAATAAATAAATAAATAGAAACTAATAAAAAAGGTAAAGTCGTTGTTGCATTCGTCGTATTTACTATAGTCGCCGACATCGTCTTCGTCTTAGAATCAGAAAATCAGCAGCTGCAGAGGTGCGCATGCAGCTAAGCAGCTGCCGAAGTCACAAAATGGAAAATACATATACGATATGCATGAACTCGTATGTATAGAAACCGCTTCCGAAGTTCAGAACGCAGCAGATATTGCCATTAGAATAGGCTTAGATACTTGTTTCCTTCGGTTAGATCGATTAATTCGTTCGTTCCCCAAACGTTGTTTACTTCATCCATGCATCCATTTCCAACCATTCTTTGCTTAGAACGTACATAAGAATTTCTTGCGTTATTCTGTTACAGGTACTTTCTTTCTGCTGCAAGTTGAAGCAGCAAATGAACAGCACAGTTAAGATTTTACGAGCGTTGATCATCATCATGCACACGAATATGTAATAGAAAAACCATAAAGGTTAGAAGAGGACAGGAAAAGTATAATGCACATTTACAGCAAATGAAAGCAGCTACATAAATAAGCAATGCTGTGTATCTGCGCTTTTGTATCTTGAGCAAGTTTGCGGACTCTACTTCTTTGTAGTCTTTCTTGGACATAGTCTTCGAACTTCACTTACGTAGTAAACAGGTGACAGATTACTAACGGCAATGCGTGCTATAAAGAGCGATTGAGAATCCGTAAGATAGCTAGCTGTCTGTCCACATGTTTGCCTCTATTTCGTCTATTCGTCAAACTGTCAGCTAAACTTGCATGCCTTAAGCTCAAATTCTGTATGCTGCTTGCTATGTCTAATGGGAAAGGCTCACTTTAGCGTGTAAATATTTTTAAATTCACATGTGCAAAAAGAGCAATGAAAGCTGCACAGTGTATGAGTATACTTTGATACGAAGGCAGCTGCGTCTCTCAACAAACAAAAAAGTCAGAAGAAGCGAAAGAAACAACCACACGTGCGAGCGCCGAAGAGACACAATTTCGAATAGGGGATCTCGTATCAAACATAAATACACAGAGCAAAGCAAAGCAAAGCATGGAAGTGCAGAGTACAAAAACGCTGATCTCTCCCAATCGTGACTTTCTTAACTTTTCGCTATTTTTGCTCTTGAAACAACTCAAAGAGAAATGGTTAAAGGAAAGTTCTCTTTAATTTTCTTACTTATAGATCTACAATAAATAACTTTAATAAATTTAGCACAATAACTGTACATACACACATGTGTATTTATACTTAAAGAGGGTATAACTAGTTTGAGCGGATAACGGTATTAGTACAAGGAAAGGAGACCCTACAAAGTAAATATAAGAATCTTATCGAAACAAATCGATTTTATCATATCTGTCCCTTCAATCGCCTATTTGTTATTTTTTACTAAACAGGTCAAGGTTTTAAAATATTTATAATATTTCTAATTTGCCATTTTCTTGGGAAACAAAAAGTATGAATTTAATAGATGTGTGTTTGATGATGTAAATCATTAACATCATTTGTTTTAGACGTCACAGTTTTTTCAGTATATATAAAAAAATATAAACTTTTAAATGTTTTCCTAAAAATATGGAATCGTTTAAACATTTTACACCTCTTGAAACTTGAACTTGATAACTCTTGCATAGTGGCGAACAAATGTTCCTAAGTTTTACATAATTTGGTTTCTAGGATGCAAACACCTGAATAGAAATTATGACAAGCAAACGATTCCCAAAGTCACTTTAGCGAATACAAAAATAGGAGAGATAATAAATAATAAGAAGTAAAAAGAATGTAAACTTCGCCTAAGCCGAATTTGAAATACTTACTCTTCACGCACCCCTAGAAAAAGTTTTTGCCTATGCTCTTGTGATCGAGCATTCAGAAATATATGATTATTAATTTGACTTCTGTTTGTATGTACACAAAAAGCATTTCAACACTGAGACCGAAATATTTGTATGATAGATTTACCATCCAGAAGTCCAAGGCTTTTGAAATTTACACGATTGATGAATATGAGTCAGTCACTCATACTATCCAAATTTCAGTTTGGAACATAAATTTCAATTTGGGTTTGTATGGGAGCTACACTATGCAGTAATTCGAGTGTCCTGAAATTTACACGGTTGGTGGACTTTGGTCAATAACTAAATTGCAGTTCGATAGTACAAAAAACAAAAAAAATTTTCTAATAAGAACTTGAATTTAAATGGTGGGTTTGTATGGGAGGTCCGATTCGGTTGATTCCAATAATTGTACTGCGTCTAGTAAAAAGAAAGGTTCGTCTAAAATTTCAGCTCTCTAGCTCAAAAACTGAGGGACTAGTTGGCATACATACAGATGGATATGGCTTAATCAATTCATTTCGTCGAGCTAAACAAGAATACATATCTTTATAGGTATACTTTATGGGGTTTTTGATTTTACTTCTGCCTGTTACAAACTTCATGACAAACTTAAAATAAGTATACAAAAGGCAAGTGGTGTGGGTCACCCTTGTAGAACGAAGCTCTTTCGTTGGATAAAGGATGCAATTGAATTAAATATAATTGGTAATGCACAAATTTCTGCAACATTAGTATTTTTAAAATATAATACAATAATAAAATAAAAACCAACTTTATTAAACTCTATCTTAGTTTATGATAACTAAAATAGGAGCTATACTATAAGGATTATTGATCATAAGCAAATTGAATTTTCGAAAAGAATATTTTCAGTACTTCTGACTTTTCTTCAGCAAAATTTAAATTGAAATGAGTGAAAGTTTATGAAAGTTTTATCCCTCAGAAAACTCCAAAAGTGATATACGGATGAACAACGTCTCGTCCTTATAATGTTATATTCTGGCGATATGTAGATAACTTGTATGACTGCTACAATTCCGTTTCCCATCTTACATGATACGGAGCAAATGTCCCCAATACTTGACCTTCATAACATCGGTTCGGTATTATTTTTCATGATTATATCCATATTTGGAGTGACATTGCTGACTACAACACTTTGTTTTTTGTAAATTGCTACTCCTCCAGCACGACCATCTGTTCTTTTATACTGAATAATAAGAAAAAAAGAAATAAAAATAAATTATTATGAAAAAGATCTGATTCTATTCGGAACTGGCGTTGAAATGACAGTCTGCATAAAACATTAAAGACACAAAATGCAGGTGCCTGGTGTTACACAATTTTACACTTAGGTATAATGATTAATCTGATTTTCAAACACTTTTCTGGTCTTTACCACAATTGAATTTACATGCTTATTTGCTTAATTTTCATGTTCGCAAAACAAGTGCTTACTCAAAAAGCAATGACGAATGTGTGATTTTAAAATATATTCCCGGGATTCCTAGTCAGTCCCTTATATTTTCTTAATACATATTCGAGATTTCAAAATTTCACTATTCCACAAGACGTTTAAAAAAACTTTACTCTAAAAAAATTAATTGGCGAATACCTCTGAAAATATTGTCATCAGTCTTCAAACAATTCTTCTCATTAAAAATTGTTCTTCTATTCATATCTCTATGTTTTGGAAACTCAAAATCAGAGTAGAATATATTTTTGTAGACGAAAGGAAATAACCCCGAATTCCTTAGTATTCGAAGTTCATATGTATCTCCATTATGGATTTGGGACTTTTTATAATTTTGCATTGTATGGAATACAATTTTATTTAACAATATATTATTTTATTATATTGGAAAGAAAAAATATCTACATTTAATGGAAAATAAATAGTTTTCAAATTAAGGTAAATTATACGTTCAAATGTCACTGTAATATCGATATATTATGAGTATTTTTATTTATTAGATTTGCTTAGTGTATTGACTACGTTTTAGAAATAAAATTGTTCCCTCCCAAGCTTGGTATTTTTTGGTTTAGTTATATTTAGGGCAAGATTTTCGTTAAATTTTGTGTGTTGAGTCTTGTTCTTTTAAAATTTTATATTTAAACAAGTGTGTTATTTGCCGTTGTTATATTATTGTAGTAAAAATAACACCAATTAGCACATTGCTTTTTCTGTTTATATAAAGTGTGATTAGACAAAAGTGAATTTTTGGAAATGTTTGTATATATGATATTATAATTATTCAGTTATTGAATTAGGAAGTTGATTCCTTTTTCATTTCTAGAAATAAAAAAGAGATCAATCAGAATTTGGAAGTATATGTATTGCAATCATTAAAACTAAATTTTACTCTACGTGTTTAAATCATGATTTACTTTGAATCAAATAGTCAAGCTAATGTGTGCTCGGATAGAAAACATTTTCATCTATAGGAGTCAATAAAAAGAAATAGATTTAAGCAAAATTATTAATATAAAATTATGAATTATGTATATTTGGCTTCGGTGAGATTAGATTTACAGTTTTTTCTTGTTTTATTATAATTTACATTTATTGTTGAGCCTCTACTGCAAGCAAGATAGGTATCCGGTAATGGGTGCATCCAATATAAGTTTCTAATTACATACAATATTATGTAAGCAACGTGAAAGGTAATAAGTTTTTGCTTGTAGTAAACAACAATAATAATAATAATAATAATAAATATTTGTAGAAAAATATTATCATTTTAGACGTCATGGCTGTCATCATCATCATGGAGTGATTTTATTTTCGAAGCTTGCACACTTGAAACTCAAAATAAGTACATACATATGTATATACTATGCTGAATTTATATAGTGATAATAGCAAAGCGATTTTCACTTTCATTTAGTTTTATCAGTAAATAATTCTACTCTTATCAGCTGGCTACACTTATAAATTAATTATAACGTACATTGTAACAAGATAGGTACTACAATACTACAATAAAATAATACACTTAGTCAAAATTATTATTATTAAGTATTAGTTAATGCATTCTATCAAAAACTTTAGTTATTTAATATGTTTATTGTACTCAGACTAAATTTTGCTTGGGTAAAGAGAACCAAACATCAACTGAATATTGACGAATTATAAATTTATTAGAAAATTTGCATATTTTGTATAGTTTATAAATGATTCATTGTTGCTTTACTTAGTTAGTCTTGTTTAATACAATACTAGCCTTACCCGGCGTGCGTTGCTACGTCCCCTGTGCGTGCCCAGTTATTAAAAAAAAAAAAAGAAATGGGCCAAGTGCAAGTGAGACTCGTACACGGAGGGGTTTGTATGGGAGGTACTCTTCCTAGTGGTCCGATTTGACTGATTCCAACTTTAAAATTTACCGCATCTATGTTAAAAACTTATAGTGTCTAAATTTCAGTTCGATAGAACAAAAAACAGAGAAGTTTTTCTAATAAGAACCTGAATATTAATGGGGGTTTGTATGGTCCGATCAAACTGAAATTTCGACAATATAAGTTTCTGATGTATAGCCACCAACCATCCAAATTTCAAGATCGTGGATCGTATAGCTGCCATACAAACCAAAATGTTTCTTGTATTGGGAACCCTTTAAGTTTTCGAAAATATTTTAATTTTAGTATTTGTTGCTGATGCCCGGATTGAACTACACATTCTCTGAAAATTTCAACCCTCTAGACTATCTGATGTCCGTTCGTCTGTTTATCTGACTATCAATCAGTTTTTCTTTTTTTTTTTGGTGTTCTTGATCTGTGTAACCTTACCAATGAAAGATTTAGGCTATCGAATAATCAAGGTCTAAGTTAGTTAGAATTAAATTGGTATATTACATTACTTTAGTTCTTAGAAACTGTAATAGTATATTCAAAATTTAATAAAATTAGTTCCAATTCAAGAACAACAAATATGATTTATTTATGAAGTAGCGTTACCCGGCCTGCGTTGCTACGTCCCCTGTGCGTGCTCAGTTATTAAAACAAAAATGGGCCAAGTCCGAGTCAGACTCGTTCACGGAGGATTCCGTACCGGATTGAGTTTTGTATGGGAGGTACTCCCCCTAGTGGTTCGATTTGACCGATTCCAACAAATGTACCGCGCCCATATCAAAACCTTATAGTATCTAAATTCCATTTCGATAGAACAAAAAACAGAAAAGTTTTTCGAATAAGAACCTGAATTTTAAAATTGGGTTTGTATGGGACGTACCCTCCCTAGTGGTCCGATCAAACTGAAATATAAGTTTCTGATGTATAGCGACGAACCATCCAAATTTCAAGATTGTGCGATTACTGGATCGTATAGCTGCCATACAAATCAAAATGTTTCTTGTATGGGGATGGACAGACGGATGGACGAAAAAAAACCTATCCTATCCTATGTCCGTCTCCTGGTTCTAAGCTACCTCCCCACCAATTTTCAGCCAAATCGGTTCAGCCATTCTTGAGTTATAAATAGTGTAACTAACACGACTTTCTTTTATATATATAGATTTGAATATTACAAAATCAATTGACTCTCAGAGTTTTAAAATTAAAAGGTTTAAGGTTTTAAGTTTTTCTTTTTCTTAATAATAATAATAATAAATAAAAATACTATATATGTATACAAGAACTACATTATACATATTAGAAATACCATATATTGTACAATTTATACAAAGATAGCAACCATATTATACCTTCATAGTCTAGCGACCTTGGCGAAGTGTGCAAAATTATGCAGATTATATCATGTTATTGTTGTTGGCTTGAACGTGGATGTACGTACGCCTTTTGTTTGCTGGATCACAGTAATTTATTGGACCCCGAAACTTGAAAATCCGGAAGAGCTTTTTGTTTTTATTATTGATGTTTGAGATATTCCAATATCGTTTAAATGTAATAAATTATCGTATACTTCTATGCATTTTTCATAACTTTGCCTATTTGGTTGCATAACACAAGGTCTAGCATACATAGAATTTGAAATTTGATTGTATTAATTAATATTATTTCTTTTTTCACATTCATTTTCGATGGTGGTGGCTCTTAACTAAACTTAACTTAACTTTTTTGGAGCTTTTATTATACCCTTTTTCCCTACATGAGTAAGGAGGCATATTAACTTTAATCAAAAGTATGTGGTAGTGAAAATTAATACATATGTTATTGGGAAGCCAACAACACGCGGTGTTCCCAAGCGGTCCCCCATCTAAGTACTAACCGCGCCCGACGCTGCTTAATTTCGGTGATCGGACGAGAACCGATGTATTCAGCGTGGTATGGTCGTTGGCTAATACATATGTATTTGCAAATAAACAATGGAAAAATAAAAAAACATTTGAATTTTGCATTCCATTCAATAAATTTTACCATTATTTTCATTAATTTAATTTAGCGTCCCTTTAAGCTATGACTTGTGGTGAAGGGTATCGGATTTTCGAACCCATCTCACCTAAGCGCCCTTATGTGTATTTTTTATTATATTTAAATTTTTATTTTTATTATTTTTTTTTTTCTTTTTTCATTTTAACTAATTTGTTATGGGTGCTGGCTGCTGTTGCATGAGAACAACCTTCGAATTGTTGGTGAGTTGATGTGATGTTTCTGACCTTTGCTATTTTGGTATTTTTGCATTTTTATTTGGTTGGAACACGTTTTAGTTTAGTATTTTTTTTTTTTTGGTTGTATTTGAATCTTTTGTATACTAAATTACACCAGACGATAAAGGCAGACTCAAGCGTGTCTAGATCAAACTTTTTATACATTGTTTCTGTGTTGTAATTCAAACTCAAAATACAAGGTTATTGATTTTGCAACACCCTAATTTAAGTCTCATTGAAGATTTGTACATATATTTTTTGCAAAGTGACAAATATAAATGCCAAAATAGAATGTGTTCTGATATTTTTTTGTGAAAATCATAAATATTTTATGTTTTTTTTTTTTGCTAGGGAAACATTTTTTTAAAAAATATAAAAATAAAATTTTTAAAGTCTTTACGGAAAGTATTTCTATTTCATAATGTTTTTGTTATTTGTTGTACACGAACCGAATCTAACAGCAGTCAAGCGAATAATTATGGCCATGGAAGAGATGGATGATGGATGATGGACTATTGAACCAGGGTTGCCAGCATTCCCTTATGATAATCGTACAATATATGATATACAATTGGCTATGTTAATTTGCATGATTTATTTTGTTACAAGGCTCTCTCTCTCTCTCTACCTTTATCAATGCAAATCTAATTGTATGCAAAGATTTTTCTTGGAAAAGATTCGACCTTATCGAAAAATCGGTCGCTGTTTCATTCAGTGCGTTACAAACATTACGAAAAGATGTAAGAATATCGTACTATAATACAATACAACAATGTGAAAGGTATAAAAATTAAGAAAATAAAATGTTAATGATAATTTTAATAGAAAACCGTTGCAAACCGTTTGTTGCCAGCTGCGAGTTGAGCAAATTTGTAGGTAGGTAGGTAGGTGCGTCATGAAGCCAACGATCAAATAATGGTCGTCAAAGCAGTCGGAGTCGGAGTCGGAGTTATTGTTGCCGTTGGTCGGTCGGTCGATCTAACTTGTTGAGTCTCTTGTCGCATGGTGGTATGTTTCTGTTGCGTAAACGAGACAAAACGAGAGAACGAACGAACGAACGAACAAATGCAGCAAGGAAGGTACAACACGAAAGTCAACAAGAATAACAAGCCAATAAGGGGCAGCGGGGAGTTAGTTGTATATATAAAAGTTCCCATTTGCAGTTAGAATTTCAGCAAGCTCAATACAATGCTTCTTCCTACGTCGATTGACGCATGACATAGAAGACGAAAGGAGAAAAAACTGTTGCAATGCGAAGTAGTTTGGTCTAATCCTGGCACCGCAACATTAGAAACTTGCTAACTTGCCTTGAGCAGAGATTCATGCTCCGTACATATATACATATATATATGTATATGTATGTATGTATATGTAGTAATGCGCATGTATGTGTGTGGCAAGTAACAGAATGAATGCCTGCTGAGTGGACAAACCTGATATTGATAACGGCTCTTCGTGTGGCTACAGTGAGTTTAAGTTTTTTCTTTAAGTTCTACTAGCAAGTGCGTTCTGGTAGTGATGGTGACCCCATCATCTTGGAATATTAGAACGGCAAAGGAAGCAATAGTAGAGCTAGCCATAGTTGCATTATCAACAGCGAACATCATGCAACATTTGTTGTAGTTTTTGTTGTTAGTGATTTTGTCTGTTTGTTTGTTTGTTTGTTCGTTAGCTAGATACAGCTAACATTTTGCTGCCACTCGTTTCAATAACAACATACCGTGTTGGGCAGACTACTGGAGCTAAACATGATAATGATGCTGATGCTGATGCTGTTGCTCAAACTAAGTGTATTTGAGGGACAAACATGTTTAATAGATGCTATTTGCAATTTCTTGTTTTTTTTTCTTTTTTTTTTGTTTTGTTGCTATTATTATTTTGTACTTTATATACAAGTTTTATTCTTCTCGTTTTATACCCCGTACGCATAGAAACATGTGTATGTATATGGGTAAAAGGGTATTTGAAGAATGATCAAATGTATGTAACAACAAGTGAGAGGGAAGAAATACACGTTTTGTGTTATTCCACTTTCGGAGATCAAGTTTTTTTTTTTTTTTTTTTTTCAAATATACATATGCATGTAGTCGTAGCTTCCGCGAAATTGAAAATATCGGTCTGGAAATATTAACGTACATACATAATTTTCCGTCTTTTGTCATAGATTGGCAGTAAAAGGTATCTGATAGTTGGACCCACCCAATTGAAAAGCCTTTGCTTTATTTCACGTCTTGCTCAATTATTTCAGGTGCCAAGTTTTGAGCTTAAGCATCTGATTTTTTGTACCCACAATTATTTCTAGTGCAGTTTATTTCTTTTAAAGGAATTACCATTCACATACAACACACACACATATGTACAATATATAACTTAACTTAACTTGAGTTGACTGCACTCAAGAGGACTAGACTTGACTGCAATCTTTTGCTTGAAATTCTAATTTTTACAACACAACACACCTGCACAGCGATGCACTGCTTGCTATTCAGTAGTTGGAAGAGGTTAATGTCCACTATCTTAGTATGGACTTAATCCACCTTGCTTCGAATTGACTTAGTATTCTTTTCATAAGATTTCTTGATTTATTGTATATAAAGTTAAACAGTAAATGATGCAAATATTGTATATAAGTCGTATATATTATATTATTGAAATGCTTTTTTTGCGCATGTGGAAAATCATTAATTGCCACAGTTTTGTATTGTACAAAGTCTAATTGTGTAGTTAAATTATTTCAATTAAATTCCATGGCTTATAAACCACTTATGTTGCATCTTTTTATGAAGAATTGAATTAGTTACAAATTGTATTTGAGAGAATTTTTGGAAGGGCAAATAGACAAATGTACATTATATGTATATCAGAATTTTAATCAATAAAAAAAAAACTTTTAAACTCTGAGCAAAGTATAAATTTTTAGAAATAATTTTAAAAAAACCAATCTTTTAAAATAAAGCTTACCATATAAATGTTACAGTTAATATTTTTACTTGGGAAAAGTAAGTAAGTAAGATATATAAAATGGGCCAAGTGCGAGTAAGACTCGTAGACGGAGTATTCCGTACCAGATTGGGGTTTGTATGGTAGGTACCCCTCCTAGGTGGCCGATTTGATTAATTCTAACAGATGCATCTCGCCTATATCAGAAACTTATAGTGTCTAAATTTCAGTCCAATAGTCTAAAAAACAAAAAAGTTTTTCTAATAAGAACCTGAATTTTAATGGTGGGTTTGTATGGGAGGTACCTCTCCTGGTTGGCCGATTTGCCTGATTCTAACAGATGTGCAGCGCCTATATCAAAAACCTATAGTATCCTATCAAACTGAAATTTCGACAATATAAGTTTCTGTAATGTAATGTAATGCCACCAACCATCCAAAATTTCAAGTTCGTGGGATTACTGGATCGTTTAGCTGCCATACAAGCCAAAATGTATGGAACCCTAAAAAAGCAAATAATTAGAACACTATCCACTTTTGGTATAAAGGTTACATTTATCAGGATATTGGCATTTGATTCTTAAAAACTGTAAGAGCTAAGCAGTTGAAGTTTGGCATGCAGACTCTCGTAGTTCCGGTGTAAAACGGATATGTCTCAACCAATTCTGCATTCTAATATAATATACACTCTTTGAAACTTTGTGATTTAAAAACGAACAATTTTAATATGACAATCTGCCTTGCATTTATCATAATTTTGACTACACATGAAGCATGCCAATTCTAGAACATAGTTCACTAAGCAAGCAAT
This sequence comes from Amiota minor, assembly GCA_037043295.1. Lineage (NCBI taxonomy): Eukaryota > Metazoa > Arthropoda > Insecta > Diptera > Drosophilidae > Amiota > Amiota minor. Next base: position 49,887 of record JBAMAW010002569.1, on the reverse strand, counting down.
AAATATTTTAATTTTTATCAGCTACAAAACCAATACATAATACTTATTACCGTTAAAAATATAATCAAAATTTCTTTTCAATAGTCCAAAAAATAAAAAGTTTTTCGAATAAAAACCTGAATTTTAATGGGGCTTGCATGGGAGGTGGTCAGATTAAACTGAAATTTTGACATTGTAAGTTTCAATTCCACCAATCAAACAAATGTCAATAACGTGGGGTTACTGGATCGTATAGCCCCCATACAAACCAAAATGAATCTTGTATGGCGACTCCTTTAAATTTTTGAAAATATTTTACTTTTAGTATTGTATTTGTTGCTGTTTTCCGGGTAGAACTGCACATTTGGTAAACCGATCTTTATCAACATAATAAATAGTCAAGCCAATCATGATGTTGATGAGTGGATACTATGATAATGATTATAGGTCACACATAATTGCACAAATACTTTTAGATACATTTTCTTCCCTGAATCTTCGATTCTAATACCTTTCTTGTTCATTTGAATGTACAAGAGCACTAGAACCGTTACATACAATTAGTTTCATCATCATCGTCTGCTCTAATGCTCTTTTCATCGTTTTCATCCTCTCTTCTTACTAAGTGCGATCAAATATATGCGACAAGGCAATGATGAAGTATGTTACGCTTGATTCAAGTCAGTAAAGTAAATGTCAAGCAAGCGCACGCTATGTAAGGAAATATGTACAATAGAGCAGCAGCAACTGAAGACCTTAGGATTTAGGATGTAGAATACTTTAATATCTATCTACACTGCACTCTGTGTTAGTGTGCGTGAAGATAGCACAGAATAAAAGTTTTTAACTGCAAATGTTTAGTAGTAAATGACCAACAAGAAACGCCAACAGAAGAACAGCATCAAGAACGGGCTTTCACAATGAAAAGGTTCGATAACGGTACATTGTCATGGACTAACCAAGTGTTCTAACTTGAACTAAGAGCCTCAAAGCACTTTTATTATGAAATTATTTTTGTATATCATGTGATTTTTTGGTTAAGTGGAATAAATTAAGATTACTTTGTCATGATCCAATCAATGAATCATCGGAGATCGCATGAAATACTGTTCATGAATATATAATAGAATATAAAAATCTTTAAGGAAAATAATTTAATTATCTAAATATTTCTCAAATTCACAGTTTTTATAACGTTTAGAGGAAAAAATGGTTAACATTGGCTTGTAAATCCAAACATGCCTTATAAGCCACACTAAATATGATTGTTTTTCGTAGATCTCAGTCCGGTGACGGTACGATAGCTGAGTTGCTAGATCCTCTGAGAAAATGCTAGCGTCAATACCCTCTCCGATCTTGAAAAAGTGAGTAGAGATTGAAAGCCCGTCTTGCTGCTGGCATTATACTCCTTCCAATCATCCCTCCCATCGAATTTTTTATTAAACTTGTCATTCTATTTCATTTTGGGCACACAGTCGTCTTCCTCCTCAGCTTCTAACTGCAGTTCTTGTAGGATGGTGCTGTGCCCCGAAACTCAAGGCTTAAGAAGATGCAGTGTACTTGAGATAGACATGGACATCGAATGCTGTTTAGACTAGACCGTAGAGAAGCATTTATGCGCGAATTGACTGATCTTCGCAGCTTATGGATTGATTTGGTGTTAGCCACCTCCCACCCCACTGGGGCTCCATAGGTTAAAATGGGTCTGACAATTTCAAGATAAAGTAAGTAAATGGTGAATGTACAACTGTATACCTTATTATTTGTCAAAAGTTCTCTTATAGACGTAGGTGGTAAGTAATATCTTTTTCATTTTTCAGAGCTTCTCTTCCACGAGAGCTTTAAATCCAGATTTTAGACCAGTCTAAACACTTCTGATGAGGTTTTTAGGTACAAAAAAGACATACATATGTATATATATGGTCACTCTCTCACAAACATTAGTGCAATATTAATATAACCATTAATTTGTGAAAGGTATAACAATTTCATCAATACTAACATAGATTTCTAAAACGATATGTAAGGTAATATGCCTCCAGCAGATGCAACATCATCATCATATTTATTTTAAACAGTGGTAGACTATAGAAAAGACCTTGGCAAGGAGAGCACTGTGCGGCAATGAAGATAGCAAAAACAGTTGCTGCTTGCCATACTCAGCCTACGTACAACAACAACAACAACAACAACAAATGGCACGATCCTTCCCTAAAGATAAATTTATGTATTGTACATAGTTCCAGTATTGGAATGTACATACATACTCTTTGCCTAACATTAAATAAGAATGCCACAATGTTAGCTTTCTTCTTTTAAAAAGTGCCTGATATACACTTCCTTGCAGTCGCTTTTACATAATATATACCATATAGGAGTTGGGTGCAGCCTACGTAGTTCGATTAATACTTAAAGTTGTTGTTCTACTAGGTGGTGGTGCAGTTGCTGTTAATGCCTCTAGTTGAATTTCTTGATTTAATCGCACATGCATTCTTAGAGTCTAAGCTTTTCACGGTGTTCTAAGTTTGTCGAATATTCCGCTTATTTTGTTGTGGTTTAATTCATTATAGTCTTTACCAACATCAACATCGACATCAACATGTACATGTATGTATGTAAACAACGAGTTACGTAAGAAATGATTAGCTTATTGAATGAGTTAAAATTTTTACCACGCTAACTACTTGAACCGATTTTGGTAGAAGTTAATCAAAATAACCTATTTCTCAAAAATATAATTACAATACAATACAAATATTTTCAATTGGTACAAAGTTTTGTACATCAAAAACGGTTAACAGGAATATAGAAACAAGAGAAAAGATTAACTTGGCTTCACCGAAATTTAAATATCTTTCATAATTCAATGCATGAATTAATTTGGAAAAAGGTGAATTTTCACGGACAAGCATGATACATGATAACTGATCAGCATATATAATTTCATGTGAAGGAATTCTCTGACAACAATGAAGATTTTTTACTAATGGAATGTCTGCTTGAATGAAATAAATAAAATGGAAAATCTCTGGACTGTCGAGAGGTTGTGAGAGTGTCTCCTAATTTATTTCTATTAAATGTTTTATAGGTCATCTGGGCAGCAAACTGATAAGATCTTTGAATATCAAAACAATATAGGCAAAACTGGTACTGAATTTGTATTTGATATATAAATAAGTATTTTGGTACCTTCAAAAATTATGGATAACAAAAATACAACTTTACTAGCGTTACTCGACGTGCGTTGCTACACCACCTATCCAATAATTGGATGTTTCTTCTAAAAAGCTTTGTTGTAAAATGTGTAATTAATATTTTACATGAATTGTTTGGATTTCTGATGATCACCCGTAAGAAGAGAGTGAAGTGGTTCAGGTGGAGGAAGAATTTCTTCTAATTTGACTTTTCCTTGTAAGCAACACATGCCTTTCGATTCGTCCTTGAATTTCAATGCCAAGCAATGTTCACATACTACTGATATAGTACCTACTGATACTATACGATCGTCCTTGTAAGAAATCGAAGGAACGTAATTCATGGCAGAATTTTTTTATTTACCCATGAATTAGTAACTCGTGCTGATGATTCTCTCTCTCTCTCTCTCAGCTCTATAACTATCCCGAAGCTGACTGAGGCGAGCCTCACGTTCCGTTGACGATTCTTCATCTCTAGCTAAACGTAATATTTTGGCATTCACTGTACTACGACCTATGTTCGAACGACGACGCCTTCCAGACATGACTTTATAATTTCTTGATAGTAATAATCAGACTAAAATAAAAAAAAACTAAAATCACATTTGAAGAAACTTTGCTGTGTAAATAATGAGAAGCTGGAATATTGTAGTGACAGTAAATGCTTTTTCCATGAATTATAACACTATGCCAACAACATTAATTTTAAAGATAGGCATATAGGTATATGTATAGTGAAAATAACAGTATTTCTCCACTATGTAATAGATGTTATTATTAATATAAACCTTCCTCTTCAATCAATCTATCTATTAAAAAAAACCGCATCGAAAAACGTTGCGTAGTTTTAAAGATTTAAACTTACATAGGGATATAGGGACGGAGAAAGCGACTTTGTTTTATACTATGTAGTGATGATAGAAACTGAATATTAAGCAAAGAAAACATAACTAAATCAAAGAGAAATGGGGGTTGACCAATGTTATTTTGGTTGATGGTTTAAAAAGAAGTAATGATTAAATGAATGAAGGTAAAGTAGTAGTCAGATTATATTTATTTTATGGCGAAAGTAGCAATATAGCAAAACAAAGTTACTGGCTAAGCGAGTGTTGTGTTGGATGGTAATAATTAAAAACAATCAATATCCAAACAGCTGAATCAGAATGTATTACAAAGAATACAAGTTCTAATCCACACGTATACGTGGAAGAAGAGATACAATAGTTAATCACAAGAAATGATCTTTTTTTTTGTTGCAAGTTAACAGCACTATACGTATGGGCAACTTATAAAAACAACATGAAATATCTGCGAATAACTGATTCAACGACAGCAATAACAACGAACGACTGGTAATAGTAAAGTAGAACATGGTCTAGCAAACTGCAAACTAAAATGTAGCTAATTGTAAATTGTTGCAATTGAAATTGTTGCAACAAATAATGATTGCAACCGCAACTAAGATATGCGGCCGTTAACCGTTACAAGCTTGCAGTTACTACTAATAGCAGCAGCAGCGACAATAAAATCGCCACAAAACGAACTACATTTTCTTCGCCGTCCATATAATAATAATAATCAACAAATTTACCTATAATGCAACAACAAACCAAGGAGTCAAATTCTTTAAAAATCCTTTTTGTGTTTTCAGTGAAATTTGCATTCATTTATTAATGTGATGCAACAATGACAATAATATTGATAGAAACTTCAAAGCCACAGAATAAACTTAAGCACTTTATCATGAATGAAACGATCATACAACTGTTTATAATAAAACACTAATTGGAAGCTTCATTAAATTTCTCTCTGCAGAAGTTCGCGGTCTCCTATTAACCATAAAATCATTTATAGGAGTCTTTTAAACGCTGATCAAAGTTACTGAACTTTTTCTGAAAACCAAACAATATACCTATAGCCTATGTAAGGCTTATAAACAGACAGATAAACTGACAAATTGACAGATGGAAGAATAAATGACTATTCTAGATCGATTCCTCTAGTAATACCAGACAAAACTGATCGTATATCTTTGTTTTATATTTGATATACTAGATAATATTAAATTCATGATATCTTTTCATAAGTGCTAGTCCCTCTCAGAAGATCTGATGGTTATCATTTTCATTTAGTTATAAATATTTAATTTTAATTATGTTAAGTGAAAAGTTATGTCCTTTTAAAATGATTTGTATCTATTACTTAAGAAATTCTAAGCTATTCAGAAAAATCATATTGCCAATATACCGCTATCGCTAGATGAAAAGAAAACCAAATTGAAGTAAAGTTTTCTCAACAACCTCATCGAAGTATTGAAATAATTTTTGAAAACGCTTTGAATAAACTATAATAGCAATAAAGCAAACGCATCAGCACAATTGCTGAACAAAAGTATCGAACGGAAAGCGCCAACGGCAGCATCTTTCACCTGTATTTTTTTTTTTTTTCTGTTAGAAATAACAATAGTAACATACATACATACATACAGACTACTACGAGTGTAGGTAACTCAAAACGTTTGATGAGAAGCTTATCATGCACAAGTGCATAGTAAGCCAAGACTGGGCTAGCTGAGGTAATTCGAACATAGTTGAGTCAAGTTATGTGCGAGTGCGAGTTATATTGTAGCCGAGGTTAAAGTCAAAACTGTGCCCCGCGTATTCATGGTGCTACACTAACAAATTCGCCAAGTTACATACATATATGTATATGTACAATACAAAAATAAAAAAGGTATGCTGAGGCTCTCATTGCCTTGGCGTTGGCCATATTTGGTCAACATTGAACACATAGCGACTTAGCCGTATACTGAAAATATTGCATTTTCTTTTTGCCACTGTTCTAGCTGCAAAGGAAAAAACAATGATGCGAACATAGTTTTATACAGATATGGGACTTTGCTTGGTGTTTTGGTGGCCGCCTTGGAGCCATCATGCTGGAGTTATCATTCACAGACGGCCGCTCTTGCTACATACAAATTGTGTTGGTAATAACATTCGCAGCTAGCAGATGTGGCTGTTGCAATCAGGCAGGCACCTTAGCCAATAATATCCGATCATAAGATTCATAAGAAAACTGTTTATTGGTAATTTTGGTAGCGGTTTTACTGTTCGTGTTGTTGTTGTTGTCGTTAAATATGTTGCCTAAATTTGTCAACAATTTTGACAGCACACAAGGCCATTTTCCCTCATATATTGGAGATACATTATGTTTCCAATGCTAGTAAGTATTACTTTACTTTTAAATTTGGCCAATTTATTTTGTGTCAATCGAAATGAAAATATTATTGTATTGTACAAAAGACTGTTTTTTTTTTTAATATCTGAAAAAGGGATACCCTGCTGCCGCAAAGTCATTTCTAAGCATAATTATAGAAAATGAACAAAAATGATTTGAAAAATTGTACTAGCCTTGCGAGAAATAGATGGTAATGTGTTTTGGGATGGAAAGTATCGTATCGAATATATATTTTTCGGATTAAAGACAACTTACACATGTAGTACACAATGGGAATGTTATGTTGCAAACTTTCGGATTAAATATTGTAATAGTTAAATTGGCATTGTTTTAAGAAGTGCTCCGAAAAAAATATATGCATTTCTCATTAATTTTGCTTATGTGTAAATCTGTGCTGACCAAGCAAACGTTGTTTTGCTTAGTTAAATTGTAAAAAAAAGAGCCGTAGGAAACCCCTAGATGAAATTCATTTAAATTTAATAAGGAATGAGTAAGTTGCAGTTATCTTTTATTTCATCGTAGTATTGAAGCTTTGTTCACAACGACACCATATTAAAAAAAATATTTAAAGAAATAATATAATAAAAATCGGACATGTGTGAGTCAGACTCGCACTCGGACGGTTTCGTGCCAAATGGGGGTTTGTACGGGAGGTATCTCCCGATTTGGCTGGCTCTTTAGTGAGACTTTTCCGATGGATTTTCCAAAAATATTCTTTTTAGTTGGGGATATGAAAATAGAAATACACATTCTGTGAAAATTTGAAGTCTCTACCTAGTGCGGTTCATGAGAAACAAAATACGAAAAACGTGACGATTTATTTTTTTTCACTCCATTTTTAGTATAAAATTTTGCCCAAAGCCGCATCAAAAACCCTGGGGTCCCCAATCGGTCAGTTATTCGAATGGTTATAGCGCTGTTTGCATGAATTGTTGATGTATTGTTTAATTATTAGCAACACTTCTATTGTTTTTATAATCATGTGATCATCGAATTCCTGAAAATGTACTTGAAAAGATCATTGATCATTTGGCTGTTTTCAAATTCAATTCAAAGGGCATTGGCGCATAGAGACGAAAAGAATGCGAGACACACGAAATTAGTAATACTTGCTGTTTAGGCTGGTGTTCCCCAAGACAGCGTATTAGCTCCTGAGTTAATCACTATCTACTCAGCAGATATTTCTCACCCGATCTCCAATAACACAATCTTAGCCACATATACGAATGATACCGCAGCCCTCTGCTCCGAAAATCACCGATAGTAGTCGATAGAAACCTGCAATCATATTTAAACCGCTTGGAAGTATGCTTTACATGGTAGAACATGAAGGTGAGCTCACTTAAATCACAACTATGTTCTTTCACCCTAAGGGAAGAAGATAAAGCTCCGGTTATGCTTGGTGGTCTGGCCACAGTTCACAATTGTGAAATACCTGGGCTTTCACCTTGACAAATGACTAAGATGGGAAAACTATTCAATAACCTAAAATGGAAAAACTGAACTGGCTTCTGTCACAAATTTCATGGCAAACTTAATAATAATAGCTTATTTGATAGCATTGTAGAATTGCACATGAGAGGTAAAATGACTGATGATTTACCCTTCTCACAGTAGAGCATAAGCAGCTTCAATATGCAAGCATGAACAAAAAATGAATAACAACAGAGAATATACCGAATTATAGGTCACTTTGGAAGTGCTTTCTCTATACAGACTGACCATGCGATCTGTTGAAAGTATTGCCAGAGCTGCCAAGGATTCGCAATTGCTGCCTGTCTAGTTTTTTTCTTTTTTATTTCGCATATACAAAAAAAAAAAAAAAAACAGGTAATGTTGATGCCAATTAATTTGAAATTGTAAACTTTTTAGTGAAATTTTAATAAATTAAGTAGCAGGAATGAAAAAGGGAGTTGTAAGAACTATTTGCATATACTACAAATTATATGGGGAAAATAGCAAATTATAATTTTGATTAACAAAATGTACCACTATAATAAATAATTTAATTTCCAAAAGGACAACAAAGATTCGATCATTATTTATCGAATGCAATTGCACTGAATGTTTTTATCATTTAATAAAGCATAATATGTATATATATTTATACATTTTTGTCTATATATCAGGGGCGTACACAGAAGAAATTTTCAAATTTTGCATAAGATTAAGAAATGGATGCGAAAATAGTACAGCTAACTTGTATACGAGTATATTTTATTTTATTATATACATTCACAAATGCATGAACTCCTTAAAAAATGATAACCACTTTTCTGGGCAGTGCTGCCATGATATCCAAAATTTTTTCGCTTAAGACTTCGATATCTCTCTAGTGCGGTTCATGGAATGATTTTTATTTTTTCAATCAAAATTTTACTTCAAAAATCTTGCAATTTCGGGGGGTTTGAACCCCGAGGCGTGCGCCTCTGGTGTATATGGCAGATCAGCATGAAAAGCTCAGAATAAACTTAACGCAGAAAGCGATCTGTAATCAACTAGTTCCATTACAATACATTAATATACTCATACATAGAATAGAAGAAAAGTTGTTATGATGAAAGAGAGAGCAAGTTGCAGCAAAGTCGATGCTAAAGAACCGTTCATTCACTCGCATGCCCGGCGCCAGTTAATTCGAGATTTATTATGAAAAGCGTTTGTTCACCGTTGAAGCTAACTTGAAATTGAAATTGTTGCACGTTATATTTGCTGCAGGTGCATCATCATAATCATCATCATCATCAAGCAATAGCAAAAAGAACAAAAACGGCATATATTGTACTTAGGCCTTAAGAAAAACTGAAAGGGAGTAAGAATGAACTATTCGCTACTAATAGAATACACATGTCTAATGTTGTTAAGAATTTGAATTTAAAGTAAAAAGTGATGAAAAAGTCACGGTTAAACCAATTCTTGTACAACTAATATTGATTAGCTTAGTTTTCAGAATCGTAGGCGTTAGTAGTTCATATTCTAATATCATTAGCTATATTATTTTAACTTAAAAAAATATAAAATAAATAAATGTTTTAATGACTGGCTCGTTGGCCCAGAGGTTAGTGCGCTGGCTGACATCCCAAGAGTCGCGGGTTCGATTCCCGCTGAAGGCAATTCTGGTCCTGCACGTTTTGAATTTCCTCCTTTCCTTCTTAACTTTCCCATGAGTTGAAGGCCTCTGTCGCTATTGCTCATAATAAATACTAGGTTATAATTTATAATTATAATCTTAGTTCTTATAAATAAATAAATAAATGTTTTAATGCTGCCAATAAACAGAAGAACTAAAGAAAACACATATAATCATATAATACTAATAAAAGAGCTACGCTCTAACAAGTCTTCGACTACAAAATATTGTATATTGGAATATTTGCATGGCAAGAATTTGGTTTATGCAAGTACAAGTATTGTTATTGTACTTAAGAAAGCTACAGCTGCTAGAACTGATCTAATCCCGCTCATCAACTATGGCAACATTCAACTGTGAGTTCAGCTTAGTTCATTTTATTACCGTAAACCGGATTTCAACGGTTTCTGAAAAATTGTTATTTTCCCCATTTTCACATGTAGTGTGAGTGAATAGGTGAATATTATAACATTTTTTGTGACGTTTGAAACGCATTAAAAGAAATATGGGACAATTACATCAAAATAACTAAGCATACTATTTTTTTTTTTTTGGTTGCCTTTAAACATACAAGATACAATATTTAAAACAAAAATAAACCGATTTGATAAAAAAGGTTTCATGTACACTATGGTCAAGTTTGTTTAAAAATGTGTTTTTCTTTGGAAAACTTTTTCACATTTTGAGGAAATTGGGGAATATTTGTATGTAAATAAAATTTTTTGTTTGTATGAATAACTGTTTCTTCTTATGTTCAATTGTGTTAAAGAGTATATTACTTACGGTGCAACCGACAATAATGTACGACATAACTTTTTCTTTTGCAAACTTTGCTATGACGAACACTTGGTGCCACTTGCTTGGTGCCACCTGCTCATTTTCATCCTTGGACCGTTTGTTGAACGATTCTCTGACGTGATTCTAGTATACAATAATTTCATATGTGTGTCTAACTTATATGTGTGCGTCTGTCTTCTCTACATACATGATTGCGGTTCTTTGTCATGGTCAGTTATGTTGTTTCTTAGTTGGTTGGTTTGTGTACATCCAGTACTTACACTGATGGTCAAAATAATATGTCCATCCTCATTTCATTGACGCCTCATCGAAAGGCTTTTTATGTTAGGACAAAACTAATTAACTTATTATTCAACATTCAACTTTATTAGTAACTAGATAATTTCTTACATGCGTTGCAGTGCGTCTCTTAAAATCTAAATAATTAGAATTTTGTTTATTTATTTATATAATGCTAACCTAAAGTTAAAACTAGAAGTTAACAGAGTTAATAAATAGCCATGGCTGCCAGGGCCTTCAGCTAAAATAATTAAAATGATATAGATAACAAAAAGACGCGTTTGTCAAAGACGCCTTCTTTGATTTCATAAACTACGCTTTACCTTTTTCTAGCTCATAATGTGAACAAGCTGTTAAAATTTCGTTTTGAGACAAGTCCAAGGGACTGATCTGATTATTGTAAAAAGTTCCCCATACTGAAGACTATATGATTTCAAAACATAGCCGTAACTTTGCAAAGCTGGTAAAGTAGGTCGAAAACCTATTGCGATTGTTGAAGCAAATATCAAATGTTTCAAAACGGGGATCTAGCCTAGCATGTCAAACAGGGTTGCTTGGATTGGATTGGATTTACTGACATTACTGATAAATCCAATGAAACATTCACAAAGCGAGCTAATATATAATAAGAAAACGAAACAAAAAAAAAAGCATGACGAAATGAATCTATTTAGCCGTTCTTACTACTTAGTAACATATTGGATTGACTTTATTGAATTTCACAACTCTACGTTGATGTGGGCATCAAAAATTTTCAAAAGGAGCGAATTATAAGGAACGATCCATCGGTTATCAATATCATGGTTTCGGACGGTAGCATTTTGCCCACCCTGTTCTGGCGATCGTCGACGATATTTGGGATATCCGTCATCGCTAGTACTTGTTTGAGTTTGGAACGACTTAGGAAATCTTTTGCTGCATTTAGAATCTCGCATACATGGAGAATTCGGGTTTAAGGTCCCGCAAGGGCCGTGAACCATATGTTTTGTTACGATTTCGTACAGGATAGGATCTTCATCTTTATCCGGTAATTCAACTGAAATAACCCTGTCAGTTTGCTTTGGTCTAATTTTGTTCACTAACCACACCAGCAGGTGTACATGTGGCAAGCCACGTTTCTGCCATTCTATTGTGTACATATGACAGCGCGGCGGACCGAGTGTGTGAGCAAAAAATCAAAGTAGCTTAATACGAAAATAAAGTTTGAATGTTATTATTTTTCAACGCTTCAAAACATATATTTTCGCTAAAGAATTTTCGAAATATACGGAACATAGCTATATCATTTTAGTTTACATACAATAACTAAAATGATTTCAATTAGTAATACACATCTCAAAATATCTTAAATGGAGATAGTTTTGATAACATTGATGTCATTGATTTTCGACTTAAGCTACTTTGACTTATCGCCACAGATATATATGCAATTTTATCTAGCTGATATTTTGTGCATTTGCATATTATTATGCCATCTTTACCATAAGGGCCCACGGGTCCCATGCACAGAGCCACCCCGAAGAGCTCAATTGCACATTTTATTTTAACACGATTTCATTAGCTTGATGTATGTACGTACATGTCGAATTAGTATTCTTTTATTGTTGATATATGAGTATGTCTGGAAAATATCCTGATGTTCAGTCAAAAATAAAAGAAAATATGAGTAATGCATGTAAGTTCAAAACAGAATGTTTTCATTGATGTTAAATTGATGTTTAAAAAATATAGCAAGGGAATAAGCGGATTTAAGTATCAACCGTATTTAATTCATTCAAGTCTGATAATAGAAGCAACTTTTCTGTATGCTGAACTTGCTAGTAGAAAACTAAATTGCGAACAACAATATTACAAGAACGACGAATTAACAACTATTAAAAAAATATACTTTGAGGACATAATAGGAGATTTAGCTCAACAAATATTCCAAAAGAACCATTATCATAATCGTAACCAATCCAAACCAGCAGCATATTTGTTTAATTGAAAAAAAAAACAATATGAATATTTAAGGGTTAACCATAATAAATACAAGTATGAAATCATAGTAGAAAAATGTTTATATCATTCACTTTCTTTACTTCCCAAAAGAGCCTCAAATTCTTGTATGTCCAAGAGTCCCGGCATGATCTAAGATGGCATTGCATTATGTTAAAATACTCTAAGTTCCATAGCCTACTACAATTATTTTAAATTAATTAAAAATTTTTTTTGGTTATATTTCTTTTTAGTGTTCCACACCCAAAGAGTACCAAAGGGAACCAGTTTGAAGAGACCCCGTCAGTCCGTCCTTCTGGTCTCGGGTCCTATCTCATAAACCACAATAGCTAGAGAGTTGAACTTTTCACAGAATGTGTTGATCTATGCAGGCATCAGCAACAAATGCTTAAACTAAAATGTTTTCAAAAACTTAAAGGGGTCCGCATAAAAGAAACATTTTGGTTTATATGGCAGCTATACGATCCAGTAATCCCACGACCTTGAAATTTGGATGGTTGGTGGCTATACATAAACTTATTGTGTCGAAATTTCAGTTTGATCGGATTACTGGGAAGGGTACCTCCCATACAAACCCCCATTAAAATTATGGTTCTTATTAGAAAAACTTTTTTGTTTTTTTACTATACGTTTTTAATAGAGGAGCGGTACATTTGTTGAAATCAGTTAAATCGGACCACTAGGGGGAGTATCTTCCATACAAACTCCAGCCTTGTACGGAACCCGGAATCTGACCCGCACTTAGCCAAATTTTTTTTTTTTTTTATTTTGCTATGGCGAACAAGGAAAGTTATTCTCAACTTTTATCGCATAAGCTGTATAACATATTAATTAATATTGAGCATTTAATGGAAAATGCTGAGAAATCTGTTAATTCCTTCTTAGGCGGAGATCGTGCAGCTGTGCCTTGTTGAGCAGCAAATGAGGGTGGACGCCAGTATGTTGAGATGCTGACTACACATGTATATACAATCGAATTTTCTATGCTATCTATACTATATCATTCCAAAAAAATCTACAATCATGTGCTACCTAACAGGGTTAATAGGTTAATATGCGCTTTAAGGCCGAACTCACAGTGAGGATTTTTATTTAAAAAAAAAAAAAAAAAAAAACGTTTCTATAATAGAAGATAAATACAACAAGTTGATTAAAGTTGAACTGCCTTCGGTAGGAATAATTGGATTGGCAGAACAGAACAATTTTACTATGAAGTAAACATTTAGTTGAGTACTAGAAAAATATTGTAACCACACTTCACAGAAACGGACCACTTTCAGAGGTAAGATTACAATAATTGTACTACTTTGAATTGCCACAAGTGCAACTGTAACTGCCACCGGTTACCATTACCAGCAGGCTTATCCTAGGCGAGCAACAATGCAAAAACGAATGACAGCCGCCTTAATGTCAGCATTGGCAACATGAGCAGCACCAAGTTGAGCCATTCAGCGCTTCATGCTGATGAGTTGAGGCCATAGTTTCAATCCATCCTTCCATCATTTGATTCTTGTTCATTTGGTCAAGTTCATGGAGATGATTTGACTTGGCTTGGCTTGTAGCATGTTGCCTTCAATGTCGTAAACATTTAGATTAGACTACATAGAAGCAGCCACAACAAAGCCAAAGACAAAGACAATAACAGCAATAATATAAAAAAAGAAAAAGAAATGCATTTATAAAGCATCTCAAGAAAATCGTCGGCATTGTTGACTGTGGTAGCAGTGGCAGTGGCAACCAACACCGTTTTTAAGATCAATAGCAAAATAGACAAAGTGTATGCTGTCCAAACAAAATTGTTGCATGCAACTATAGTTGCGCTTCTTTTCTATGCAACGACAACAGTCACAACACAGTAATTTCAAGCATCTAATTGTGAAAAGTTGTTCATTCACAGTGAGACCAGTTACTGTTTATGTAGACATAGATTAATCCCACTAAAAATCTTAACGATGCATTAGTGCCCAACATAACACTATTCTGTGTAAAACTGTATATACTAACACACATACATATATAATATATGAATATCAAAATATATAACAATAAAATACTTTGATTATAGAATTTTATAATATTTTTCGCTTACGGTATGAATGAATATTGTAAGCAATAAGTGTGTATAAAGTCAAACAGTCAAGTTGATATTGCCACTACTTTTCACCAGACTTCACTTCTAAATCTTTCTTTTATTGTTTTATGGCATCTGGGCATCTTGATTTTTAAAATATTTTACAATAGTTCAATTTCCCGAAATTTACATTGCTTAATAGATGCTCAATACCTACATATATACCTCATATTGCCGTCATTCATTGACCATACATAGTTATGTACAGTTGACATTTTTATCGTTAGCTAATGGAAAGGTGGATGAGAAGCATAAGAGGAGAATCCATCTTATACCATAGAGATGAAACAAAAACTGCGGAAGAACTGAGGGGGAAGTCATTGGCATGTGGCTGGTAGTCTGGGCAACTAAAACAGATAGATTTGTCAGGATCAATATTGATTGACACAGTATATGATGAAAAACCTAGGATAGGATAGCCAACACGTAGTAAAAAACTAATCTTCTCACACAATGAACTGTAAGTAATGCTATGAGGCCTTACTAATAATTAGGGATGCGCCGAGTAACACTTTTGCCGAGTAACGAGTACCGAGTTTTAATCGGCTCAATTTTTTTTTAACCAAGTACTCGCCGAGTAACTCGGTTCTATCAAATTCCCATTTCGCGTGCGTAAGCAAGTACAAACAGGTTCGCGAGGGGAAGAGCGGAACTTGCAAAAGCTAAAGCTATATCAATAACTACTGATATTTGGACCTGCATGAATAACTTACTCGAATTCTTAAGCTACACCGCTCACTGGCTAGAATAGGAAATTGAGCTTCACAGAGTGTTGCAGATATCACATTTTAGAGGACCCCACACGGCGGACAATATTCGATCAGTGCTTTCAGATTTATC
Organism: Amiota minor; assembly: GCA_037043295.1. Lineage (NCBI taxonomy): Eukaryota > Metazoa > Arthropoda > Insecta > Diptera > Drosophilidae > Amiota > Amiota minor. The sequence continues at coordinate 34,304 of JBAMAW010002569.1, read as the reverse complement.
CGTGAACTGGGATATTAATACTCGCATTCATCTTATCTTGAGAGACAATGGACCCAATGTGGTGAAAGCCATAAATGATAGTCAATATGTTGGCAAAGGATGCTATATACATACGCTGCAATTAGCCGTAAAAGCTTCGTTGGAGGAACAGAATGTAATCAACGTTATTGCCTCAGCTAGGAAAATTGTAGGCCACTTTAACCATTCTGCAGGCAGCACAAGACCCTGAACAAAAAGAACTAAAACTGCCAGATGGAACAGTACTTTTTACATGATAAACAGATTATTAGAGCAAAAAAGGGCAATATCTCTCTACATCACGGACAACCCAAGTACAGCCAATCTACAACAATTAACTGAGCGTCAATGGGAGATCCTACGGGAGTGCATTACATTACTCAAACCGTTCGAAGAAATTACTAAAATTACCGAAAAAAGACAAATATTATAGTTTGGCAACTAAATATATTGCTTTTCTTAAACAAAGTTACTCGGCATTCAAACCGAGTTATTCGGCATTCAAACCGAGTTATTCGGCCGAGTACGAGTATCAAAAAACCCGCCGTGTACGCCGAGTACCCAGTATCAACCGAGTACTCGGCCCATCTCCACTAATAATGTATCTTCAATAAAGGAAGCAAAACCCATATCAATAAACGGTAATGAAAAGCAGCCTAAGATTATAATCTAACACTGTTCGATCCCAGCTTAATGCTTGTAATAGTGTGGATTCAGTTACCAATTGAATAAGGTGATTATAGATTCAGATTCATGTTGCAGATTCCGCAGGGTGTACAGGGGCAAGATCACTTTATCTGATAACGAAATAGGGAGTAATGCTGCATAAGGTTCAAATATTATATTTTGGAAAAGAGTTCTCATTTGAGAATCGCCGAGTTCCTTAAAATAGCCATCAACCGCAGACTACATTGTTGCAAATTTATTTTTTTTTTTTTTCACCGACCCATTTTCTTAAATTTGGAAACTGAAAATTATACGTCGGGCCAAATCTGGAGAAATCTAGTATGAATGCAATTCAATTGAATTTGTGATCTAGTACAATATGAAAGAAAACATCCCAGTTTTTTTCAAAAGTGCGCTGTGACCTTGCATGCAGATGGAATCTCGCTTGATACAAGGTTGTCTTTAAACTTTGTCACCCAATATTTTAATATTTTAAGCGAAGACTTCTTCAAATTAAAGTATTTTGTCATCACATAATGATAATCAATTTTTCATTGTACCCAAATTCAATGAAATCGTTCACTAATGATGATGCTTAACAAGATGATGATGATGATTAAAAGTAGCATGGTACTTTCTATCACAATTATTATTTTGAAATGATGATCGTCTTGTCTACACCAGATAAATATACTGAATAAAAACAATAACATTTGATGAAAATACATACATTCAAATGAAATATAAAAAAAAACTTGGCTATCAATAATAATTTAATTGGAAGTCTGTTTTTGAAGCTAAATTCGTGGAAATTTTGTTGAAATGCTTAAACTTATCATATGAATAACATTTAGCTTATAAAACGTGATAGCAGGTTCAAACATATGCTACTGCGATCAAATATCATCTGCAGCTGTTTTTAGGAAGACAGAAATTGATTTCTTAGAATTCGAGCTCATAAACTGTATCAGAAATACAATGCATGTGTATAGTATAGTTTTAATAGATAGTTTGATATTTGTATCAAGGCCATAAGATATGTCATAGATTTTACAGAGGGATTTCTATTGCTCTGAAGGAAAGGATTGTGTATCTAATATATATTCAATTTATACTTTCAAAAATATAAACTATGCTTTTGGCAGATTACCATATTTTATCTAAAAAGATGGGTCTTGTTCCAAATGAGTTTAGTTAGGAGTAATTAAAACAATCTTCATCTACCCTAGAACCATTAAACCAAGTCTATGTAGACAATTAATTAATTCACTTATAATTTTTGAGGAATAGCCACCCAAAACATTATAATATCAAGCTCCCAACCAATTAAACACTTAGTTCCCATTTAAGGATGAGCATCTTTAACTGAAATAGGCCAATTTAGTTTTGGCTCTAGTGACTTTTAATGCCATTGTCTTCATAAGCTTAACACAATTTTATCCTTTCTTCATTTAGTCCTTGATTTTAAATAAAAACTAAAAAAAAAATGTGACAAATGAAAGGCTTTTCAATGGAACTAGCAAATATTCTTTTGTCTATTTTAATTATCAAATATAATAGAAGAGAATTATCATGTAACCACATATAGCAAATAATAAATATAATTATAAAAATAATGAATTAAGTTTTGAATAAATTTATTTCTTAATTTATAATTCATAAATTTAAATTTACTTTTCTTTTCTTATTAGTTTAAAGAAAGATAAAACTTACCTCTATTATTAGAAGTGGTTTCAAGTAGGAAAGTAGTCAAGAATTCAAATCCTTGCGTAATCAGTTTTTAATAACAAGTTAAATTCAATTTAATTTCAGTAAATAGATGATTTAAATCTATAATAATGTAACAGAATACGTCTCATATAATTTTTTATAAACACTGTCGACGACGACGACGACGACGAGACTTTTTAAAAGGAAAAGTATAAACTTCAATAAAATAAGATCCCGAAACTTATAATCAAAGTAAATTGCAGCAAGCGTTTAATTAATATCTCAACCAACCGTCACGCATTTACTGTCAACTGAAACCTCGAATCTTTCTACTTATGTGGTCGACCAACTAAGAATGCAATGGAAATCGAGTAAAAAGTGAGAAAACTAAGCTCAAAGAACACACGGTACACATGATATAATCAGCAAACGCATTGAGTGAAAGAGAGTAGGAGAAAACGTTGACTTTCGTCTTGCCAAAGCTTAAATACACTTTAAATATAGATGTTCTTTGTTTGACAAATTTTTTGTACATATAACAATGATAAATTATAGAATTCAGATTTATATACGCCGATCTATAGTGATGCCACATTTCAAGATACTTAGTGAGATGGAAATATAATATACCAATTTTAGGAGCTTAGTATCTCAGGAATTGTTAAAATAAGTTTGTCTTTAGAAAATTCTGCATTTTAGGTATTCAAAGGGATCACATACTACAACACAAAAGTTTTCAAGTGTTTAGATTTTATATTTTTGTTCTTAAGTCGAAAGTAGCTTGAATAGATTCTTTGAATAAGTATTTCAAACTCATTGCCGGTGTGTTGCCTCTTAAATGAAAAATAATGTATTATTTTGTACAAATGAAATTATTTTGTTCTTTTGTATTGTTTATATGTGATTTTCTGTGAATTTGTTTTAATCAATTACATTGTATAATAATAAACTAATAATATGAATTTGAATTTGTTAAAATTATTTGATCGTTTGATCAAAGTATAATTCAAAAGGCTAACCCAAAAAATTATGTGTATCAACTCGAGCCTCTTTGCCGCTTTCTCTCTTTGTCTACAAGCTTACGAACAATAAAAGAAAACATAAGAAATTCACTCATTTCTCAGTGTTCGAAGCTTTGAAGAGCTTTGCTCAGATTTCACTGAAATGACACCAAAGGTATATAATTCATAAACTTGATTCATAGAACAGAAATTATTTGGCGACATCTGCACCGCCAGTCCGATGGCTGAAGGTGTCCGTCCACCAGAAATAAAAGAGGCTAATATTTGACCAAAACCCAAAAGGAGAGCAGCAGTAGTAGTATATACTAATATTGTAATTAAAAATATTTACTCTCTACTCCACGCACCATAAAAGAAAGGATAGAGAAGGGGACCCAGAAGATGATTGTTTACCATTGCAGAGTAAAAAAAATAAATAAATTAACTGAGGTACTTATTTAATATTACTAAAGCGGCTTACATTTGAAAGGCCAATGCAACATAGTACTATATTACGTGTAAGGGCTACATCATGGGATTTGATTTTTGTACAATTAGTACAATTCATAGATATATCTATTCTATATTTATTGTACAAGTATGTACATTTTGTGTAGTAGATACTCACACTTAGAATGTTGGGATGCGCGTAATAAGTTAATTAGATTATATTGTAAGTAGTACATACATATTTCATATGCCTTACTTTTCGTTTGTCTTTTGTCATCTACTTTATTTCTGTTATTGCTGTCAATGTCAAATTGACTACCTTGGGAGGCAAAAGTGTTTGTTAAATATGTTGCAGTTGAGAATTCCATAGTCTAGTGCATACTTTTAGGGGTCAGTGTGCCGTAAAATGGCTGCGCCTAATAGAAGCCACAGACTTGTTACATAATTATGAAAGATGCCACAATAGTTTTATTAAATTTTCCAACGATGTACAATACAATAATATCGGATCGGATATAACAAATGACGATAGCATTGTATTTCATTGCTATCACTACTATTTAATTATTTCAATTAAGATTTTATTTACAAATTATAATCTTTTTTTTTTTTATATTGATAGTATTTATTGAATCTCCTATATAAATACATAGGACTAACATTATTATGTTACAAATCTTAAAAAAAAAATACTAATACACATGTGTCCCTCCTACAATGAAGAGGAAGGAGTTCACTTAGCACTACGAGCCTCTAATTAATCAAAAAGGCAGCACGATCGTTACGGATCAGTCGAGATGAGTTCCTTGTATGGACAAGGACTCCGGCTAGGGGATTTACATGTCTAACTAGTTTATCCATATAAATAGCTTTACGCTTGGAACATTCATCTTTGACAGGTAGTACTTCCAGGTCCTTGTGAATGTATTCATTCCTGATATACCATGGAGCTCCCGTGATTCTTCTAAGTATCTTGGATTGTGCTCTTTGTATAACTTTAATGTTACTCGCGCTCGCGCACAAACCTCTGAGGCAATGAGCCAGTCACTACACGAGAAGCACCAGCTTTCAATTAAAAAAGAATCATCAAAATCGAGAAAAAAGTTTTGCACAAAATACAGTCAAATTGATAACATCCACCTTTTTTTCAAGTCGGTTAAAAAGTAACGAAATTACTTTCCGAACAACCTTCTTGTTTTTTTTTTTTTTTTTTGAGATCATTTAATTAATAATTAACATCATGAATACAAATATTATATATTACTGTGGTCTAAAAAATAATAATAAAATATATTTGCAAACGTATCCAGAGATTTACCCCTGCATAATAATATTATACGAAATTTGTTGTTATTTTCTTTTTTTTTTTTTTTTTTGTTGTATTTGAATAGACTTATAGTAATATTTTTTTTTTTTTTAAATGGGCCAAGTGTGAGTCAGATTCCGTACCAGATTGGGGTTTGTATGGAAGGTACTCCCCCTAGCGGTTCAATTTGACTGATTCCATTTTAAACATTTTGTAAAATGTACAATTTATTCAAAGAATGCAAATATTTATATGTGTTTAACAGTTAGAAACATTTAAAATACCACACTGATTATTAAGTAAACCTAAGTCCACAAAAATGAACAAAAATATTTGTTGTTTTACCAATTCATACACTTAACGGGGCATATCTACAGATAGAAATCAAATGTTTTCTTTGGCTTTGGTAAGACTGTATTTTGTCTTAGACTTACATACAAAAAATAATTTATATTATGTACAATTGTAAAGATGAAAGCTCTTCCTAGATGAATTGAATCTGTATAAACTAAAAAGAAATTTGTCGTAAGCTTTCATTGTCTTATTTCATAAAATTATTTGTGAATAATTCCTTTCATTCTGTGTGGATTTGTGTTCATTGTTAAGATGATTTTATATGCATGAATGAATTGAATTTATTGGACATGCAATAGTTCTTTTCATCTTTTTAATAATCATGTTAAAGATTACAAAGCAAGCCAACATTTTCATCGATTTCAACGATACTTAGATACTTTTCACAATAAGAAACTTAGTTTGTTTTTTAAATAAAAACTAAATAATCAATTAGAATTAAACACATTGAAGATACTGCTTACTTTAAAAGGTAATTAAACGATAATTTTTAATGATAATGAAAAAATTATCATACATTTTCTATCTTTATGAAATAAAAATGTTTTTTTGCAAGATTTCTCTTAAATGCTCTTAAACATGGGCGACTGCATTAGTTTCGAATGACAAACCGTTAGATAAACAGATGGATGAATGGACATTGCTAAATCAATTTTATGAATAAAATTCGGATAGTTTCCATAAAAAATAGTGTAGTATCTTCAATGCAAAATGAATAATTTTTGTATACAACATAAATTTCAAAATCTTGTTGAACTCAATCTACCTGCAAGCATAATCAATTTCATTTGTAATTTATCACATAAAATCAGAAGCATTAATATTTTATATTAAATTTCAGTTAGAGCAAATTTAAAACCATCATCTTAATGTATATTTTATGCATTGTATATATTGAGTTTAAGTGGCGCCAAGCCAAGATGAAAGTAAATCAAATGGCACCTTTTGAATTATAGTTACTTGCCTTAGGTTAATAGACTTTTGATATATGTATGTGTGTGTTTGTTGTGATATTTGTAGGAATAGACTTTAAAACATCCTGATAAATGAATGTATGCATGTGTGTGCATATAAATAGCTTAAATATTTCATTTACCTTTTGTCAACTATTTACAGAACATAATATTTGTATATATTCGTAAATTAAATAATGTTTAATTTTTTACTTGTATATATAAAAAAAAAAAGAAAAATCAGCTTTGCTTTTCTTTGCATTTCACATAAGAGTTGTTAATTTAACTTATGAATTAGATTCTTAGAATTTAACAAGAATGCTATGAGGAGATGTGCAGAAGTCTGACTGGGCCATGATGAGACTATAAATCTCACATTCTGAGTCGGATGAGCACCATGATGACTAAGCCAACTTTAATCTATAGAACAGTTACGTGGATTAAAAAAAATAATTTGCATTGTGTGAGAAAGATATAAAGATTTGCTTTCCAATACATCATCAAATCCATAAGAAAGTCTCCCACAGCAGCAATGGAGACAATACTTGACCTTAACCCGTTACTCAAAATAACAGAAATGAAAAGCACACTACTAGAAATCCATAGGAATGGAACTAATTGGGGCAATATATGCAACAAACAACGAGACTTTATGAATATAAGACACTAATTTAAGATCATCAAAACAAGAAAAAATTTTAATTTAGAAAAAGATATTTGCAGAAGATAAAATATTAGGAATCAATGAGCAAAACCACCAGATATATTACAAGAAGAGAAAGCAATGCAATACAATTCACCTCATTATTACTTTTAACTGCAAACGTCACTTCATAATCTAAAATAATACTATGTCAGACAGCCACGTGGCTTAATTTAAACAGAATACAATTTAAACTAATACGGGAAGTTATTGAAATGTAGTCTGGAAACCACACTAAAATATCCGATTACGAAAAAATAAATAAACTGGCAAATAAGTTATGGCAACATTTTATTAGTAGACCTGAATAATTCATTGCAATCTAAGACCATATAAAATCTATAGACTGGACAGTTCTCTTAGGCAACATTTTGAATTAATCAAATTCTCCAAACCATATTTTTCGCAACAATACTCAATTGTGCTACATAATCGAAATTTTTGTGGCACACAAATTGGCTGGAATATACAAAATATTACGAGAGAGAACCTCTCAGTCTAAATATTTTATATATTAGTTGTTTGAAATATGCACATCAATTTTTGATAACCGTTAAGTCGGAGGCTGAATTTCTTACCTATTAAAATATTATTGTACAAAAACAAAAAAAAAAAAAAAACAAAAAGATTGAAATATAAAGACATTCTATTTGAAACAAAAACAGAAAAAAATCTATATTTGGTTATTTTATTATTTAAATTCAAATTAATAATTGCATATCATAAGTCAGCGGAAAATATTGCCTTGTGCAGGATTCGAACCCACGTGGAGCGCACTTCGAGACATTACTCTATGCACTCGGCCACGGAGGCAACCACAATATCGACGCTTAACTTATGATATGTGTTGTTGTTGATCGAAGTTCGAACATACAATGTAGGTTTGATCGAAGACAACAAAGTTCGAACATACAACTATAGTTCGATCAACCGTATAACCAAACAGCTCTGTAATGTTATTTTTATGTTATGTTTGGTATGCTATATGACTTATATGAAATGTCATGTCATGCATTAAGACAAGACCCGAATTATATTATATTAATTACTACCAAGTTCTATTATATTGATTTATACCGAATTATATTATATTATACCAAACAACCGAATTATATTATATTATACCGAATTATATTATTTATATTATACCAAACAACCGAATTATATTATATTATACCGAATTATATTATATTATACCAAACAACCGAATTATATTATATTATACAAGTCATTAAGACAAGACCAAACAATCTATTTTTCATCCCAATCTAGTGCAAGAGCGGACATGAGAATGTCCTTTGATTTACATAGCAAAGTTCGAAACTTGTTTCAAGGAAAAGTAGAAACTCGAAAACCTATTTATTAAAATGTCGAATATTGTACAAGTCCAGGAATAAAATATATCATATTACATTATGAGTGCTAGCTACAAGGCCTTCGACTCGTCTGTCTTAAGTAAAAAAGATTAGATTAAATTACTAAGGTTACAGGATTTGATGAAGGATACTAATATTATCGAGGGAAGGAAATTGAATTAATGTGGAAGGTAGAATGTCTCCAAAGAGTTGTGTACTAGTGATGTGGTGATTTATGCAATCATCTAGCTGGTGTCTTATTGACAAGTAGTCACCACAGAATGGACAAGGAGGTTGGCATTTGCCTTCGAGGAGATGTTGGTGAGTGAGTTGACTGTGCCCCGTTCTCAATCGTACTAACAAGGAACAAGTAGGACGATCGCAGGAGTCAGGGAAGTGAATAGGTGTTTTGGAAGGGTTGGAATTTTTATACCAGTGGTTGTATGATTGCCATTGTGAGAGTTCCATATATCTTAGGATACCTTTTATATATTTCCAGATATCGCGTTCTACGCCCGGGATGACTGTCAGACAAGGTGTATAGCCCGCTTCCTTTGCTGCTGTATTAGCGTTTTCATTCCCTTCCATTCCCGCGTGGCCAGGAACCCAAATGAGTTGTATTTTCTTATGGTATTTGATGAAGAGATTACGGAGTTCGCAGAAAATGTGGTTGTTGTTATATATATTTTGAACTCCTAAAACTGATGATACTATCCGTGCAGATTATATATTTTCCTTTATGTGATTGCGCTATGTGAATAGCTTTGACTATTGCAACTGCTTCGGCTGCAAGAACTGTGTAGTAGTGAGGGAGCAATCCTTTGGATACAGTAATACCCCATTTAAAATTTAATAAAAAAAAAAACCTACAATAAATTCGATTCCCGCACAAGGGAAGTCTGGTCTTGCACTTTTCTAATTTACTCCTTTCCTTCTTACCTTTCCCCTGAGCTGGACTTGGCATGCATACATGCCACTTTCTCACTAAGTTAAAGATGAGCTAAAGATTAACAACAAGAAGAACTAGAGAACTACTAGTATAGTCAAGTATAAGCTCTAACGTCGTCATCAACATGAAAGCAAATCCTTCGGACGATGACGCTCCACGACGACGACATCATTTCTTGAAGGCGTTACCAAAACCAATACAGCAGGAGCTTAAGCAGCAGCAGCTCAATCTAAAATGCTTGGGCTTTTGTCTCTTTCAATGTCTGTCTACGGTGGCAGCCCATGAAGACTGTGGGAACCTTATATTGCATGCAGAGCATCACACAACTTATTGCTTATATTAAATATTGTACTTAGTTATAATTTGTAAATATAATCTTAGTAATAGTAAATAAATAAAATTTCTTTTAAGTTTAAATAGTACAGATATAGAATATTATTATCGCTTTAAGTAAATCTTGAAAAGAAAGCTATTATGCTCACTTGGCAAAAGTAATTACATATTTAATAGTCGGTTGCGTATGATTAATTTTATTGCATTGCGCGCTCAGTACGTATACGCACCGTTGCATATTTGAGTTTTCTAACAATTAATTACGTGTGCATAGAATGAGTTGTAATTTTCACTTTGTATTTTTTTATTTTCTGTTTCCTATTTAATAGGCTGGAATAAAGTAGGGCAAGAAACGCATTGCGTGTTGTTGTAAACGTTTGTTAAATAATCAAATAATCGTGAGAGAAAAGTAGGCAAGTTTCATACGATTGACTAATTGCTGACAAAAGGCAGATAATTTTTAATATAAAAAAATAAATATTTGTTTTTCCGAGGCCTGAAGATGTAATAAAAAAATAAATAAATACTATTTTTAAAAATCAATCAAGTCATCTGCATCAAAAATCTCGAATAAAATGTCAATTTTTAAATCAGAGTATTTAATATATCTATAATATCAAAAGCATTTCAAATGTTGCGAAATGTACGAGAGCTTGTTATGAATAAAAAAAAAAATTTTTGTTTTGTCCCTCTTATTAAAACATCAAACAACCCGAAGGTTTTTATATATTGGTATCGTCCTTAGGAAAGTCACATGTGCTTAAAGGAAAATGATACCTTAAGTTTTTACAAACTTCTTTTGAGGAGGTCATTGGGGTGTTTGAATTAGAGACCTTGCTAGGGGGTTAGTGTGCTTTAATAAGCGATCATTGTAACGGGTGCTGAAAAAATTTATGACCTTAAGTCACCGTTGGCATCTTAAGGTCACGGTGTAATATGGTGTTTCTAACATACCATTGTGCACCAGTTATGCGACGAAAGGCTTTATTTTGAGATATTTGCAATTTTTTGATGATATACAGTGCCGCAGTACCCCATATTTGAATGCCGTATCGCCAAACTGGGGGCAGAACTTATTTATATACTTGCTTAGCAACAATAAAAATGAGGAGAAGGCCAGGGATGTCTGCGTTGTTGTTCATTTGTTATGTGACTGGAATTTGGTATGTCTACGACTCTTCTTGACTTTTCTACCATTCATGATCGTCCTGATCACAGAAGTTCAAGGAATTCGGTTGCCCGTAAGATGCTAGGCCAGCTCTTCTATTGAATTGTGGGATTGTATTTTTTACACACATAAAATAATCACACGATACACACGATATTATAATTAAATCTATGGAAATATACAAATACAATATACAAAAAGCTAATGTGTAAAATCTTAATACAACGTTAAGTGTAAAGTAACATACTTATTTTTTATTGTAACATATTTAGATCTCTTTCTTTTTTTTTAGGACCACATCGCTTATATCAATAATAGAGTAAAATGCTCCATTAGAATACTGTACCCCTTTATAAATAGACACTCTCGCTTGAATATTGAAAACAAAATGTGTCTCTTCAGATCAGTCTTTCAAGCTATAAACTACTATGGGGCGCAGTTTGGGCGGATATTGCATGAAGCCATTTAGAAAAATTACAGGTTATTCAAAACAAATTTCATAAAATGATTTTTGGCCTACTATGGCAGCCATCTGCATAGGCAAGCCAATGTTGATGGGTTGTTTATAGGCTTATCCGACTAAACCAAAACTGCAACAATAAATATACAGTAACGTGCAAACCTGAGAAAATGTTTACAAATTTAACTTTAAGGCGTTGTAAAAATATTAATACCCAATCAAATTCAACAAAATTAATTTTATTTTATTTATTGGTTAATTCTTAAACGAAATAGCTTAGAAAATAACTGAAGAGACTAATTTAACAAAGAGAAAAATTTAAAAACTTAAGAGAACTGCTATGTGCTCAGTTTTGCACGTTTCGCACTTATGATGCTTAAAACGCCGCTTTAGTATTTAGTCCACAGTCCTTTATTTTTAATCACACTTTTAATACACTTGGGCATACTCTCAACAAGATTCTCAAAAAAATGGGGAGGAATTTGTTGCCATTCATGTTGTGCATGATGCCACATTTCTTCCATGTTCTCAGGAGCGCTTTTATACTTTCCCAGCCGCCTCTTCATTATTGCCCACAAATTTCCAATTGGATTGAGGTCGGGAGATTGTGCAGGGCACTTCATTATCTTGAAATTTTGCTGGGACAGCCATTCCTTGACGATATTGGCGGTGTGTTTGGGTTCCCTGTTGTTGAGTTTGATTGGGTATTAATATTTTTACAACGCCTTAAAGTTTTTTTTATTTATTTATATAATGCTAACTTAAAGTTAAAACTAGAAGTTAACAGAAAATTAGCCATGACTGCCAGGGCCTTCAGCTAAGCCTTAAAGTTAAATTTGTAAACATTTGCTCAGTTTTGCACGTTACTGTAGATACTTTATCTATCCACATATAATTGAAATTATTAGATATTATCAGTTTTAAGTTTTTGTTTTAAAATTAGTTTTAAGTTGCCAAAAGTATTCTGTTTTTAAAAATTAAAAAAAACATAATTTTTATTTTTTGTCCAAAGTAATATTAATACAGTTTTAGTGAAAAGAGTTAAAAATTGAAAGATTATGTTGAGAATTAGCTAGTAAATATGAAAATTTATATAAAATTTAAAATCTATCGCTTTAAAGATTTTGTTGAGATTTTTATTATATAACTTGTACTAGTAATTTTTTTTATCTGCTTTATTGTTATTGGGATATTTCGAAAAAAAAAGGAGGACGAGAAAAATTTAAAATGAGACGGATAATTCGTCTCGTCGTGTGTTTCTCGACAGTCTCATTTTTTACACACTCTTTCTTTCTCCATAAACACACAATATGCGTACTAATGCTCTCTGGGTTGGATATATACAATGGTATTTATATAAATAATATAAATATATTGCAATATATATTTTATCCATCATTCGCTAATTCATATACATCCTATCGGCGTCATAACCAGCTGCATTTTCTCGGATCGGTATTTGCTTTACAATCCTTATGTACAATATGTATTTAATAAGTAGGTATAGTTGACAATAATATTTTTAAGCCAGCCAGTATTGGAACTTAAAAGTATTTAGGCTTTTAAGTGTATCGTCGATTGTTTGTTCGTTCGTTGTTTGCCTTTCTTGCTTGAGTGCCCTCAGACCCCTTTTCCTTTTTTAATATGCTTTATAATAACTTTCCTTTGATGTCTTTTTGTTAGTAGTTTGCATGTTAGTGCAATGCCTAACTAAACGTACCATGTGTTTTATAAAAATACACTATGTTATTTTCAATGACCTTAATTATTCATTCATTCACACATATACCTATGTACATATATATATAGATATTCGCAAGAGTATGGAGAGGGGATGGCAGCTGAGCTCCAGCAACACTAGCCGTCGATTCATTAATGATTATGGGAATTATTCACAAAATTTTTTAAATTTGTTATACTTTTTTTCTCTGAACTACTAACTACTGGAAGGATGCTATCCTTAATTTTCCTTAGCAAGTTAAAATTATTGAGTTTTTCTTATCAAGATTAAGATTTTTTTTCGAAAGGAGTAAAAGGTATGTAAGCTTTGGTGAACAAAAGTTTATGTTCTGTCTTGTCTATCTATCACGGCAAACAAACAACACGATGCCATGAATATGCAAAGCAAACAGTCTGCAAAGAGAAATAAAAGGAAAATCGACTAAACGGCGCCGCAAAGTCGTGCAACAAGTGCAGCATTGCACTAAGAAACCGACAAAAAAAAAAAAAACCTTGTCTTATTCTGTTTCCACAATGAGTACAAATTTGTGAGTTTTGGTTTTGCGGCCACACTGAAGTGTTCAAGTTCTGTGTTTTGAACAGCTGTTTTTATACTCTTCACGGGAGTGAACTTCACATACAAACCACCCATTTCAATTCATGTTCTTATTAGAAAAACTTTTTTGTGCTCTCGAAATGAAACTTGGACACTACCAGCTTACAATATAGGCGAAGTACATTTGTTGGAACCAGCTGAATCGGACCACTAAGGAGGGTACCTCCCATACAAATCCCATGAAGAGTATTTCACCTTCGGCATAGTCGAAGATAAGTTTCTTTCTAGTTTCTTTTTGGCTTTACATACATATGGAATGTTGCACACACGTTGCGCTAAGTTCAAACATAAAGTTTGCGGAAAACACATGATTTAGAACAATTTGCAATGTACGAGTATGCAAATATTGTAGTTCCTGCAACTGCCTTTTTCATTCCTGCTGAATATTTTATTAAAATACTGACATAAAGTTCAAATTGACTAAAATCATTATCAGCTGCTTTGCGTTCACAGTCGAGCGGAAATGGCAAAAAGGGCAACCCTGTGCTGAAATAGCAGCAAACTGTCAAAGCTTATATATTCCTGCAAAACACAGATTGAAAACTGTGTTCTGATTATAACAGCAACCAACATTTTCCCTGTGGTTATTTTAATCAAAACACGGTAACCAAATTCAGTCAATTGCGTGTTGCATAGCTCAACGCTTCTTTAAGAGCTAACGAAGTGGGCATTGATGGCTACCAGCTAAGATGCCTCGAAGCAGTTCCGAACATCTGCAAAGAAATTGATGAGTGGAAGAAGAGTGTGGCGAAGCAACACCAGTCATGTGTTTCAATATTTTCATGTGCAGTTTTCACTGTATAAGAAAGGGTTTAATAGTCTCCATAGGTATTTTACAAAGTAATGTACATGTTCGGTAAAAGCATAGTAAATTAACATCCCACAGAGCAAGGATGACGAAACAAAAATGATCTACGTGCAGTTGTCTGCTTTTTATTATCTGGAATGAACGACGAACGGGCAGACGGGTATCGTTATCACACCAGAGGGTCTTGATCCTATGATTGATACACATTTTTTTAAAAATTTGATACTTATATGGGTACATTTATAAACAAAAAACATCAATTTATTTAAACTGTATAGACTAAAATTGAGGTTTATACTTGTCCATTCTTGTTGAGATTGTACAATATTTGTTTCAATTTTACAGACATTTAGTAGCTGTTAACTGGGAAACAAATTACCTGATGAAGTAATTTGTACGCTATTAAATATATGAAGAATATATACCTTTATAAAAATACAATAATTCTGGGGTTGCATGTTTCCATGCTATATTAATTACATGTACTTATGTCTATACTATAAAGTAATAATTATATGTTTATGAGAAAATTAATATTTATAAGTATGACTCACATAAATGTACAATATATCTAAAGAATAATTTCAAAACGCATAGTGCTGGTACATATGTATATATAGGCGCTTATTTTATAGAAGCATGCATACATAAATAAGTAAATTGTTTAAGTGTTTATCAGACATAAATTAAAATCTGCTGAATCTGTCTATTTAGTTTTATCTGATGACAGGACTCTCATTTGTCGTATGACCAGTTTTCCCATCATACCCAAACATTAACTTCACAACCATCCATACCGTTTAATGACTTCAGAAACTGAAATTAATACATCAGAGAGCTTCAAAATACGTTTAAATTTGGAATTTGGAATAGGTTCCAACACAAGTATTTTTCATTCAATTCGCACACAGTGTGTTGAAATGAAAGCGTCTAACTTTAAAATTTTACAATATAAGAAAAACATTTTAATTTCTTTGACCTCCGTAGGTACAATTTTGATAGCTTTCAATTTCAATTGCATCGCCTATGCGAAAACAGTCAAATCTAGGAGGATATTTGCGTTCCTTTCCTTTTTTGTGCAGGGTTCAAAAAAGAACATTTTTTAAAAGGATCTTAAAGTCCTAGACTCACAAACTGCAGCTAGTAATTTTTAACCAATTCAAATTTTTAATCCAGAGTTTATCTTTTTCATTGTTTTCATTGGAGTCATCCTAAACAAGGTGGTGTCTAACAGGAGAATGCGAGAAGTTGAAACACGTTGACCACCTAAATCGCTATTCGCAAGAAGTGTTCGTGGTGTCAACAGATTTAGCTGTATAGTTGATAAGAGTCCAACAGAATAACGATTACGTCAAAGCTATCGTTCAAATACTGAAAGACACACTGTACGAGAACTACAAGTTAAAGGGAGGATTGCTGTTCAAGGAATGTCAGGGGAATGAGTTGATGGAGCGGGAAGTGATCAGGAAAGCTCACAATGCTGGACACTTTGCCATTCGAAAGACAATGCACCATATTCAGCAGCAGTTCTACATTCCGCATTTGGAAGTAAAGGTAACAAACGTTATTGCTAAATGTATATGTTGCATAATTCACAGTAAGAAGCCTGGTAAACCGAAAGGGTTACTTATTGAAAAAGGCGACCTTCCACTGGACAAGCTGCACATTGACCGTCTAGTACCGATGGATGCAACAGAGAATCAGTTTAAATTTATCCTGTCCAAAGTAGATGCGTTTTGAAAGTTTGTTTGGATTTTCCCAACAAAGTCATCCGGCCAAGAGGAGGTGATCAAGAAGAAGAATAAATGGGCAGTTATATTCTGGTTTCCAAAAGAAATTGTAAGTGACAGATGTGCCGCATTCACGTCAAATGCATTTGACCGCAAATCTACCACAAAGGTAGCTAGAGGCAATGATCAAATCGAGCTGGTGAATCGGACAATCCTATCAATATTAACGAAATTGTCTACAAAGGAACCGTGGTTTAAGTATGTACCACAAGTGCAAGGGGTAAATGTTTTAATGCGATTTAAATTATAATATACTTATAATAATAGAACTTATCCAACTACAATGTAAAAAGCAATCTTTTAAACTACAGTTGGTGTGTAAATGTAATATGATCTCACATATGCAGTAAATATTGACTAAAATCACTTTCACCACTCACACCTTTCCGACTGTTTGTCGTCGGTACATGATGAGACCAAGATTAGTGTTCTTACTTTAATTTAATATATTATGGTTGGCTAAGACTTAATGTAAGAAGTTTGTTCAAAAAGTATCGCGACTTTTTATTTTTGTCGGTCCACGTGTTAGCTATTATCGATTTTTTCTTTTTACTATGTCCATATGTTATGTTGTCATTATCACTCGTTTTGCATTGTTAGTTTCTTTTATAGATAAAAAAAAGTGGGACGCTTTTTGGCTCGTCTTCGATTTTTGACTATTTCACAAAAAAAAGAAAAAAAAAAAATTGATATATATACCAACATAGCAAAAAGAAAATAGCTAACACGTGGACCGAGAATAATACAAAATCTCGATACTTTTTGAACAAACCTCGTAAGTATACGAGTACAATATTTGCCGAGTATTCACATGCTGACTTGATACTGATTTGTTCCTCTAAAAACTAAAAGAAATAAAATATAAATACAAATTTCGCATTCGTTGTTAATTGCTGAATACCCAAACAATTCATTTAACTATGAAAAAAAAAAAAAAATATATATATATTATATATATATATATTATGTATTCGAAGTAGAGTATTTTTATTGTACATAATTGCTTCTTTATTGCAAGCATTTCAACTATTTTGTAGTAGAGAGAAACTATTGATTGTTGGATACAGTATCGGTATTGTTGGATTAGCTAATCGTACTTAATTCTACTATAATTAAAGTATCGGAATGTATCTCACTTACCCTATTTGTTGATAGTGTTCATAATAACGGAGTTGGATGATTGATTGATTGATTACTTGGCTGATGTTTAGAGCAAGTTTCTTGTGTTTAATTAATCAACAAAATCGTTTGAGGTGAAGTTTGCTTTTCTCAATAATAAAGTGATTACATCTGAGTATTTTTTATAGTTAAACGCTACTTTCATTTATGTAGTCAAAATTATTTTAGATTGGTTGGTTGCATGAACTGCATGTACTTGTATTTACATTAGTTTATTCTACTTTACTATTTTTTTTCATTAGAAGTTCTAGTGAAACACTCAATCATCTAAGGTTAAGGTTGTTTCTGCCGGCCTTTGTAGTATTGTAAGGAAAGAGCGGTGCAGCTAAATTGAAGTTGATTTGCAATATTGTTTCCATTTGATTTGAGTTGAGTCCTCTTTCAATTAGTATTGTAGTGAAGATATGAGATATGTTTGTGATATTTCGTATTTCATAATGCATATTGAGAATCACATTGGCGAGTTTTCGAGCGAATATTAATTACATTTTTCCCTATTATAACTTAATCTAACTTAAATTTACATATAATTAATACATTTATTTTTATTCTTTTGTACTTTCGGTAAATTTGCCAATTTTACAAAACAAAGAAATGGTTACATTTAGCAACTCTTCGGTGAACATTTTTTAATTATCGAATGAATTGAATGAAACATTATTATAGTTGTCTTAATCTCTACACAAATTTATACTTTCGAATGATTAAATTATCTTTACATTTCATATATGCATGTACAATTAAATTATTTATTTTTTTTATTTTTATCTTTTTTTTTTTTTTTATTGAAATTTTTTTGTATAGTAAATACATGCTGTTTTTATACCTAACCCTATAAAGTATAGAAAGAAGATACATATGTATTAGTAATATTTCTTAGCCTAATAATGAAAATGGACAGTTTATTAGTCAGACGCGCTATTCGCCCGAGCTTTTGCAAGTTTTGATCTCATGTTTTCGAGTAAATGTTATTTCAGAATAAAAATTTTCTGATCACTGGAATCGATCGAAATTTTTTTTTAAAGCTAGAACTGTTATTGATATTTTTCTTTGTCTACTGAAACTACAATAAAATCATTTAAGTATTTAAAATTATTGTTTCGTGGATGAAAGGTTTTGTATAGTACCTTCGATGATCGAAATTTCCCTTGTAGTTATTTAAAAACTAAGGTGCTTATCACAATTATAAGACACTTTGTTTTTTTTAAATATCTGATTAGGTGTTAAAGATAGCAATTCAAAATAAAATTTTGGGTTACTGGCATTCAATTGTCAGTTACTACCATTAAATTCTTTTTTTTTTTTTATTTAGTAAATAATAATCAGAAAAAAACAAAAATTGTGAAATTCCCCTTTTGCACACTTATCAAAATTATAAGACAGTTTCTTCTTTTGCATCTTAAAACAACAAAAAATTGTACTTCAACAGTATTTTTTACAAAAACAATAAATATTAATAACCGATGTGTCCACCTCGGTTGTTCCCAACTTCAAATATACGGGTTTTCATTGAATTTATAAGGTTGTGAAGCAAGGCTGGGTCAAGCTTGTTCTACTCATGTAAAATCGACATTTTTATATCGGAAACATTTTCGAATTTTTTATTTTCAGCATAAACTCGATGTACTAAAACGCCCCAAACATTTTCAATGGGGTTTAAGCATGCCGGCCAGTCAATCCTGGACAGAGCAATCTTGCAAAAACGCTATTGTTCGGCGACTTTTGTGTATTGGAGCATTGCCATGCATAAAAACTCACGGGTTTCCTAAACAGTCATAAGAGACACTTTCCTACTTCAAGAAGCAGCAAGTTGGGAAAACGACACTGTGGAATTGCTCGCTTTATTTATTATATACCTTATATCCCATGCAGAAAGAATTGGATTTCTTCCTAAACTTCTTATTATTCCATAATTTTCAATGTCTATCAAAAAATTCGCAATTACTGTGCGACTAGGACCAATTTTCCTTGAGATTTCGCTTACATTTAAGTTTGAACTTGTAAGCCCTTTTCTTCTTCCGTTAAACGCTTTTTTTTTAGTGGCATATTAATTAAAATCGATTGGAAACACGTTTTCTGCTACCAAACTTAAAAATTCAATTGATTCTTTCACTTTCGATGCTCCTTTGAATAAGTGTCTTATAATTCTGAAAAGGCTGCTGATACGCAAAAATGCGAACATTCCAACTGAAACTAACGGTTCTTTTCCCATGCTGTTCTAAAAATAGAAATTGTACTGTTTTTTAGCGGCTTTCTCTTTGTACATTCATTCACTTTTTTCATTATTTATAAAATATAAACCACACAGATTTGGTGAGGGTTAGATGTAAAATTTTCATTTTGTCTTATAATTGTGATAAGCACCTTTAATTAAAATAAATATTTAATTTTTTTATTTTTTAACATTATATTTAACGTATACTTATGTATGCAAATTTACTTTAAAACTTTGAATATTTTGTTTTACTTTAATGATTCTATTCTATTCTATTTTATGTATAAGAATTTATAGAGAATATTATTTTATTTGTTATTCAATTGTCAGGGCTATCTGGGCCCATTTATTTAGCTGTGTTTTTCTTAACTTAATTTTGCTTCAATGCTACATTTGATTTAGTTTTTATTTTTGATTAAGTTTATTATTTAGATTTATTATAAAATAAATATAGACTTGCGTTTAAAGATCTTATTGCAGAATGTATATTACATTGTATATTTAATTGTCCTAATGTTTTATTTATTTATTTATTTACATTTTATAACTTAAAGTTTGATTTTAACAATATTATTATTATTATTACTTTACTCTATAATAATTTCTTAATTATATGTTATATGTATTGTATTTATTTATATCAATTAAGAACTACAAATATTTTTTTTTTCTTTATGAACCAACCAAAACTTTATATTTGACTACAATAAATTATTTTTTTTTGTTTTTTGATATTTAAAATATAAATTTATTTAAAAATGATCGTTGCATTTTCAGTGCATTTATTTTATTTAAATCACTTTCTCCAAAAAAAAAAAAAAACAAAAAAAAAAACACTCAGAAAAAAAAATCACAAATATTCATTAAAAAAAAAAAAAAATTATGACTTTCTGTAACTTTACCACATGTAAATGTCGCATGGTTATAGATTTTTATACGAGTTTTGAGATATTTTTGCGTGTGGGATTTTATTAGAGCGTGTTGGAAGTTTGTTTTTTGTTGTGATTAAAAGAGCTTAGAAAGTATTGTTTGAAAATGTTGACTGAAGAAATGTTTTGAAAAAATTGTTATTGTCGTCGTTTATTCGTTGTTGTTGAGATTCGCTAAACCTTACCTCGGTGGCGTCGGTGGTAATGGTGGCGGCAATGGTGGAGGCAGTGGCGATTGGTGAACATTCGTTTCAATATTTCGTTTATTGCTCGTTTGCAAATCCAATGCGTACGCCCCGGGCGGCGATTGCCGTGGCCGCATTGTGGTTGACGGCTCACGGAAAAGAGCATAAGGATTGCCAAAGAAATCCTGTGGTGATGTAGTCATCATTTTTCAACAGTTTGTGATTTTTTTTTTTGCTTGCGAGTGATATACTTCTGGCTGGTATTTATGAACCTGTAATGAAAACCAATGTAAAAGAAACCGACGTTTTATTTATGGTATAAATCAAAAGATCACAACTTGTGTCTCCATAAAACATAATATTTGAATATTTTTTCAATAACCATCAGATGAAATTGAACGTAAAGATTGTAAATTAACATTAAATCATCAAATCGTGTATATTTGGTTTTTGTTAATAATTGTTAAGTTTCATTTCATTTCATTAGTATTCCTTTCAAAAATCCACAAGTAGTCAAATATGTAGTTATAGTCATAAAATACTATATCTCTGGCAACAAGTTAAAGTAGCTTAAGTCGAAAATTGAGTTTGAAAAAAACACATATTAACACTAAGAAATTTTGGAAAAATCTGGCATAGAAACATAGCTACAACATTTCGCTTTATTCCAAATGTAATACACATGTCAAATATCTTAAATGGAGATAGGTTTTGTTAACAATGATTTCATTGATTTTATTGCGACTTTGACTTCTTACCACAGATAATAATAATATTTGTCCGATAGATAGTTTTTATATATTGTATATTTTGCATATTGTCAAAAATGTGTGGCTATTATTCGTTGTTTATGGAATAAAGAACAACAACATTCTTGACTTTGAAGTGCACTTTGTATAGGGAACACTTCTTTTAGTAATTATTTTTTTGGTAAATTTTCTTTTATTAAAGTTATCGCAATTAAAAATTGCATGAAACATTTATATGATTATAGAGAATAATGACATGCTACAACTTAGAAGGTCGTTAGGATGGAGCCTCTTTAAATGACGTCAGCTCTACACCATGATTAGATTACTCTGTTATCAAATAGGATTTGTGTAAGCAACTCTATATACACTTTCCGATTGATTTCTTACCAATAATAAAAAAAAAAAACTCTTAACTTAACTTTCGTTAATTTAATGAAAAACCAATCTCGAAATTTTGATAATACAGTTCTGAAAAGTGATAATGTGGAAGAAAACACGCCTTGATGATTAAAACTAAAACCACACACCAAACGGATAAACCATCTATATATATAAAAGAAAGTCGTGTTAGTTACGCCACTTATAACTCAAGAATGGCTGAACCGATTTGGCTGAAAATTGGTGGGGAGGTAGCTTAGAACCAGGAGACGGACATAGGATAGGATAGGTTTTTTTTCGTCCGTCCATCAAGTTCATTCATTCCTTTGCTTTATGTTGCTAGGCAGAAAACAGTATATAAGAGACTTCAATATTGGAGATGCTTGTAATAAATAGTACATCTGCTTAATGCTTTATGTTGCTAGGCAGAAAGAAGTATATAAGAGACTTCATTATTAGAGATACTTTTATTAGTACATCTGTTTAATGTTTTATGTTGCTAGGGAGAAAGCAGTATATAAGAGACTTTATTATTGGATATTCTTGCTATTTGTAGATTTCAAATTTAATATGCCGTATGTTAGTATGAATGTATGCAGTATATAAACGAAATTAACGAATAGTGGTGGCTAATTTTTCGTTTAAAGTCTTATAATTCTCAAACGATTTTTAACCAATTTGGCTTAAGTAGTGGATTGAGAGCAGATGAATGCATACTTACCTGGCGTAGGGACTACCGTGATCACGAAGGCGGTTTTCCCATTGCACTTCGGTTGAGTTGACCCCTGCGATTATTCCTAATGTGAATAACTCGTGCGTGTAATTTTTGGTAGCCGGGAATGGCGTACGCGCCGTCCCGACTTTAAAAGATACATAATTGAATGCAATTTTATGTTAATAGTTAATGCTGAAATCATAATAAACTGAGTTGAAATTAAGAGAACAAGGAATCATGGTTTCATATTTAAGAACTTGAAGTACAACCACTTGAATGTTTTATACATAGTAGAATTAAAGACGGGTAATGCAGAGTTAAGGAATTTCGACAAAGTAACCTTAATATTGTATTGTATTTGTGTGGAAATTAAACCATACATGCTTTCACCCTTTCTGAATACAACAATAATCTTGCCTTTCAAGCAACTTTTTTATGGGCGCTACCTCTTCCAGTAATCAGAGAGATCTGATTTTAACATACCAGATAGTTAAACCTATTAGATCGATAGCTGGTTTGTATGGCAGCTATACGATCCAGTAATCCCACTATCTTGAAATTTGGATGGTTGGTGGCTATACATCAGAAACTTATATTGTCGAAATTTCAGTTTGATCGGACCATACAAACCCCCATTAATATTCAGGTTCTTATTGGAAAAACTTTTCTGTTTTTTGTTCTATCGAACTGAAATTAAGACACTTTAAGGTTTTGATATGGGCGCGGTACATTTGTTGGAATCAGTCAAATCGGACCACTAGGGGAGTACCTCCCATACAAAACTCAATCCGGTACGGAATCCTCCGTGAACGAGTCTGACTCAGACTTGGCCCATTTTTGTTTTAATAACTGAGCATGAACAGGGGACGTAGCAACGCACGCCGGGTAACTCTAGTTAAAAATAAAAACAAGTGCCACCTAGTTAGAGGTGCATCTTTTACATCGAAATTTCCGGAATGGAAGCGGGCAAACCACTCCTGAACCCAGTGTTCGCTAACAGCATTCATCATCACCGTAAACTGCACAAATTTGTCAGCATGTTTTTGCAGCGTTTTTCCCTTTTTTATAGGTAAAAAGCATCACATATCGTATTTCTGCAGATATTTCCCTCATATTTAAAACAGTATAACATTTAATACCCGTTTTTTTTCTTCATATGGTTCGTTGCACAAAAAGCAGCAATTAAGCTCTCCGACAAAGAAGAATTGATGATCAATCGCGTTGTTCTACATATTGGTAAAAATCGGGCTGCTCACATGGCAACGTAAATGTGTTCGTTGTTTGTTGCTGCTTTTTTTTTTCTGACAGACGAGTAACTACGGTTCTACGCTCAATGTGCCTAAAGAGGGTTTCACTCAAATATTTTGGACCAAATGTTCCGCCCTTTAAAATCTGCCGCCCTATGCTCTAACCTACTCAGCCTGTTGGTTGTTGTACATTTGGTAAGTCGCTAGAATTATTTATGTGTTTGTCCATTTGTGTTCTACTGAAAGTAAAAAATATCTTCTTGATTTTGTTTCTCTTCATGATCGTTCTGTTCACAACTCCTTTTTTAGAATTATTGATGCACCCCATCTACAAATCAAATCATTGATGTATCCACTAAAACTTTAAAAAATTAACTGTGAAATTATTGTATATACTTTGACCAAGCAAATACAATAAACTAATTCAACGAAGACACCGAATTAGTATATCAAGACATGCAGATGTACGGGTTATAAATATATACATATATGAAAATAGCATGAAAGGGCTGCCAACCTAAAAGTTGTCTGCAAAATGAATATCCAAAAGCTTTTCATATCAAAACAATTCGAGCAAGCGAACAAACAAAAAAAAAGATATGTAAAGTATCTTTTTGTTTAAAAAATGATTACAGTTGGACAAGGTTTATATAAATTGAATACACAAACTAAGCCAAGTGTAGCGAAAAGTTTAATAAAAATCTCTTTTGGCTCAATCATGCTCAACTTCTTGTGTGATTGCTGTGCAACAGGAGTTGGCGTAAAACAACTTAATTTAATGTGACTTAAAGCCAGTTTTGCCAAAGAAGCATATCCTCGTGACTTGTCTATGTTCTTACTTACGACGGTACGGCACAGAAATCGGATCGGCTTTGAGGTACATAAGAACAAAGCAAAAACAACACACTTGACTTGCAACAACTGCAGCAACAACAGCGGTAGGAATAACATCAGTAGAGTTAACGTAGGCGGCAATGTAACAGCGAAGGCAAAGAGTACATGCACTTGAGACTTTGCACTTTGAAGTAGAGCAGAGACGCAACGAAGCAGAATTGGTGATGGCGGCGGAATTAATAGTACACTAAGGACTAAGAAGACTACATACCGTCCGACGAACCATTACCACTGCCTAGTATTCTAAGAGAGCTTTAAAATAGCACAACAGACAGCTGACATAGACAGCAAGCCGAACGCAGTCGCCGCAGTCAGTGACACCTTCGCGTAACGGTGTCACCTACTAAACTAAAATCCTGTCGATGTAATGCCCGTTGACGTTAGCAGCGCCGCAATGTGTACGTCAAAGAAGAAATGTGATAACTTCGGTCTCACCGAAGATTACATACACTTTGCATAAATCATTCTATTAATCATTTAACCATAAATTCTATCATTTTGTATTGTTTTTCTTTACTGTTTGTAAAAGTAAAAGTTAATGTGAAAAAATTTAGATTTAGTTTATTTAGGTCTTTAATAAAAACCCTGGTAAAAGTAAAATATAAACTCTATAGATTAGTCAAAGGAATGACTAAATCGATTCATATCAATTCTGTTTTTCTGGTTACATAAGTTTCCACAAACTCAATACACCCAGCCTTTTAAGGGCTATAAAAACAATTCGCTCTTGCCAGCGACTGTTATCGGAAAGTAAAGCCAAGTGGCCACAGAATAGACGAGAAGAGAAAATATGATTTTCTACTCCCGTCTGTGTCACT
Organism: Amiota minor; assembly: GCA_037043295.1. NCBI lineage: Eukaryota > Metazoa > Arthropoda > Insecta > Diptera > Drosophilidae > Amiota > Amiota minor. The sequence goes on along the minus strand of JBAMAW010002569.1, from coordinate 8,633 downwards.
TGTCGATTATGCTATGTTGAAGTATGCCGGCGTCGGCGACAATAATAACAACAATAACAATAAAGATAACAACTACGGCGGCAACACTGACAATACCCGTCGTCTGCTTTTGCATGGCTTCGGCTCTCCTATGTGTTTCTGTTTGAAGTTCTTCTCATTTTGTATATTTATATCCTAGAATCGTGTAGATGTTGCTGTCAATTGTGCGTAGGCGTTTTGTTTCATGAATAAAAACGAAGCCTATATTGAAGTAAAAAGAGGTCCAAGCGCAGTAATTTGAAATGAAGAAATCCTTTAGTTTATGTACACAAAAGATCGCTCTAACAAATTATATTGTACTTAGGAAGTGCGTTGCAATGTATGTTGCAACAACAACTAAAGGACTTTCCATATTAGAGGGCTTATAGCAAAGCAAAATCGTACGCATGCCGGTGCCTTTGTATTTACGATACATTGAATTGATGCCTTTGACAACAAATACGTGCTGAGTTCTTAAAAGTATGCCAACCTTTGCATCTACTTATCTATTTATTACTACAATTGATGTTAGAAGTGCAAAAGAATTGTATGTATTGTGTATAATTTTTCTTAAATTTATGGTAAATTATATTTTGATAATACTTAGTAGGGGATAATATGAAAGGAATAAATTTGAAAAGATAATAAAATCAATTGATCCCTAAAATGGAGGCTAGAGTCAGGTATTTGTAAACCTCATCCGTATTTATTTTTATATTATCTATACATATTATAAAACAAAGTCGCTTTTTTCCTATATTCGCTTAAATCTTTAAAACTACGCAACGTATTTTGATGCGGTTTTTTTTAATAGATAGAGTGTTTGAGGAGGAAGGTTTATATTTATAATATTTTTAATAACATCCATTAAATAGTGCAGAAATATTGTTATTTTCACTATACATATACCTATATGCCTATCTTTAAAATTAATGTAGTTGGCATAGTGTTATAATTCATGGAAAAAGCATTTACTGTCACTACAATATTCCAGCTTCTCACTATTTACACAGCAAAGTTTCTTCAAATGTGATTTTAGATTTTTTTTATTTAAGTCTGATTATTATTATTATTATTATTAAGACGTCGTCGTTCGAACATAGATCGTAGTACAGTGAATACCAAAAGAGTACCTTCAGCAAGAGATGAAGAATCGTCAACGGAACGTGAGGCTCGACTCAGTCAGCTCAGAGAGAGAGAGAATCATCAGCACGAGTTACTAATTCATGGGTAAATAAAGAAATTTCTGCCATGAATTACGATCCTTCGATTTCTTACAAGGACGATCGTATAGTATCAATAGGTACTATGTCAGTAGTATGTGAACATTGCTTGGCATTGAAATTCAAGGACGAATCGAAAGGCATGTGTTGCTTACAAGGAAAAGTCAAATTAGATGAATTTCTCCCTCCATTCTCTTCTTACGGGTGATCATCTATATATATATAAATGTACTCAAAAAATAGTAAAAACGAGAACGGCTGGACCAATTTTGATGAGTCTTTTTTTTTTTCTTGTTGTACTCATGGAGTTACAGTCAGGTTCTTTGCTACATTTGGATACGGTAGGTAGTGCTGTTGTCCAGATATAGATAGTTTTATGTCATTTTTAAATTTTTTTTTTATTTGGTGCAAAATATACTGAACCGATTTTTTTTTTAAGACGAAATGATTCTTAAATTTGCTTAGGTTATAATAGAATATAAGAAACAACACGCACGCCGGTTAATGCTAGTTAATTATATATCGCATTCAAGTTATCATAGGTGTAGTTGGTTGGTAATGTAGGTGGTAGGAGGTCCTCAAAGAATATGAAATCATTATTGCTATTTTTTTCTTTTTTCCACTATAAACATGGGAAAATCCTTTCGTTTTGTGTTGTAATTTGTTGTAAAAAACAAATACAATTCCTAATCTAGTCATAACTATGCCATTATTCAAATGCTAATTCTGTGCTTAAAAAACAGCATTGTACAAAGAAAGAACTCTCTTCTACGTAATTTTTCATCCTTTGTCGAAAACTGAATTACACAACATTTTATAAGTTTTTCTTTGTGTATTGCGTTAAGAATCAATTGAATTTTGGTATTTATTTTTTTTTTTTTTTGTGTAACAGGGTTAAAAGTTGATTAAAGCCCTTCCTTGGCTATGTTTCCTACGTTACTAAAAAACAATCAAATTACTGGACATTTGCTTTGTTTTATTTACTCTTTCCTTTATTATTATTATTATTATTATTATTATTAACTTATACGATTAGCACCTACTACATTCTTATTTAAATATTTACTTATTTTAAACAAAATAAAAAAAAAAAAAAGAATAATTTGAAAATGCTTGTACCAACCACCCCAATTATGATTACAGTCAGTCAGTATACGAAGAGAGTGTTATGCTGTAAATGAGTTTAACATTCCCCCATCAGATTTTTACGCTTTCAATGCATTTGTTGCGAATGCGAATTTTAAAATCCTGTGCGTGCATTCAAGTAATTCCACCAGCTCAAGCATTACACATGGAAACTGCATTTTGTTGGGATTATTTTAAAAAATACATGAACATACAAGTCTACTCACTATGTGTGTACTCTTGTCGATTGTATTGTATATTGTTGTACCTATGTATATGAATACTTAAATGGGTATGTGTGTATGCATGACATATGAAAATAAAAACAGGAACAAAGAAAGGTTAGGCTTCGGCTATGCCAACTTGGTAAACTCTTCACGCACCCCTAGAAACCATTTTTGTCTACGCTCCTGTGACTGAGCATTTAGAAATATTTCATTACTGTTATGACTTATGTTTATGATAGAGTCACACTGCATTTCAATATTGAGCAACCTTTCTATGGAAAGTATTATTATTATTATTACAATTTAAAGAAATTATAAACATGGTACACTTAATAACAAAGGATTTCCATTGCGTGCTAATGCGCGAAGTTCGCTCATTTATTTTTTTTTTTTTTTTTTTTTTGTTCGTCTCCACGTCAATACCGTTATACGTCCCTTGAGGGTTCCGTTGCATGGGGTATTTCGTCGCTATTTTCCAGCCAGCCGTACTTTTGTTTTCCGTATCTGGTATTGCTCGCAGATTTATCAAATTGAAAATCCGTCAGTAAAGAATTATACAAACCGTCAAAATTTTAGGTTTGTGTACTTTGCGTTTCTGAACTGAAATTTCTATAAATTAAATTTGGTCCAATCGGTGCAACAACTTTGGAAGGTAAGATCCTATGCCGGAACAAGAATTACAGTTGATACTCCTAATTGTCTGCTCTTGAACTGTAATCACTTGGTACGGAACTTTGGTCTCTACGTCGTTGGACAATTTTTATTTTTTTTATTATTTATTGTTTTAAAATTTAGTTCAAATTTCGTTCAACTTTTCAACACACACACCACACGCATGCACGGAATTTTTGACGCCGCTGACACTTTGGAATTTAAATGTGAGAACAATTTTATATTACAAAAAGCTTATTTAATTAACACCGTAGATATCAGTTACTCACTTTCATCAAATGCTGTAGCTTTACAGTACCGTACCCCGAGCTCAGCTAGTATGTATGTTTCATATTAGTTGGGTGTGTACTGGAAATTTCGGTTTATACACTGACGTTAAAATGGCGTTACGTGCTCGGACTTCAAACTTTGTGTGATTTCAAAACTAAAACTCATACGAAATTGTAAATAGAAAAAGTTATTAAGTACTGATGGGTTAAACATAGTTTAGTTTTACGATTTTTGTGGTTGTAGAACAATAAATTTAATTTTATTTTTTTTTTTGACCAACGAAAAGTTGATTGGCGGCAAGAGTTTATAAACATTAACAAAACTTATGCACTAACAAAAACTATAACTCCACTAACTAGTCTCCAGTACTCATAAAAATATTTCATGTACATACTCATAAGTTGTATCTGCCACTCACTCAATTGTTTCCCAACTAGCTTCTGGAAGCTGACTTTTCCTTGGATTTTTCTCCTTCGTATTCCAAATTCACCTAAGGGTTCAAGCGACACACCCAATTTATTAATGTGGAATTACAATTCAATTTTACGTTACTTTGCCATTTGTATTGTATGAAAAGGCATTTTCACAACTATATTTAAACTCAGCTTAAATTAATTTTTTTTTCATTGACAATGTTGATGATGTTAAAAAGAGTCAACCTCCTGCTTCTGTGGCGGAGATCGTAATGAATTTTTTGTAGGCAAATGCCAACTAAAATGGGAATGCTATGCAATAAATGGAGAAGAAAAGTCTAGAAAAGTAGCTGCATAAATGCTTCATATGCAAGATATCTTGAAGAAATCTCTGTGCCGACACAATCGGAATGAATATAATTCTAAAATTCCAACTTACTACATACTACGAGAATTGCAAACTCGTACTTATGATGTCGAATAATAAAGTTTATGCAACTTATCTCGCTGTTATGTTTTTCATATCGAACAACCAACAATTGGTACCCCATTGCCTTCATAAGCTTACGTATATTTTATCGTAGGGTAGCTGATATCACCTAGGTTTTATCATATCCATGATGATTGGCGCGCGTTTCTACTTTCCGTGACCTTGGGAGTGATTTAAGTTTCAACCATCGTATTTCCTCAACTTTTAATACAGCCTTTATTAAAAAATGGTCTAAAGAATTTAATCACATTTATTTTCATACTTATAGACCGCCAGTCTTGTGTCTGGAGCCCAAAACAAAAAAAGATCATGACCACATTGTGTCAATACGAGAAATACCACTTCATGGATTAAATTAGGACCCCATACCTTAGCAGGCTTCTTCTTATGGAAAATCACAGAATAGCTCTAGGTAGAAACTTATTACCGGTATTGTTGAATTGCTCTCAACTTCGATTCTGTGTCTCCAGTTTGTGAATCGTTCCCTTAGCACAACTAACTATGCTCTGTTCCTTTCCGAGTTTTATGCACTCTTTATAATCACGTCCTCTCACCTGAGATCGCCCTATACGAATTATGTAATTAACAAAGGGAACAAACAACAAGTAAAATAAAAATAAAAGTAAAGGCTGTACCTAATGGAAACAACGGGTGGAGGAATCTCTAAAGCTTATGCCCTCTCGTCAGACCAGTGGTGTGTTCCAATAAAAGATGAGATAGAATTTAAGTGCTGTGGGTGAAGCAGGCGAGGACATATTATATAAAGTACATAAAAACTCGAAAGGATCAATTGTTTGTGCATCTATCAGGGCTTAAGTTTCTAGTAGAACGACTTGGTACTGTCGACTAATTAAGAGAACGGGAGAATCAAGAACTATAAGTTTATCAAGAACTAATTATGCGCCAAAAATGGAAGACTAATATTGGAGTTTAAGATGTGGAGAACAATGTTAGACCACGAAGAGCAAAGCAGCTCGAACAGACTCAATTCTATCTTAAAGTATATTGCGAGTACTCAACACATGAGCAAGTAGTGGACACACGAGCGACTGAACTTTTATGGTATAAAAGTCTAGACCAACGTTCAATGAATTTTATCGCTTTATTAACAACACTGGTAATACGCAAAACTAGGGATCAAAAAAATTACGCCCAAGATGGAGACACGTACAATTGTTCCAATTCTATTTCAAACAAATATGGTTTACTCCGATAAACTTATATTTCGAGCTATTAAATAATTAGTTAAGCACCAAGAATACAAGAATCTTCTTGCAGTCTAAGAGGAGAGGCAGAAAAGGAAAGGAAAAATATTAGACACCAATAATTCAAAGGCGTTAAAAAAATAGATATAGTGAAACCTATTAAAAAGATAGTGAAGTAAATTAAGGAGATTAGTAGTTGCAGACTTTTTTCATTGGAGAAATAACAGCCTTACAAATGTTATACTCGACATAAGAAACAACTGGGAATAGCTGACAATTTCGATGTGCCCCTGATGTTATTGTTGTATACTTTTAGAGGAAATAATTGGAGGTGCTTCTGTTGAATACGGGAAATATTTCTTTTGCTCAAAAAAGGTAGGTTTTTTGAGTAAAATTCATGAGATTTCTGATCACAATTTAATGTATCATATGTACTAATACTAATTTTATATTAATATTAGTTTTCAATATTACATAGGGTAGTTGATTGTTTTTAAGACAGAAGTTAATCGGCTTCATTATAGTATTAGAAGTGGCTAGGTTCAAAAGCATATTAAAGTTATATGTTAATGAAAGATATTGTATGTTTATACTTTACAGATTTAGATGCCAAACTTTTGCCTCAAAAGTACTTTTTCATCTGCAGCAAAAATTTTTAACTTAAGATACCAAACGTGTGTCTTTTCGATTACTTTTTCTTTTCATTATTATGTTCCCCGTTTATCGGATTAATTGATTTACTTAAAGCATTAAAACAAATATATATGCAGAAGCCCATAAATGTTAGCACTCTAACACCTACTTATCTATTCTACAATCATGAGATTGAAGCCATACGATCGACTATATTGAACTCAATGTAAATGTATTTTTAAAATTTACAATTTTTGGAATCAATTTTCTTTAACAACGACAACACGAATTCGACCAACATACAACATAAAAAATAATTAAGATCCTTGAGTTTATTCAAATATTTCAATATGTATTCCATTTTACATCAAACATTTAGTTCTCTTGTTACATTTTCAGTCCATATGATACTTCGAATTTTTGTTGGTATATTAGCAAAAATTTACTGCGCAATGTTGTCTTCCAATGCTGCAATTGAGTTCCGGCGTATCCCTTAAATAAATATTCAAATCACGGTTGTCGTTACAACTTGCTCACGATTTTTGTTATCCTCTGTATTTTTGGGGCCTTCTTCTGCTCCGTTCATTCGTCGATAGTCTGCTTGATCTTCAAATGAATTTTTGTCATGGACCTAATTCAGTCTCTCCTCATCTCTTCCTCAGAGAGGATTATGATAACTAAAACGAATGTTCGTGTATCTTTAGATTACCTCAAATTAATACTATTTATGGTAATGAGATGAGCACACATATGATTCAGAGGAAATGCAACAGTTGTAAGTTGTTGATGTGTTGTCAGCCAAAACAACAGCAACACAGCGGTAACAGCACGGAGCTGTTTTTGGTTGTTGTTGTTGTGAACAAAGACATTAACAGCAACAACACAAAGAATCAGTACGATGATTCATGGGCATTTCCCTTCTCAACAGACACTCTCTTCGGCCGTTCGTAAAAACGCACATCAGTAAATCTTCTCTCTCTGCTACTCATTGTCTCTGTCTTGTCGTCTTTCCCACTAAGTCTCTGAAACTTGATTTCCGTCACATTTCATTTTAATCTCCCTTTCGTTAAGAAGTTTAAATCAACCGGGTGTCCCACGACACCTCCTTTTGTGAAATATGTCGATTAAAAGCATTTAAAATGTTATGCTAGTGTTACCTTCAGTAAAAATTTATAGGTGGTACAGAAGGCCGAGAAGATTTAGATCAATGTTGGACGACAATCATAATCACTAATGATTTAGCTTGGCGATGTCGTCACATCAGTCCAACTTGCATGTATATAGCGAATATTTATGTAATCGTAGTTGTTTTGCCCCTAGTAACTTTAAGGTTTTACTATAAAATGTTCAAAATTAAATTGAGTCAGACGTTTCTCATTTCCGTATTTATAAAAAGAAAATACTTAAATCAATTAAAAATAAGGACAATGCTCCAAAATGGACGAATATATTGTAATACACGGCTGCTTCTTGGTAAAAATCAACAGATGTATGTATGGTTACAGTAGTCAGCGATTTGGCTTATGCCAAGTGAGATTCACTACCTAGACAGCTCTTTTTCTACGCTTCTTAACCCATTACTGTAAAGAAGAAGTTAATCAGTACTATTGCATGACAACTTTGGAATATAACATGAGTGTCTTCCCGGTCCTGGATCTATTATACGTTCTTCGTCAATCACGTTGTTTGGTTAGAACACGCCACAAAGAAAGCAGAAAAAAAAAAATTAACTGATTGCTCGTTGCAAAATGGATGCTAAACATTTTCCATATTCGAATATCTAAGTGTACATTGCAGCATTCAATGATATTATTGCGAACATCGGATCCGTCAATTGACCCCGCTGTCAATACAGTACTTCATATACAATATTTATTTAATAAGATGTTGTGACCGTCACAACTGCCAAAATTAGGGAATCGAAATGTCTTTAATTACAAATCCACAATAGAATTTTTGTAATAGAGCTGTCTCGTAAGTAATGTTTTAATAGAAAAATGAGAATGATTTTGTTAACACTTTACTCGAATAATAAAGTTTTCTCAATTCGACGGATGTAAATGTAAATCGGACTACAAAAGACCAACTGTTACACTCAAAAACGTCAAACTAATAATGGAATGGATTGGCGCATAAAGTAAGATTGAGACTGTGGACATCATACATTGCATGAACACTTAAAAAGCTAGTTTCGTGTTTGATCCCGCAAAATAGCTCAAGAAAACGCTGGTTCAATGTAGCCAAAATATTCGTAAAAATACGATCGTCGTGCTTCAAAAATCGTTCTTAATATTGTAAAAGGAGACGATTTTTTTTTTTTTGAGTATTAACTAGAAAGTAAACACCAACGAAAGTTG